>BJKM01000650.1:0-303192 GCA_015082035.1 Chaenogobius annularis
TTACAAAGCCATAAATGACCTGGCCCCATCCTACTCAAAGAGGCTATAGTACCTTATCATCAAACAGAGCACGTCGCTCCTCAAAATTCTGGACTTCTGGTGGTCCCAAGAGTCTCTAAAAGCACAGTAGGAGTAGAGCGTTTAGCTACCAAGCTCCTGTGTTGTGGAATCAGCTCCTGTCCATGTTAAAGAGGCCGACACAGTCTCTTAATTTAACCCTTTAGGCGCCAGAGTTTGTGGGGTGAATGAAAAAAAAAAAAAAAAAAAAAAAAAAATTAATAAAAAAATAAATAAAAATAATTATAATAATAAAATATGTGAAAACATATAAAATATAGATATTTGTGAAATCATTGGACTTAGAAAAAATCAGAAGTCAGGAGGAGGAGTTTGAATTTGATTCTAAACTCGACAGGAGCCAGTGAAGAGACTCGAGCACCGGCGTAATGTGCTCTCTTCTTTTAGTTCCTGTTAGTAATGGTGCTGCATTTTGAACCAGTTGAAATGTTTTTATGGCGCTTTTAGGACATGATGCGAGCAGGGAGTTACAGTAGTCTAATCTAGATGTTACAAACGCACGGACAAGTTTTTTCAGCATCGCTCTTAAGCAAGATTTTTCTTTATCTATATTATGCAGATGGAAGTAGGCTGTGTATTAGGCTTGATTTTATATGTGCTTTGAATGGGAGCTTGTACAGAGTCTCGCAGAAGTTTAGGGCCAGAAAAGTAAAATGATTTCAAATGATAAAAGTCACCAATAATGGTCAAACTAGACAAAACGAGCCGAGCTTTTTTTTTTTTGAGAATTCTTAAATAAAATGATGTTAACCGCATGATGGAATCTGAGTGTCTGAGTGGGGTTTTGCCCAAGCAAGTTCACTGACAATAACAAGTTTAACCAGGCTCCTCTCTCTCTCTCTCTCGCTCTCGCTCTCTTCTCTCTCGCTCTCTCTCGCTCTCTCGCTCGCTCGCTCTCTCGCTCTCTCTCTCGCTCGCAGTGACAGTTGGTACCAGTGAAATGCACAAAGTCGGGAACATTTTCTTACAGGTAAAACACGAGCGCACATAAGCTGGGTGGTTACGTTTCCGCAAAACGTACTGCAACAACAAAATATGATGTTATGATGTTGTAATCTTGCAGTTGAAGCTGGTGATTCGGAAAGGAAACTCCACAGAGAACGTTTACATGGGTGGGTAGCACGGAGCACACGAGCTATTCAGTACCGTTTTATACTACTACACCTTAAATAGCCTTAATAATGGATGAACAAAGACGTTATTAAGCGTTACTAAGCATTACTAAGCATGATTCAGGCTTAGTAACTACTGATTTTCACGCTGCAAAAGGAGGAAGTATAAATCTGTTAATTCGTCCCGAGCTCTCACAAACCCTTTGGCACATTAATATCATTCATTTTTCCCACGTGCACAGTTTCAGAATGAAGTCTTTGTTCATGCTTGATTAAGGCTAATAAAAGTGTATTCATTTTAGAATGTTACCAACCTCTGTGCCACTTTATGATAACTACATCTTATCTATTAACTTTTCCAAAATATATAATATAGTTCCCTTTTTGTGAAGTTCAATACCGTTAGCTATCATAATAAATATCTTTTTGTGAATATTCAGTTGCAAAATGTACATTTTTCTAACCGTTTCGTGTGTTCTTTCTTGCAGAGCTGACACTTCCTCAGTTTTATAACTTCCTCCATGAGTTGGAGAGAGCTAAAGCCAGTATGGACTGCTTTACATGAACCACACTAGAGAAAATTAACATTATTTTTGTAACTTTATATATAAATGTTTGATTAAGTGTTAGTGCTGATAAAGTTTTTTGTTGTTGTTGTTTTTTAAAAAGAACGGGGAAAGTTGCATGGCTGAGGGCAAAGATGAGCGATAAAACACAGCTGTTCCAATGATACTGATACAGATGATGATGTTAAAGATTTGGTCCGCTAACCTGTCAGATAGAAATGAGGTCTAGAAGTCTATTGTTTGACAAATGGCGCCGCTTTCTGAAGCTAACTCTCCAAAAACAATAATGTCGCCTCTTAACACCGCCGGTTTATGTTTCATGGCTCTGTAATTCCAGCGTTAGGAACCATAAAGCGTGACATAACATCTGTTAACATTCAAGATTCCTTTTATAGTTGAAAATTTTTGCTGGAGGACAGGTCAGAATTCTGTCATAAAACAGTCAAAGTGTAGACTGCTTTATGGCGCTTATCTCTACAAAAACCGACACAAAGTTCATCGTATTATTTGTCAGCACAACTAAACAAAAGGGATATTGTGTTTTCACTATGGCCTCAGAAAGTTCCATTATTCAACTCCAAAGACATGAGCACTGTCGGTTAAAAAGGACTTATTAAGATTAATATAAGTTAGTAATAAGTAATAGTAAACATAAGTAATATGTGTGTGGAGCTAATCCCTAACAAATTAGGCATTAGTTCGTCCAAAACAGTGAATAATTATAGTTTCCGCCCTCCATCTGAAATTATGACCAATGATTATGATCAAATTCTAGATCCTGTCCCATAGTTTGGTAGGATAGTCCCTGTGGTAAATGTTTTTCATAGTTTCCAGTCTAGTAGCAGTTTGTGCAGATCAAAATACAAGTTGAAAATGACAGGAAGTATGGCTGCGTTCTAAAATGGAATCCCTCTGTGATGTCATCAATATGCGACGTTCCATCTAAAATGCAGACAATTGTTGCTTAACTGACACATTTTTCTGACCTTGTAAAATCATAACTACTTTGTAATTTACATGGATTTTGGCCCTTGTTTTCAATATGGTTGCTAGGTAGCTAGGTAAAATTGTCAAACTAGTGAAAAATGGATCCCAAAAAAAAAGTAAGAGATGAATATAATCGTGTTCACTATGTTTTGTGGAATCTATAGTCTAACCTGCCGTAAAAAACTTTAACCGAATTAACTGTTCCCAACCCTGACTGTGAAAAAAATATATGCTAAAAAATAAATATTTGCTAGCATAGCCACCTTTGCAAAATGGCGGTTGTGTAGCAGAAGTCGGTTGTTGAAAAAAAATTTGGAGCCAAATTAATTAATTTTATTTCATATGGATTAAATACATCCATATTTGGATTTGGGGTAAATGTGGGTGAGCTTTCATAAAGGGGGGCATCAACTGTTTATTGTAAACAAAGTCACATTCAGCAGTTTGGTTCCAGCGTTTCAACATCAGGTGTACAGTATTTCTATGTTGCACCGTGTACTTTCAAAACTGTTCATTCATAATTTTGTACTGATTATTTAAATGTAAAATAAAAACACATACTGTTGTACTTTCACAAATGTTTGACTGGATTCTGGTGATCATTTTCAAACATAATCAACACTTTTATCATGAAGTGTGAATGATCTGTTTGCGTCACTCTCTCTACGTTCGCCGGCTGAAGAAGTGAACCTCCTAATCCAAGCGTTCTCTGTAAAAGCAGGCGAAAGGAGCTGAAAATAACTGACTGATCTGTAATAACTGGAGCATAGCAAGTGCAGATTATAAGTGTCACCGCTGCATGTGGCTACAAGTCATTCCCTCACGTGTAATTAGCTGTTAGCGTGACGTTAGCATCAAATTTTATTCATGGAGCACAATTCGTTCAAAGTACAATTCAAAGTGCTTTACAACGTTAAAAACTCGGTACAGTGTAAGTCACAATAAATAAATAAAAACATAAATGCTGCATGTTAGTGTGAAGGTGGTCCTCTTTGGAGACTCAAATCCGTGTTCCTTAATGAAATGATAAGAAACATCATAGCTTTAAAAGGAGAAGTACCTGGTTTTTACTGTTTTAAAAATGTGAACAGCGCAACCAGGTGATTTCAGTCCACGTTGCTCACTTATTCCAGGCCTCCCTAAATATTCACTGCGTTATAAAAGCCTTTCACAACTTTCAGAGTGCGCGAGCAAGTTTAGCTGTCGCTGTAAAGCTAACAACTAGCATGCTAACAGTGTACTTCTAGCTTCTCTGAAAATGAAACACTTTAAACTCTCTAATTAAAAGCAGACAGAGCACGGCGGTCTGATTTTTACAGCAAGAGCTTCTTTTACAATGTATTTATATTAGGGAAAACATATTTATCATTAAAAACATAGTTATTTATCATGATGACAGATATTGTAAATCATCTGTAAGATCAGAATGCACAGTAAGCATCGAAATATAGAGCATTTTATTTGTTAAAATGAACTACTTCTGTTTTCCACTGTTTTAAGAGCGTAAAAATCAGGTACAGCGCCTTTAAGTTGCGTACGTAGCTGTCAAAATGGTCTCACAACGTAACAAATGTACTCTTACTGCGAAGTAGCTGCAATTGCAAGGGTTGTTTTGGTTTTTTTGGGGGGTGATTTTATTTTTTATTAGAACATAGATCAACAGAAACTAAACAACAACACACTTTTTTTTTTTTAAACACAAAAAACCCACAAAAAACGAGCTTGAACTGATAGAATATAAGGCAATTAAAGGAGTAAAAGTAGAAACAAAATAAGGGAGTGGTTTCAGGAATTACACAAAAGGAATTAGAGCATATTAAATTCTGAATAATTGTCAGTTTCTGTTTGTAACCACAATTAAAATGGGTATTTTAATTAGATTTTCTCTAAACTTGCATGTTAAAATAATGTTCACATGGTGGATTACAAAATGCGATGAAAGCCAGTGACGGCATAGTAACCCCATGTTCCTTATTTTATTTTGCGATAGCGGGCCGCCCTACATGTAACGGTCTGTGTGATCCACCACTACTGACTCTGGGAAAGTGATTTTGGCTCAACTTGAAAGCTCGTAAAATCATATGGGTCCATTACCAGGGAACAACCGGTAAAACTGGATTTGCACAGATAAGGAGCGTAATGAAACAAACTTTTGAACAAACATAGACAACCTTAGATTTAGAGATGTCATGTAGGTTCTTATAGAAAAGTCAAAATTGCACATATTAGCGTTATATATAAATCCGACCCAGGTTTAATTTTCTTGCTTCATTTTGTTGAGAGGATTTTGGATTATTTTGGTTTAGATCTTATTGTGAAAAATGTGTTGAAAAAACATGTTTTGGAGAAAAAACTGTAATAAATCCGGCTTAGAATTGGATAGCACCAAATCCTTCAGTCGTGTGAAGTTTTGGTGTAGGTGTTACTTTAAAGAGAAAAAAAAAATCAATAAATCTATGGTTCCAAATGATGATATGAAATAATAAAACATCTTTAGTTGCAGGATAGTGTCTGGAAAATGTAATAAAATAAGTTCTTCTGAGGGGAACATCTGCGGTGGTTCCAATAACCACTGTTTGTTCTGTTGTACTGACTTTTACTGCTCAAGGAAACACTTCAGTATTTATTTAGCTCAGGTAGGTCTGCACTTTTCAGACAGCACTTTCCACAGAACCATAAACCAGTCCGGCTTTGGATTTATCATCACCATCCGCACCTTGTTTTGTCGGAATAGGAGAAGTTAAATGTTCCACAGTATGGCATTAAACTTTTCAAACTTCACACCTGTAATTGAATCAATGCAAGATGTCTTAAGTTTAATGCCACACTGTGGAACATTCCTGCAGGGCAAAGCAAGAAAGTCTCCTCCAATCAGTGTATTTCTGTAGAAAAAATAATGCTACTCCACCAGACTTCCCTTGTTGTGCCACTGAAATGAATTTAAATTCATTCATTCATTCTCTACCGCTTGTTCCCGTTAGGGGTCGCAGGTGACTGGAGCCTATCCCCGTGCCTTTGGGCGTTAGGCGGGGTACACCGTGGACAGGGGCCAGCTCGTCGCAGGGCCAACACAGAGACACACAAACATTCACTCTCACATTCATTCACCAGGGCCAATTTACAGTTGCCAATTTGACTGACACATGCATGTCTTCGGACTGTGGGAGGAACCCGCGGGGAGGAACCTGCAGGGAGGAACCCGCGGGGAGGAACCCTCGGGGAGGAACCCTCGGGGAGGACATGCAGACTCCACCCAGAGAGATATGGGCTTGAACCTATGGTCAGTATTTGTGATAGTTTTACAGTTGCCGTTTGTGAAGAAAATTTGAAAACTAAAAGTTGAATATGACAGGAAGACGAGCCGCTGAAGTGTGCAGGGCGTCCCAGATCTTTGAAGGTTTCAGTCCGCACGTCGCCGCGGGCTTCTCTCCCCACTTTGAGCAAGTGTGGAGCGATGAAGTACATTCCCCAAAGGGATGTCGTAAGAGTGTACTTTAAATACATTTGTGACTGTCCAGCAGCAACACTGTAAAAACATTAAGCCTGTTCTTATTTGTTTGTGGCCAATTCAAATGATCCAAACTAAACTGAGCTGTGGCTGTGATTAATTCGACTGCGGTTTAACCACACGCTAACAGTTTTACACTGCAGTTTTTACCACGTTCACAACGTCCCATTTCTCCTGTTTACCTTCCCGGCACCCTTGTGTACACACACACTTTGTGCACTTTCAGAAAACACACACTTCAGTCAAGTGTTTAGTGTTTCTTGGATACACAACTGACAGTTTAGACAATAATTTACTCCGTACTTGGGCCTCAAAGCTCGTGCATGGACACAACAAATGGATACCTGTCATTTTTGAACGCATTCTTTGGTTGTACCTGAGTGACTCTTTCCCATGTCCCAAACCAGAGCGGCGGGTGCTAATCTCCCCTGGGCATCACAAATACCTCCGTCAGATCTGAAGGGCTTTTGATCCAGCTTGAAACAACGGCGATATCTAATCATTGTGAGAAAGAGTCCGGACGTAGGAAAGAGTCCGGACGTAGGAAAGAGTCCGGACGTAGGAAAGAGTCCGGACGTAGGAAAGAGTCCGGACGTACGAAAGAGTCCGGACGTACGAAAGAGTCCGGACGTGAAAGAGTCCGGACGTACGAAAGAGTCCGGACGTACGAAAGAGTCCGGACGTACGAAAGAGTCCGGACGTGTGAAAGAGTCCGGACGTACGAAAGAGTCCGGACGTACGAAAGAGTCCGGACGTAGGAAAGAGTCCGGACGTACGAAAGAGTCGGGACGTACGAAAGAGTCGGGACGTACGAAAGAGTCCGGACGTAGGAAAGAGTCCGGAAGTACGAAAGAGTCCGGACGTACGAAAGAGTCCGGACGTGCGAAAGAGTCCGGACGTACGAAAGAGTCCGGACGTACGAAAGAGTCCGGACGTGAAAGAGTCCGGACGTGAAAGAGTCCGGACGTACGAAAGAGTCCGGACGTACGAAAGAGTCCGGACGTGAAAGAGTCCGGACGTACGAAAGAGTCCGGACGTGCGAAAGAGTCCGCGAAAGAGTCCGGACGTAGGAAAGAGTCCGGACGTACGAAAGAGTCCGGACGTGCGAAAGAGTCCGGACGTAGGAAAGAGTCCGGACGTAGGAAAGAGTCCGGACGTGCGAAAGAGTCCGGACGTACGAAAGAGTCCGGACGTAGGAAAGAGTCCGGACGTACGAAAGAGTCCGGACGTACGAAAGAGTCCGGACGTACGAAAGAGTCCGGACGTAGGAAAGAGTCCGGACGTAGGAAAGAGTCCGGAAGTACAAAAGAGTCCGGACGTGCGAAAGAGTCCGGACGTACGAAAGAGTCCGGACGTACGAAAGAGTCCGGACGTACGAAAGAGTCGAGACTGGAAAAGAGTCCGGACGTAGAAGAGTCCGGACGCTCCGGCGAAAGAGCCGACGTGCGAAAAGAGTCCGGACGTAGCGAAAGAGTCCGGACGTACGAAGAGGGTCCGGACGTGCGAAAGAGTCCGGACGAGTTGCGGCGAAAGAGTCCGGACGTAGGAAAGAGTCCGGACGTAGGAAAGAGTCCGGAAGTACAAAAGAGTCACGGGAGTTGGCGATAAGAGAGTCCGGGACGTACGAAAGAGTCCGGACGTACGAAAGAGTCCGGACCTACGTGAAAGAGTCCGGACGTGCGAAAGAGTCCGGACGTACGAAAGAGTCCGGACGTGCGAAAGAGGTCCGGACGTACGAAACGAGGTCCGGACGTACGGAAAGAGTCCGGACGTGAAGAGTCCGACGTATGCGAAAGAGTCCGGACGTACGAAAGAGTCCGGACGTGCGAAAGAGTCCGGACGTACGAAAGAGTCCGGACGTACGAAAAGAGTCCGGACGTACGAAAGAGTCCGGACGTACGACATGAAGAGTCCGGACGTGCGAAAGAGTCGCGTGCAGTCCGGACGTACGAAAGAGTCCGGACGTACGTGTCCGGACGTGCGAAAGAGTCCGGACGTGCGAAAGAGTCCGGACGTGCGAAAGAGTCCGGACGTGCGAAAGAGTCCGGACGTGCGAAAGAGTCCGGACGTACGAAAGAGTCCGGACGTAGGAAAGAGTCCGGACGTACGAAAGAGTCCGGACGTACGAAAGAGTCCGGACGTAGGAAAGAGTCCGGAAGTACGAAAGAGTCCGGACGTGAAAGAGTCCGGACGTGCGAAAGAGTCCGGACGTACGAAAGAGTCCGGACGTACCAAAGAGTCCGGACGTACGGAAAGAGTCCGGACGTGTGAAAGAGTCCGGACGTGTGAAAGAGTCCGGGCGTACGAAAGAGTCCGGACGTACGAAAGAGTCCGGACGTGCGAAAGAGTCCGGGCGTACGAAAGAGTCCGGACGTACGAAAGAGTCCGGACGTGTGAAACAGGTGTGTGTGCAAAGTACTTTACTCAGAAGTACTGCTCTCATTATTACTCCTTTAAGATTAAAAAGAGTCAAAGTTTCTTCCTGTTTGGGTTTCCGCCGGCTCAAATCATCTAAACATGTTCAACGGGTGAAACGCTCCTGCTTAAGATCTGAAGACCGCTCCTGACGGGTCGCCCAGGCACCTTGAAGGACGGGTCAAATGCAGAGGACCAATAATTCCATTGGATTTAGTTGCCTTTTTTCTTTCTTCTCTCTCTGGTCACGTTTTCTGTATTTTTCTGATCTGTTTTATGTATTAAAAAAAAATAAAATAAAATAGTCTAAAATAAATAAATATAGAACGTTTATTTGACTATTTTTATTTTACATTTTATTTGACTCTAAAAATACATACTGACTTTCAGGTCAAAGGATAATACAATTTTCACTGGTTGGATTTGAGGTTTTGGAACGAGACCAACAAAATAATGCCCAAATTAGAAAAACTGAGCAGATTTAAGATGAGAAAGAAGAGTAACATGTATGTAAATTAGACATGGCTTATATTTTATCACATATAGGTACTATTTATGATATGAAATTATATTAGGCCTCATTTCCATGACGTGTGTGTGTGTGTGCGCAGCCCCCTCTACTGGACAACAGAAGCCTTACACTAGATCAGACACGAGTGACCAGCCGCTCTCTAACGCACTATTCCCTGCCATTACCTCAAACAAATACTTTGAAGAAATATAATTGCTAAATGTTAACATGTTAAGGCCTATTCCGGATATGGGTGTCCAATCATGGGTTGGTCAGGTCTAGTTTTGACCCAGAAATGTAAATTCTAAATCTATGATAAAATGAGCAAAAAAACGTTTTCTGCAATATAAATATTCCTTAGTATCTCCAGGTTTATTCTCGGGCTAGTCCTGGGCACAGTCTTAGTTCGGCGTGTTTCAAAAATTGCTATTGGCCTTGTCTCGGTCTCAGGACCCTGTGGTCTCGGGTAGGTCTTGGCCCATTTGTCATTGCTCAGTCCACAAGACAAGTGCAGAAGTCGTTAAAGCAGAACTCAGAGGAACAGCGCCACAAACGGGACAGGCTCAGTGGGACAGAGACAGAGGCCGGTCTAAGTCAGAAAATGTCTCTGTGTTTGTGCTTATTTTATATACTATAGGTCAAAAGTACATTGCATTTGTTTTTTAATTAAACATTGATTTACTTCGTTTTTCACATCAACTCATTATTGGTTTTTCAATACTGAATTCTGAAAAGAAAATCCAAATACCCACGAATACACTTTAAGATCACATCAAAGAGCAGGCAAAAAGTATTTCTCCCAAAAAACAAAATCAAATTTCAAGTCACAGTTTGATGCAGCTGCAGCGTGGTCAGTCTGGTCCAGAGAGACCCCCGCTGTACCAGGCTGCAGTTCTCCATTACCACCTCTAGATAGTGCTGCTGACCAAATTATAGACAGAACGACGTGCGAAAACAAAAGGCCTTTGAAACAATGGAAGTGGAAACAGCCTCTATGATTGAGTCTGAAAACACTGAACAGCAATTTCCAAACGAGTCAATCCTTCATCGTTCATCTGTATGTGTCGTTTTAAAAATATATACAATTAGATTTTACCGTTGCAGTAACTTCCTTCAGACAGCAGATATCAGCCAGTCCCACATGCTCTAACCTATATATAGATGATATGTATTTTAAAGTTCGTAGCTCGGGTTAAAACACCGAAAAGCAACATATTTTGACAAAAGCTTTATGTTGACAATGTGAAATGACTGGAACATTTGTGTTTTTTTTGTGTCCATCCTTAAACACACAATGACATCCTCTTCAAATGCTAAATGTTACGTCCAGACCGTTAATCAGACTTGAATTGAGTTGTATCATTTTAAACTAATGTTAGCCTGACTTGGAACACAATAAACACTACAGAGAAGACCTTTAATGACCAAACGAAGAACACATTTCATTTGCATAATATGTGTACGAACACGAGTTGTCGCATGTTTTTCCACAGTTGCGCTCATTACTGCAGCGTGTGTGGGAGGACTCAACCTGGTTTTCTTATGTGTCCGGGCTAAACGTGCTCTGATGGTGCTGAGGTGTGTGGTTTTTTATTTATTTCTTTATTTTTTTTAATCTTAAAGGTGTCTTTGTGCCGGGATCAAACCTCAGGGTGGACATACGGCAGAATAAATATGTGTTTTGCATATAACAGCTCATTAGTGGGGCACTGTAGACCTGTCGGGGGGCTGAGGATTAAACAAAGACTCTAGAAATGATGTCGACTTTTTTTTATGGGGTTATTCTTTCCGTTAGTATGTTCTCTCAATGGCTATGGCTAATTTTATTTATTTATTTATTTATTTATTTATTTATTTATTTATTTATTTATTTATTTAATTTTTTAATTTATTTTCCGCTTTATGTGTGACCTCTTTATTTATTATTTCACAATTTTCAACATAAAACAACAAAAACATACATGACATATGCAAAGACCTGACCTATGCAAAGAAAGAGAAAAAAAAAGAAGACAAATGAATGGATAAATAAATAAAAATAAAAAGAGGAAAACAAATTTAATTAAAAAAAAATTAAAAATTAAAAATTAAAAATTAAAAATTAAAAATTAAAAATTAAAAATTAAAAATTAAAAAAATTAAAATAAAATTAAAAACAGAGCAATTTTTCTTTAGCATTTTATTTTTATTTTTATTTTTTACATCCAGCCATAAACAAGCGATGACTAAATCCATTCACAAAGTCAGAACGGTTTCTGGCCAGATCCGCTTCCAGAACAGAGAACCACCGCCTTTCGCTGTCATCGAGCCGGAGCGGGGTACTTTGCCACATCGTCGTGACAACATACTGTATTTACACCCGGATTTCGAAACTCGGTGCTGGCTCTTATCGTCTGGTTTGGTTTCCCCCCCCCCGTCAACTGGCCCGTGGGACAAGTTTTAATTTACCCGGGCACACGTCGCTCTTCACACGAGGCCAGAAAAAAAGAAACCGCCAGGACAGGATTGCGAAACTCGGGAGGGAACCGCCAGTTGCAACACGCCCTCAAGCGCAAGCCCCCCACAAAAAAAAAAAAAACATCCAACAAAGACAACACTACTGGACGAATGAGGGATTACACCGAATCGAACCGAAAGAAACAAAACCCCAAAGAACGCAACTAACTTTGACTACTTGTCCCAAAACCGTCCCAAGCGAGCCTACTACTACGTCTTCTACTACTACTACCACTACTACTACTACTACCCCCCCCCCAGAAAAGTGACACATTGCACCTTTAAAATGAACACTTCCTTTGTTAGACAGGAAATGCTCATGGTGGGTGTTGCTTTTCAAATGTCGCTTTTTTCCCTGCTGTAACTCGTATAAGATATCTGACCAACACACGGCATTCACACAGGTCTCATCTCGCGTTCCTATAGAAGTCACGCTGCGGCGGAGATGACCGTGGCCTTGGTTGCGGCTCTTCCTGCAGCTCTGGCTACACCCACAAGGACACCCTATACACGCCGCGCATTATGGACAGAAATATATCCATAATTCATCGTAGAAATTGTGCACAAGATTTACAGCATGGCCATTCAAAACTGTACAATGTACGGGCAAAGAGATAAGTACGATACAACAACGGGAAAGTATAGGCCTAATATTATACAGCGGGCAGAAACACTTTGCGTTTTAGTAGGAGTGTTAAACAGTGGCTTTTGGACAATCGGACGCGTGAACATAGCGTGAACTAACCTTTCACATCTCTTACAAGTCTCTGTCTTGTTGGGGAGATTGTTGTTTGTCTGTTGCCATGTCTCTCTTCAATTCATGTTGCGTGTGTACACCAACTTATTATGCAAATTATGTTTAAGCGTCAAAAATGTAAGTATTTTTTTGTTTTGCAGTGAAACTCATGGATGGTATTGTGTCTCAGGGCTCTTTGGGTCAGTGAAATATATCACAGACACCTGTGCCAATTAGTAGGTCCAATTAAAAGAAAAACTACTTTTTTTCCCCCACATAACCTTCCACATTATTAAGCAGATCACCATTTTCCAGCAATATGGGAAAAGTATTCTTCTAGTGTCAGAAAGTGTAAAACAGTTGAATGCCTTGGACAAGGTATGAAAACCTCAGATATTTCAAGGCAAGGCAAGGCAAGTTTATTTGTAGAGCACAATTCGTACACAAGGCAATTCAAAGTGCTTCACACAAACAGGAAAAATGCATTAAAATCACAAAGTACATGGCTCAGAAATCACAATCTAAGTCAAGACATAAAAGAGAAGTAGTGCAGAGAGAGAAGCACCTATTCAGTCATATGCACAGCCAAACAAAACAGTTTTTAGTTTAGATTTGAACATTGAGCTCGAAGAGTAGCGCCTGTCTCACATCTTGCAAGGAAGACTGTTCCAGAAATTTTAGCTGCATAAAACTGAAAACGCAGATTCCCCAGTTTAGTTCCCTACTGGGCACCCAGCAAGAGGTGTCCCTAAAAGTCCTCAGAATCGAGATGGTATGTCATATGCCACTAACATTCCGGACGGATACTTGGAGTGCTGAAGAGTCCATGGAGGCACTTGCATACATAGCAGAGCTGCTTTGAAGTCTATTCTCGAAGCCACAGGGAGCCAAGTGCAGAGACCTGAGCACAGGAACTAATCGTGAATCGTACTCTCTGGTTCTGGTCAGGACCCGACAGCGGCTTCTGGATGTACTGCAGCTGTTTTACAGCTCGTTTGGAGAGGCCAGTGAGCAGGCCGTTACAGTAGTCTTAATCTACTAGAGACAAACGCATGGATAAGTCTCTCCATGTCTGTTTAGACATTATACTTTTGATTTTGGCAATGTTTTTAGATGGTAAAAAGCTGCTGATGTGTTATTCTGACGTGGCTGTTAAAATTCAAAACGAGTCCATTATATACCCCAGATTCTCTAACTTTGATGTGTAGGTTTCACAAAAAACTTAAGTTGTGATCATCGTACAATTAAATATTTTCAGCTGATCAGAACACCACAATGATTTGTGCGATGAAGACACAATGAGGAATGTTTCGGCCAGACAAATACATCGGCCTCAAGACAGACAACGCCTAAAATGTCATTACAAAGCACTCAAAACCCACAGCGGCTGACCTCTGGAGTCCCCGAACTTCAAAGTGTAGGTCTTCCAGAGGCTCGCAGTCATGTCACTCTCTTAGTATCCTAAGCAGCCTGTAATGCGGCATTGTCAAAATCCATCTCATCTCATATATGTGGACTAACACATGTGATTAATGTGACTTCCAAATTAAATCAAAACAAACACAAACAGAATGGAAACCTTTATGTTTGTCCATTGGGAGAGGGGGTCCGACACGTTGGGTGGCTTATGCTGAACTGAGACTTCATATTTGATTTCCTTTTGATCTGATCTTCTTCTTTTATTTAACAGTTCTGTGTTTTTTGTTGTCCTCAAAATAAATAAAAAAAGATGTAAATCCTGTGTGTTGTGCAAATGTGAGGGCGGGTCCCCAGAGATACTAACTGTATTACATCTCATTGGAGGACCATAAATCACATCCTTGTAATCAGCAGAACCTCAAATATTAGCTTGTTTAGATACTACCAAACGAAGTACTTTATATACCATGTTTGAGCTCTCGGTCAGTCAAAAAAAGCCTGAGTGCTCTTGAAGGCCTTGAAACCTCATTTTGAATCATGCTTGAGGACATGGACACAATTAGAGATTATCAATATTTTGGCAGGAGAATCAAAACTTTTCAAACACTTTGTCAGTATCTAAATAAGGATATTCCGTATTGATCCGCCCAACACTGTCCTGAACTCGAACCCGCAGAAATACAGAAAGAAGAACCTAAACGGTACTTTTCACCCAAAGACCGATGCCGAAATGGGCTTGCAAGCAGGTGACGGATGTTCTACCAGAAAAGTGACGCAATGCACTTTTAAGTGTTTCTCCGGTTGACAAACAAGTGTTATTGTCGAAGCAGCTGCAGCGCAAAGCCTTATCTTCTCTCCCCCGTGGAATAAAAGAAAGTGGCCGATTGTGGAGGAGAAGCCTTCACCGCGTCAGGAAGTGAAAGTCTGTTTGGAAACACGCTCGTCTCGGGGGGGCCCCTCGGTGCCTTTCAGCGGGGGCCAACTGGGATCACACCATCAAGAGGCATTATCAGAGAGTTTTAAAATGCTATTAGACAAGTTCAACGAAGGGTTAAGGGAAATGATTTTCAGAAGCCATTGTACATGTAACACTAGGTCAATAAAAAAGAACATATCTCAACCATCTCAACTCGTAGAACAATTACTTACAATCAGGGTTTTTGTAGTTTTGCATTAAAATTAAGCTCATTAATGATTGTATTTGTTCTTTTATCTGTTATCGTATATTCTTGTTTCATTTGCCCATGTAATCTGCAGAGTAATTCTACATAATTAGGCCGCCAATCACTGCCTGCGATCGTTGCACAACAGCGAATCACCAATCATTCATTAAAACGCATTCTCTATCCCCCCCCATCCAGCCGTTGCAACCCTCCCTCACGAGTGCGGTTGGTTTATGCTTGACGCGTCCGCCGAGTCCGCGAGGTCCGGGAGGTCCACAGGGGTCATTTTTGCAGAGACGCCCCCTTCACATCCGCGCGGACAACATTTCACGCCGCTGGTATCGGGGAACAACTGCGGAAAGGAAAAGCGGGCGTGGCGGGATGAGGCCAATATACATGCAAGAAGTATAATCCAAGCTTTGCACTGACCTCGGACATTTTTTTATTAGACGAGTGTTACCGCGTAAACCTGCGTGGCGCTCGTCAAATACGTATCGCAGTGGGCCGCAACTTCCAAGTAACCAGCTCAAAATGAGTATAAATCCAACGTAACGCTCAACACGGCAGGTTTGGCACGCCTTTTAAGCGGGTTACAAGCCGATACCGCTGCCGCCATGACCCCGCAGTAATGGCGCACCCTTTCCAGAGGTTACATCTCTCTCAGACTAAACTACGGAGTGAGTTTTCTGCTGCGCCAGTCAGAGTCCGACCGGATCCAAGAGAACGCGAACGACATCTGGATTCGCAAAGTAAATACGCTACGCACTGACTTTATTTTGATCAGATTACTTATAACTGGTGTTTTTATACATTGTTGCTTTGATAGTTGGACACGGTGGGCTGTCCTGGTCAAAGAAACACCAACAGGCGAAAACCGTTGTTTCATTCGTTCATGCAACAGTCGAATGCCAATGGTAGTGGAAAAAAAACATGGAAAGAGTTAAATAAACAGGAGTTATCTGCACTTCTGGACTTTTATTTTGCAAACTGGCGGTCTTTGTGCCTGCTCTTCTCAAGCCCCTCGAGGCTCCACAACCTTGCGCACTTCTCTGAGGTCAGTGTGACTTCCGCACCCACCCGGTGTTCCAACCCATCTCCACCGCAGCAGCACGCTGACAAACCCACCGTTCTCTTTCTGCCTTTGGATGGGGAAACTACCTGCCGGCACCCGCGGCCTCAGCCACAAAGTGCTGTACATTCAACAAACAGGGTTTTTTTTTTTGTTGACGCTGCTCAAGTCGGGCCGTCCTGAGGTGTCCTGGGCTGACTTCCTGTTCTGGTTTTACTTCCCCTTTCTGCAGAATTTGAGACAGGGCCTCTGAAAATGTTGAAATGTCCCCTGCTCTGAGAGTACTGACGAGGAACTGTCCCAAAACAGGATCAGAGTCTGCAGGCTGACTCAACACAATACATTGGGCACCAAAAATGGTATTCCATCTTTTGACTACCAGTATCCATTAAAAAAACTATTAAGAGTCGGCAAAAAGAGCTGATCCGGTCCATGTTTAGTCCTGATCTGGTCTATGTTTGGTTTATGGTTTAATTCAGGTTTAGTTTAAATGTTTATGTGTTGAATGTGCAAGTGTTAAGGTGATTAAAATACGATTATTTGAAAAGTCCCAATTATTACGATTGATCGTCAATGGTTGAAAGCGCAAAAAGGTAAATCTAGCGTAGAATGTGTCCTGTAAAAAATGAAGTGCCGCTTTGGTGATATATTTTGAACTGTAACAGAGGAAAAAAAACAACAAAAACAGCTGAACCCCGGTGGAAAGCAGCCGTTTGCTCTGGGACATGTGTGAGGAGGAGGAGGAGGAAACCAACCGCTGAGCACCTGCCTCATCTCAGGGGTAAGAGTGAGGTACATGTGGGACAGGGGGGGGGGCTGGGGCGGGGCTCAACTGTCTGCTATGGGACTGACTGTACCAGAGAGGGGCTTCGCCTGGTTTCCTGTCAACAGCGAGGAACAAATTCAACTCACATTTTTTGCACCAATCATCATCATCTTTATTTATTAAGTACAAATTTTAAGTAATGTAACTAAAATAATGACCTTACTTTGACACTTTGCCTGGCGTGCTTCGTTACTTCGGGTAATTATGACACTGATCGAACTCTGATATGGATGAAGAAGCGAACTCTGGTCCATTTTTTCCGTCGGATTGATTCGAATTCTGGCGTGATTCGTCTGAATTGTGAGTGCAAACGAACGTTGAAAGTTGAACGGAACCAGGAAGTGACCAAGAAGTGGGCCGCGCTGAGACACACGTGAGGCTCATGAGTAAAACAGACTCCTGCGCGACATGCAGAAAGGCGTGAAAGTAACAGGAGCGGCTCAAAGCGGTCGATAAAAGTGTATCGTGAACCAGACCAGCTCAGAAAAAGAGACCATCAACAGCTTCGGTCTCCAATCGAACAGAATCCGCGTCTATTTGTATTATGAATGCGATCTCAGTCACACATCACAGGTTCATCCGTAATCACGGCTGACTATGGGTGAACCAGTTGAGGAAACACCATCAGAGGAGCCATCCGCCCCAGTGTTTATTATAGTTCTTACCACTTTTCTGTCTATATGCTCCCACCTTCTGGCACAATGTTTCTACTTATAATTCATGTATTTAAACTAGACCGCAGAGTAGGCTATGGGATTCAGGTGTTTTGTTTTTTAGGTTACTACTTAAAGATGCTTGTCTCCATGGAGATAGTGTCAAACGGCATTGTTCACACTTGGCTTGGGCCTTTAGTCTCGGAGTTGGGCAGAGGAGCAGGTGGCGAACCCTCCAACACAAAGCTTGGCACACTTTTATGTCCGGCTCAGTGGTCCCAGCGCTCAGTCTTCAACCCAACCCACCTCTATTTAAGACTAACGCAATATTATCAGCAAATTACAATTGTGGTTTCACCTTGCACATTGGCGAACAGATAATTGAAACACTAAGAATACAACTATGCGAGGTACACAACCGTATTTTCATGCAGGAAACAAACAAAACATAGACTCAAGGTCTCTATACATATGCAGATATTCTCTGTACATTTCATTTCGTACTATTCAAAACCTTGTGGTTGCGAAAACAGCATGGATGTATATAATAGCTAAAAAGTTTGAAGTGGATATAGAAAAGCAGCCTGAAAATCACAACTTTTAGTATGAATAAAAACAGAAAACCACACAAATCATATTCTGTCTATTGTCTATTGAAGAACTGAGCTGTAAAAACATAACAATAGGCTAAATGTATAGAACTGAACCACCAAAGTGAGACTGTAGAGCTTGTTGTCAAGGTAAAACCACTCGGAAGACGAAAAAGTAAAGATTTATTGACGGATATTGACGTAAAAGGTCTTGCTTTTGTTGTTTGTTTGGTTAGTTGTTCTGGACCGGTGAATAGAAATGACACGATTGAACTGTTTTTCCCACATTTGCACCGTATACTTTTACTGGATTCAAATACTTTCCCTTTTGTATCATCTGGATCACTGCGGTTTACTTTCAAATGAATACTATTATTTTAAATGAACTCTTTCTTGAATATAATTTTACTTATAGATTTTTTTGACGTGTATTTTTGCTAGGACTATGATATGATGACAAGGATTAAAACCAGGAGTGGAAAGTAACTAATGACAAATACTCACGTTACAGTAATTGAGTACATTTTTGGAGTTATTGTACTTTTTTTGGAGTAGATTTTTAACATGTACTTGTACTTGTAATATAGTTTTTTTCACAGTGGTCTCACGGCTGTATCTGCTCCTTTCCACATCTACAAACACTCAAAACGACACCGTAGAACAGGGCTATTCAACTTAAGGCCCGGGGGCCAGATCAGGCCCGCCAAACAATCTGATCCGGCCCGCGTCCCGTCTTCCAAATGTCATTATTATTGATTTTTTTTCTTGTTTTCTGGTTTCATTCGAGGTTTGTACGAGTTTAAACCTGGTTTGCTGGTTTTTCTGGCTTCGACCTTTATTTAACTCTGCTTTAGACCTGTTTTGGACCTGGAACCGGTTTGTAGCCTATCCGGCCCAGGAATAGCCCTGCCGTAGGATGTAAAAATTGTTGTTTAAAATGACTAAATTCCATTCAAACCATGTCGTTTTTCAATTTTTTTAATCAAATATTGATCCAAAATGTTACTAAAACTGTGTTAAAAAGCCACGAGTAAGTAGTATTTTCCATGCGTACGTTTTCCTTTTACATAAGTGCAGTTTTGGCCGCGTCGCTGTACTTTTACTTGAGCACAACTTTGCAGTACTGATTAAAACACGCAGATTGCCGTTAAAAACCTTGTATATTTGATGACAACACGATGTTCTCCGCGTTTTAGTCGCCCGTGTTTGTGTTGAAATTATGGCCAATCGCGATGCTTTTGACTCTGGAGCAGATCAGCACTGTCGATACTTGGATAGTTTACCCCAGATCACATGATATTTAACAACCATAAACTCTGCCCGACATAAAAAGTAAAAGAAAAATATGTCTCTGGTGGTGATGTCGCGATGTCAAAGTTTAGTGTTACGATTTCAGGATTATTCAGGATTATGGAGACCAGTGAGATCTTTCATTCTCTTTCATGCTCGTGGTCTGACATGTTTCTGTTCCTCAAGTTTGTGGGCGCCTTTGCACAACGCAACTTTCTGAAAGACAAAATAAAGTAAGATTTGACAAAAACGGCCAGAGAAAAACAGTTGTTTACATTTAGGTCTATTTTTTTGGACAATAGATTGAACTAAAAAGACTTAATTTTGCTTTGAAAACTGTCACGATTATTAGTTTTTGGGTTGTTAGGATGATATTGTGACCTGAATAATCGATTAACCGAATAACCTTGACATCCCTAGTCTACAGTGACGGGTTTGAACATCCACGCACCTCTAAAGTGTTGTGGTTATTATCACAACACTTCAGTGGTTTTAATTGCCTTTGCATCTGATTAAACTGTGCATTGTGTGTGTATAGTCAGTCAAAGTATTTAGTACAAGTTCATTTTCTCATCTTATTTAGTGAACACACTTTTTTTTTTTCAATTCATGCCTTATTATTCTTTTTTTATTGTATTTTTTTCTATTATATTGTTCTTTCAGTGGTTTTAATTGCCTTTGAATATATACACACAATGTACAGTTTAGTCAGATGCAGTCAAAGTATTTAGCATAAGTTTATTTTTTATCTTATTTCGTTCAATCATGCCTTATTATCATTATTATTATTTTAAATATATTTTTCTATTACATTATTCTTTCATGTCGCACCTTATCACCAAAAGATTCTGATTACAATGATAAGAATAGTTTTTTTAAAATTATATATATATATATATATTTCCTTCACAAACTGCAACTTGATGCAAAACTATGATTAGTATTTACCACCATGTTCTGTCCTGCCTAAACCACGTAATAAAACGCTGTCAAATTAAAACACGTAAAAAAAATAAAAAATAAAAAAATAAAAAGAATAACAACAATAATACATCCAAATGACTGATCAATAATGTTCAGTTTCACACAAGAACATGTCGCACACATTTTGGACGGGTGTCGCTGCCTTCTGCTCCGGACACTTCCTGATTCGGCCGGCGCGTGTCCCGCGGACCGACAGCCGAGCAGAAGGGGAACTACAACTGCGCTTCTGCCCACGAGCTCACGCGGGACGACAGTCACGAAGGCGAAAAACAACAACTGCGTATCTTTTGCCATTTTTTTTTTTTTAGGAAGCGTCGTAGCGGTGGTGATTGTATATAAGTATATATATATGTGTGTGTGTATCTTTTTTTTTTTTTTTTTTTTTTTTTTCGTTTGAGGCGAGCTCGAGCCGGAGAGAGCGGGGGGATATTCAAACAGGTGTCCGCCTCCCCCATCAGCAGCAGCGGCCGCGGCGGCTCCGGGACAAGAGGCGTGCGTTGGTATTGCGACGTTTTCCTTCGCGCAATTCAATTCGTTTTACCGTTCCGTGCCAACCGTGGCACATTTCGCGCTCACGTCAGTCCGCAAACAGCTCATTCCAAAAACACATTTATTATTATTATTATTATTTTTTCCTCATTATTATTATTTTTTTTCATTTTTTTGGAAGCGAGCAGCGCCCTTTCGCTTCTTGTATCGTGAAAGGGGCGGAGGAGGTGACGGAGAGTACCCCCCCGGCGGGAACTGACCGAGGGGCGACGGTGCGAGCGAGCGAGCGAGCGACCCACGCGGGCAGCTAACAGGTGTCGGGACCCAGCGCGGAGCACGTCCCGCCGGTACGTGACCGGTACGCCCCCCCCCATCCCCTCTTACTCTACTCTTCTCCTCTTCCTCCGTACGTACGTCTCCCGGAGCTGCTTCTTCTTCTTCTTCTCCTCTTCTTCTCTGACCCCTCCTCTCTTCTCCGTGTGGCATTGTTTTCAGACGAAATTACATCCAAACGGGAGATTTTTTTTCTTTTTTTCAACCGGTTTGCGTTTTTTCTTTCTTTCACTACGTTATTTTCGTGGACGTTTTTTAATTTAAAAACGATCATTTCTGACAGACAAGCGACACATGACAATTTGTCTGTCAATTACGGATTTATTCAAATATTTCTGCTTTGATTAATATTTTTTTTGTAGAACATTTCGACAGTTGGGACATTTTTAGGTGCGACTTTTGAGTGTTTTCGAGTAGTTAATACTGGGAAGTCAGATAAAACAAAGAAGCGTTTTGAAAAGTTAACGATTACTTCAGAAAGACAAGCGCCAAAGGACAATTTATTCTCAATTATGAATTTATTTAAAATAAATCTGCTGTGATTATAGTTTTTTCTGTTAATTATTTAACGCTTTGGACATTTTTTTTGTTGCAATTTATGAGAAAATTGGGCACGAGTTCAACAAAGAAACGTTTCGCAAAGTCATTTTTTTGTTGTTGCCATTTTATCATGTCAGCTCGTAAAGTGAACGGCATGGGAGACGTGGACACCCCCCAGCGTCACACCGGGACCCTCCAGCAGCGCACGAGCACCGACGACCACCGGAGTCCCGGCGGCGGCGGCGGTGGGCTCACGGCGACGGACGCGGCGGCGGGCGGAGGGAGCGAAGTCTACGGGGAGTTCCAACACTGGTGCCTGCGGACGTACGGGGACTCCGGCAAGACCAAGACCGTAACCAGGCGTAAATACAACAAAATCCTCCAGACTCTGCTCCAGGGAGACGAGGACAACAACAACAACAACAACATCAACAACAACAACGTCAACAGCCTGCACGAGGGGGAGAAAAAACACAACTGCAGCAACATCAATGCCAAATTTAAATTCTGGGTCAAGTCCAAGGGTTTCCAGGTCGGGCCGGTGCCGGTGCCGGTGCCGGACGGGACGATGGACGGGACGATGGACGGGACGATGGACGGGACGATGGACGGGCCGGTGCTCTACGTTCCCATCAAGACGGCGGTTAGTGGTTCTTCCTCTTTTGCCTTTTCTTCCCCTCTCACCTTGTGTGTTTGTCTGTGTGTGTGTGTGTGTTTGTCTGTGTGTGTGTGTGTGTGTGTGTGTGCGCGTGCGTGTGTGCGTCATGCTGGCCCCACGTGAGCCATGGGAGACCACTTTAAACTGTAGTCAAAGTGGGACAAGCTGTGGTGGGATGGAGATGTAGATGCACCCGTGTGATTTTCAATGCTTTGGGGGGGAAACTGGAGGAGTTGGTTCTAACTTTCCACACTCTTTTGCAACTTTTAAAAGAACCCCCCCCCCAAAAGCCCACCATGCATTGAATAAAAGCGTGAAACCTTGGATTGAGATGAACAACACTGCTTTTTTCATATCTCTTTTTGCGATTTAAAAAGTTATTTACCGTGAAAGACGACAAACAAGAGGGACAACCAACCCCATCGTGCAGGGGCGATGTGTGGGGTTGGTTGTCCCTCTTGTTTTTTAATGATGTTTTCTCTCAAAGCACTCTTTGAGCATTTTTAAAAAAAACTTTTCTGTTTTTGGAGATAAAACAATAAGAATAGTCGTGGCCCAAATAACGAAAAGTAGTATTTTTTTTTTCAAACTGTAAAATCATAAATAACACTTTTTGCCAACTGCAACATGTTTCCTGGGGCCTTCAGCTCCGTAAATGCGGCCCTCTGTGGAAAGTGCGGACCCCCTGCATCATGTGACGTGTTCCAACTATGAATTTGAGCAAGCAATTGATTCTTTTACTCAATATTAAGCTGTACAATTAAGGAATTCTTACAGTGTTGTAGAGTTGGCTCTGCAGAAACTACAGTTTTAATTAGCAGCACATTACAACATCCTGACCAACAACCGCCCCATGATGCAACCGACCCCGGTGTCCTATCCTTCAAACAGCTAGAGAGTCACATCAAATTAACTTTAGTTTATAAGGAAGACAGGACCAAAGAGCTATGTTTTCTGTTTTTGCACTGAATATTTGACATCCTCCTGTTTTCTATGTAAGTCTCACTGTTTAAGATAATTCTTGCCATATTCATGTGGCACCAGTGCAAAGGTGGTGGGACGGGGGTCCAAATCACTGTGTTTAACAACGAAAAGAGCGACAGGTGGTCTCCCTACGTGAGCCGCCACGTTAATATTTACTCAAGCTGAGGGAAAGCCGCGTGTAAGCCCGTGTGGTTAGAGGCTATTGTCTGATACTTAACTTTACCTGGCCTTGTGCCATTGAGCAACACCTGGGCTGTTAAGGACCGGGATAGAGTGACCAGGGCAGTCCTGGTTTCAGGCTCTGAGTGCGTTCACTTTTGTCCCGAGGTTAGTCCTGGGACAAACCTCGTTCTGCTTCAATTAATCTTGGTCTAGTCCAGGTTTAGTTCCGGTTTGCTGGTCCCAGTTCGGATGAGGTATAAGCCTATGTCCGGGGTGTTAAAGTGAAATATTGATCTAAAGAAACAAGTCCGCCTTGCCCCTTTTTACGACGTGCCCCCATAAACACCATCACAACAAACTGCTGTAGTAGTAGTAGTAGTAGTAGTAGTAGTAGTAGTAGTAGTAGTAGTAGTAGTAGTAGTAGTAGTAGTAGTAGTAGTAGTAGTAGTAGTAGTAGTAGTAGTAGTAGTAGTAGTAGGATTGAAAAGAAAGGAACAACAAACTGTGGACAAAATATTCAGTATTGACCTGTAACAAATCCTTTGATCATCTTCTGAGTTTGCGATTGGAAACGATCGGTACGAGACAAGTGCTACTTGTGTTCTCTCTCCCTTTCTGTTCTGCGTTTTATGTTTAATTCTCTTAAATAAAAAAATAAAACATCTGTATTTTAGGGCTGCAGCTAAAAAACATGCTAGCAATTGATTAGTCTTGTAGTTTAGAACGCAAAACGCCAGTAAATATGTATATTTTTTTGCTCAGATGAAGCTAAAATGACGGCGCTTAAGTTCCCGAGTCGGTGCAGCATATTCAATAATAACGATGTATCAAATCAAATAAGATGCGCATTCAAGAAAAACGATTTAAATTCACTATAAGATAAAAATAGACAAGTTAAATGTGCAGAAGTAGTGCAGTAGAGCGCCACCTGTTCTCTCTGCGCAGGACATGTTTTCAAGTCTGTCAACCCAGATAGCGATTATTCAATTAATGAATAAGATAGTAATCATCGCAATAATCAATTAGCACCAATGAATCGATTAAAAATACTTATTTATTAGTATCCGGGCATCTTTTTACTTTTTTCAGTCTTTTTTCACTCTATTCTAGTCTCTAAAGCAGCTATTACACGTTTATTTGAGTTTGAATCGTTTGGAAGCAGATTAATTGATGCACTTAAAACCTCGTCAGGGAACATGGTTTACACACAACGGCGAGCCTTCAGCCCTGACCCGACGCGGCGCAGGTCACCGCGATAAGCCCCTACCGACCCGTGAGCGCTCGCATTGTATTCGTAATTGCCACAACGGATCTCGAATGATTACGTGCAGGCATTCGTGTTGTTTTTTTTTGTCTTTTTTTCCCCTACAGCGAGGACTCGTACAGGTGACCGCAACAAAGCCGTGTGCTCCGGAGACGGCGGTTGGCATGGTTACGGCGCGGGGCTAATTTCAACCCTGTCCCGTATCATTTCATATTCAGATGGAGGGGCGGCGGCGGGGCGGTGGAGCGCGCGGGGGGATCCTGGTGTTTGGAGAAAATCAGTTTCATCGCGAGGCAGCGGCGAGCCTCAGGGTCTATCTGAACAATTCGGACCATGTCTATAATCTGTAGCTTGTATATATTATTTTCATTTTTGCACAAAAGTTTTGCAATATTTGTTCAAGTGCATCCATGGGCTTTTAATTTGTATTATTTTGTATGATTATGATGTTATAAACCGAAAGAACAAACAGAACAAGAGAGTGAAAAGTTAAAATCTAAAGGAAATGGCTAAATAAAAGGCCAGTCAGGGACATTTCCCCCACTGTATCCCCCACTGTACCCCCCACCTGTCCCAATATCGGTTAAATTTCAGTTAGTTCAAAGTAATAATAGTAATAATATTTGTTTCGTCGTCATCATTTTATTTTGTGGCCCGTAGGCTTTATTGACAGGAAAGTACAGTGTGAAATGGGGGATGAGAGAGAGAAGGGAGGACATGCAGCAAATTTGTCGGGAGTCAGGAATCGAACTCACACGTGTGCCGTGCCTTAACCACTCGACCACCGGGCCGCACCCCCGTCATCCATTTCGTTGCATTTTGTCGCCGCAGCCTCGACTGCACTCCCCACGTATCCATTAATCATGCCCATCGCTGGAGTCCTACATCCGAGTTACATTGTTTTTAAAGTCGAATGGAAGCGCCTCAGTGATCTCTGTGAATTTGTGCCTCATGACATGGTGTTATAAAGAAACGTGGCACATTTTCCCAACAGAATCCCAACTCCCAAACGTGTGATTTTTGCGGTTTCTCCGTTGCGCTCGTGTATATTCCCATTCTTCGTCCGTCCTAACAAAATGACAATATGAACGCAATATAATTTCTGTAAGAATCCCATGCAGTTCTTCAGATGTTTGAAGAGTTCTATTGGGATTGATTGGATTAATAGTAATTGATTGGTTGTTTACCATGCGGTGAGTGAAGAGGCTTTAGCAACGACACAAACAGATGAGCCAAAAATGACAGCAGCACGATTGTACATTCTTTGTGTTTATGTCCAGTTTTAGCTTCACGCGCTTCAAATTTAAAAGGACAAGACAAAAACAAAATGCAACTTCAAGTTCAACTGCTATTTACTAATCGATTATGAACACATTATCGATCAGCAAATGATGTACTGTACTTGTAGTCTACTTGTTATTGAATATAATTCTAGCCATTTAATTGTACTTTGTTATGTTTGAACTCAGGAGTTGTTGAGTATTATGTCCCAATGGTCCCAGCACACAGTGGTCTCACCTCTGTCTCTGCTCTCTTTAGACGTAGAAGTACTGGTACTTTCTTGATGTTACCAGATAAATATATTTGGAGAATTCATTCTGTCTTCTTTTTCATATGAAATTATGTTCATAGTAAGTTCTGATAAAACTCAAGATCTTTCTTAAATTGTTCAGGAAGGTGTTTCTTTTTTAGTATTGATTAGTATCTGACTGACCTCTGCTAATTTTGACAACTCTAGTTGATTTTTAAAACGCAAACCAATCAGCCCTAATTTATCCATAAAAAAATGATTAATTATTTTTTTTATATCTTATTAACATATTCTCCATTGTCCCTCTCAAATACATAAATACACATGGATATCAAGGCAACGCAATAAACAAGCTAGTTAACCCTATTATAATTAAAATAATCAATGAACTGATTAGAATTTTGTTGTCCGGAACTACAATAGATAAAGTTGCATTTGTTCATCAAGAACCACAGACGTCCCACTCTTCTACACCGTACATCAGTTCAAAATACATCACCCTTGTCTACAATATTACCTTAATCAATAGAACAATAGAAGACTTTGAGCACCCTGGAGCGCAGTATGAGCCGCCCTGGAGCGCAGTATGAGCCGCCCTGTGAGCGCAGTATGAGCCGCCCTGCTGCTCAGTGGAGGGATGTTGTTGAACTCTACTGGCTCTTAATGCAGTGTTTATGACTCCAATCAGAGCCCTGTTAGAGGTGTGTGCCGCGCTGTGAGGACCGTGACCTGGAGGAGCACACTGCTGATCAAGCCCAGTGTGTGTGTGCGTGAGGGGAGAGAGAGGGGAGAGAGTGTAGAGAGAGAGGAGAGAGAGTGTTAGAGAGAGAGAAGAGAGAGAGAGAGAGGAGAGAAAGGAGGAGAGAGGGAGGAGAGAAGAGAGAGAGGGGAGAGAGAGGGCAGAGGGGGGAGAGAGAGAGAGAGAGAAGGAGGAAGAGAGAGAGGAGAGAGAGAGAGAGAGGGAGAGAGAGGGCAGAGGGGAGAGAGAGAGAGGAGAGACAGTGTAGAGAGAAGAGAGAGAGAAGAGGAGAGAGGGAGAGAGAGAGGGGAGGCGAGAGGAGAGGGGAGAAGGGAGGGGAGAGAGGGAGGAAAGAGAGGAAAAAAGGGAGAGAGAGAGAGGAAGAGTGGGAGAGAAAGAGGGAGGAGAGAGAGGGAGGAGAGGAGGGGAGAAGGGGAGGAGAAGGGGAGAGAGGAGAGGGGAGGAGAGGCGGGGAGAGAGAGGGAGAGAGAGAGAGAGTAGGGAGAGAGGAGAGAGAGAGAGGAGAGAGAGTTGAAGAGAGAGAAGAGAGAGTATGAGAGAGAGGGGAGAGAGGAGAGAGAAGAAGAGAGAGGAAGAGGAGAGAGAGAGAGAGGAGGAGAGAGAGAGAGAGAAGGAGAGAGGAGAGAGGAGGAGAGAGAGAGGAGAGGGGAAGAGAGGAGGGCAGAGGGGGAGAGAGAGAGGGAGGAGAGAGAGTGAGAGAGAGTGTAGAGAGAGAGAGAGAGAGGGAGAGAGTGTAGAGAGAGAGAGAGAGGGGAGAGGGGGAGAGAGAGAGGGGAAGCGAGAGGAAGAGGGAGAGAGGGAGAAAGAGAGGAGAAAGGGGAGAGAAAGAGGAGGAGAGGAGGGAGAGAGGAGAGGAGGAGAGGGGAGAGAGAGGGGAGCGGAGAGAGAGGTAGAGGGGAGAGAGAGAGAGAGAGAGGGAGAGAGGTAGAGGAGAGAGAGGGAGAAAGGGAGAGAGAGGAAAGAGAGAGAGAGGGAGAGAGAGGGGAGGGAGGAGAGGAGAGGGGAGAAGGAGGAGAAGGAGGGCTTGGAAGGGAACAGGCAGATTGTGCAACAGCGTTGAGTTACAAAGAAGAAAGTGTCACATAAATGTGCATTTTATTCAACAACAGAAGATTTTGAACTTTGTGCCAGTTTTGATTTCATGTTAGGCCTAGTATTTATTACAGGTATGAAAGGGGCTTTACTAGATTTGAAAAAAAAAGGGTCCATTTTGCCCAGTACAGATATGTGCATAAGCAGCTCTTGGATAATAATGAGACTGCTGTGTGCTGTATTTTATTATCTGTGAAGTGCGCCGTTAGCATGCTAATGTTTGTTAGCTGTGACGTTACGTTCTGGTCTCAGAAAGTTCTCAGAAAGCACAGGTCCAGCACCTTTAACCTAACCGGGCCAGACAGACCTACTTTGGGCTACTTTAGATGTTTAAAGGACTATTTTGTTTTTAGAAACGTGCACATAGAAGCACGTTGTGTATCTGAGCACGGGGAAGAGAGTCTGTTTTTTAAATCCAGTCAGAGAAAAGCGCAGTTTGGTTTCTCGGCTTGTTCTGTTGTTGTGACGCTTCCGACCAATCAGATTCAAATGTTCCCCATGGCGTTCTTGAGTGATACTTTTAACCATAATAAACCAGGTCCGACAGCTAAACAGACAGAATTTATCGTGAAAACAGGATGTTACAATAATAAAGAATGATAAAGAGAACACCACATTATCTTGTCTGAAAACCGTGGTCCGGATCCTCCAAATGAAAGAGAATTCAACTCTTTTTTTTTTTTTTTTTTCCTACATGTATCGCCCACATTTGCTCGTTGCCACTAGTAATGCCAGGAGCGTATTAAAACTAAAGTATCTGTTACACCGAGAGGCTGCTGGTTAAAGCCCGCTCGAGTTAATAATAAGAGGTCACATTTTAATTAGCTTAATTAGTGCGCGCCGCCCTTGTGTCTGTCTGAGAGGGGCACGGGACTGGAGATCTGTGAGCCCTACGGGAAACCGCACGCTGCCATGATGAGCAACAGACGAGGAAGAGCCTATATGAAACGATAGCGGGTGTCCATGGTGATGTTCTCCCGCGAGCGAACAAAATAATTGATACCGACTTTGGGATCGCACACACTTGTTACGTTTCTCCCCTGAAATAACACGTTTCTGAGTTGCGTGTGTGGAGGAAATTGTGAGTTGTTGTGGGGCGAGTTGAAGTGGCCTTTATCTCCCCCTGCCGTCATGCTAACGTATGGAGCGAAACCAATAGCGAATGTTTGTCAGCATTTTTATGTTTTGATTCTACCATATTCTCATTTTTTTCTCATTTTGTCCTGATTAATCATAGCTCGGTAATGCACTTATCAAACATTGAACTTAAAATGGAGGAAAAGTTGTTTAAAGCGTTTAAAGTTTGTGCATTTGTTTGCGTTTGCGGCTAAAAGCACACAAAGTAAAGCCAGTACCGGATTTTTATTGTCTTTTTATGTCAATCTCGTCGCGGCACGTTCACCTAATGCGTTTTAAGCATTCTAATTATTCACCCCAATGAACCGTTTATGAGCGCTTTTGACAATTTTCTGAGGCTAGGATGAGTGTTGTCGTCACGGTAAAGCTAACAAATATATACAATTAGAAACGGACAGCACACGGCAGTCTCATTTTGGTTCAGTACGTATTTTGAGCGGCGGTTCAAATAAAAACGACAGTGTACTCTTGACCAACACAGTGCGGGTTAACGTGGGTTTTCACATGACGACAAAAGAAAAGTACTCGTCTGAGTACTGTAAAGCCGCTCCAGACCACTGCAGGGTTTTTCATTCGGAATTCAAGCGGGATAAAGTGAATACGTGTAATTATTTATTTATTTATTTTTTTTTAACACAAAACTCAATCTGATCATATTGACCATTAGTTGTTTTTACAAGAGCATCACTGGCTCTTTAATGCTACGTGGGCCAAGCGGGGGGGGGGGGGAGCAAGCAGTAAACTTTGGGGCCAACGTTGTCCAGGAAGGAAGTGCAGCAGTTTGGTCAGGCTAATAATAGCTGCTATCAGACTGTGTCAACTGCATGTGACCACTGCTCCCCTGATGAGCTCTAGGAGGTCCTCGGACTCCCAGGCAGGGTGGATTACAATGCTCCATTCACTTATTTAGTTGGCGAAGACGCAATTAATCCTCTTAAGGGTGCACAATAGATGTCACGCTGAAAGATATGAGGGATTTAATATCATTAAGACGGCATTTCCTCTGCAGTGGTTCCCGGCCATGATCAAATCTAGACTCCGCGTGGTGAAGTCGCTGTAGTTGTACCGCTTCGAGAAGGCTAGCACTACTCGCAAGTGGATTTTTTTTTTTTTTGCCTAAAAGTTGGTAGATGAACGAGAAATGGGGGGGGGGGTTACTTCGAGGTGCGCTTGTGTTTACCGTTGATCCGCATATTTGACAGATATTGATCGTAGACACAGCGAGAGGAAGACCTAATCACAGCTCGTCTCTGGTCGTAGACTGTCTCACTCACTACGTTTACATGCACAAAGAACGTCGGACTGCGCTAAACATTCATTCATTCATTCATTCAGACGACTGCTAATAAAAATGGAAATCCTACACATGACCACACTTTAGTGAAACATACAGTAGATATTCAGTGTCTTTTATGTGGAGCCACTTGACTTTCAGACATGCTGGGAAGTGCTTACATTGTGCAGTTGAACGCCTTTATTGGACTGCACTGTTACATGCAGCAGTAATACGGACTAGAAGAGGTCGGGACCATTTGTGCCTTGTGGTTTTGGGAGAATGATATCAATTCTTGACGTTGGACCGTCGTAAAGAGCCACAATATTTTTTATGATTAAGTCGTCTATTTGAAATGTGTTCAGCACTATAAATAAATACGGCCAGCTAACAGAATCACAAGCTTTCCGAGTGTCTACTAATTACAATAAAACCAATTATTACAGCTTTGTTTTACGTTTTTTTTGTAAATGACTCACTATGTGTAAGGATCGTCTTTTGTCATCTTGTGTTCGTCACTTTGTCTGATTATTAATCCACATTCAGGATAGAAATGGGTCTATATGAGGCACAGTCGAGTCGGTCCTGTAGTTTTGTTTTTCATGCAACAGTTTCCATTGTCATAGGTGGTGCCAAACATGAGATTTTGTGCTTATATGTTCCCATTCTTAAGACAATTTCCTTATTTTTCCCATTTATTTTTGCTATAACTAGTAAATTGTTTTTTAACATTATTTTTTTAATGAATATTTTTGCTTTTTCATTTCTGTTTTTTTAAAATCAGTAATACATTTGCACCGATTCCTGTACAAAGTTATGATTTAAACGCTTGAATCAAGATTTCAATCCCAAAGAGTGTTCTCAAGAAACGTTAGGTGCAGGAGTGAAAATGGAATATAGTACAGACCTAATTATGTAGAACTCAAACATGTGACCTTTTCCGTGACGCTCATCCACTGTTAAAGGTAAAAGGTCATGTAACGCATAAAACTCGATTTAAAATTAACTTTATATGATTAAAGTTGCAATTTTATCATGTTCGCACTTAACACTAAAGGACACAGCGGCAGAGTGGTTAGCCCTTCCATCACATACAAGAATGTTGAGTTAGGTCCTCGTGATATCCAACCGGTATGGAGCTCAACAGCCACGCCCACTTAGAAAGCCTGTCGTGGTTCCGGAAGTACATTTGTCATTATAATTTTTTCTTCGAATATTAGCATCTTAAACTTAAAGCTTAAGACTGTACTCAATGTTTTTCTCGTCATAAAGTAAAATCTGTTCTGCCCAAGCACAGATATGTTGTAAAAGCAGCTCTTGGCGTCAAAATGAGAATGCTTTTTTACGCTCCGAAAACCAGGTGCTGTTAGCGTGCAAGTTGTTAGCTTTAACGCGATGGTAAACTCAGGCCTGTTTTGAAAGTTGTGAAAAAGCGCTTATAAACTCATCACAGTGATTTAATATTATGCTCAAAATACTTCAGTATGAGAAGAATGCTGCAAAGTGTTAAGTATGTGTGTGTAACTTGTTTTAGGACAACAAACAGCACCTGAAAAATTTAAAAAGCAAAGTGTTTAAATAACTTAGCGGTTGGGTCGTTACATTACCTAACAAGCTTTCAAAGTATTTTTTCTGGAAAGTTCATTGGAAATATTAAAGGAAAATGTACTTTTGGAACAAAGTGGAGCTCCATAGAGGTGGCTGGGTAAGGGTCAAACAGGCTGCAAGTGTCCTCCCTCCAAACAGACGGTCCCAACCTTTTGAAATTACAAATCCGATATCACATCAAGACAATTACTTTAGGAGTATATTCCTTTTAATCCTTTTTTTCCGCTCACGAACTTTGTACTTGGGTAGTATTATTTTGAAGTAACGGTAACCTTACTTGAGTGCATTTTTTGTCTGCTCTACTGACTTCTGCGCCCTCGTTATCAGCGTGGTCAGACAGGAGCTGATCTGAAGGTAAACATGCACATGAATGAGCCCCTTGTGCACCCAACCCGCAGCAGCGGCAGCAGCAGAGACAAACCGTCCCGTTTCAGGATCTCGCGTCTGGTCCCGGGCTCGACAGTGAGAGGACTGGCCCTCAGAGAGATCATTATTCACTCATTAAAAAGGCGTAAATTGACAGAGATTGCGCGTAACCTCTCCGTGACCCAGCGCAGGCCTGCTTGTGCCAGTATGTGTGCCGGCGGGTATTTATCTCAGTTTGGGGACACAAATCTGAATGCAGTCAATTATTGGGGACCTACCGGCCTCATGTGGAGGTCACCATCAATAAAGTTCAGATATGGGTTAAATAGGTGAAGGTTTAGTTTCTCCGGGAAAGATGATCAGTTTCCAGGAAATGAATGTAAGTTAATGTTAATGTCCGCAAGAAGCATAGAAACCCAACATGTGTGTGCGTGTGTGTGCGTGTGCGTGTGTGTGTGCGCGTGTGCGTGTGTGCGCGTGTGCGTGTGTGCGTGTGTGGAGGGCATCTGGGGACTGTCCTTGTCTCGTGCAGGGGTTTTGTCAGGGCCAGGTGAACCAGAGGACACAACACGCTCATGAAAACAGGGATGTCTCGAGGTTAAGGCCAATTTCGGAATTTGGTTTTGAAAGTGAGAAAAGTATGTATTGCAGTTTTTTGTGTGTGTGGCTGGTATTGCGCACGTTCGTTATGGTCTGATATCAACGTGCGCTTGGTCCACTGCCTTAAGTCAACCGTTAAAGCGGTCCGAAGTAGACGCTGATAGATACTAGCTTTCAAAGAGGTCTGACTCGCTTCGGCTCCCGGAACGCTTCTGAGCGAGATGATTGGATAAGAGAACTCTGACTCAGATTAAAACGAGATGGCAAAAAGCAGATTAACCAAAAATAACGGTAATCATTTCTCACGCAACGCTGACTTGATCTTGTGATAGACCTCCGTATTTCCTTTTGATGGTGACTTTATGTTGAGCCCACATGCGTACCAAAACAAAGCTAGCACACGTTAGCATCAGCTGTTTCCTGTTTATCGGTGCCTGGTACTTGCGTAATGCACAATGGCGGAAGTACTGGTAGTTTCCTGTTTACTCTAGCTCTAGCCACATCCCACAGTGACACACTTGGAACTTATGGCATTACTAAACGTCTTTTTGTAAATTGTGGAGATTGGCCTTATGATTAAAAAGTATAACTCGGGTACGATTTATAGATTGCATTTATTAAGAAAAAGTAGCAGAACTCCTGGAGCCAGGCCCTGAGCATGGAAATGTATTCCGTGATTAAAAGCGTTCCAAAGCGCTCTAAAGTGAACCAGTCTGTGGGATCATGGCCAGTCGGAACGTGGTTGAGATGGTTTTAACTGTCCAAACTCTCCAAACTGGGTGAATTTGGTGATTTGCAGGCCAAACAAAAGGATGAATAAAAATCATATTTTCCTTGTTTGTAATGCTAACTGTAACTCACCGTTCCCTTCCGTCCGTGCACGTTTCAGTAATCCAACAAGTCCGTCTCGCTCTCTAGAGCTCCAAACTCTTGCTCCTTCACGCCAGCTAACCTTAACCCACGTTATAATGAAGGTTCTTCATGTTTTTATTGTACAGACTTCTTTCCCACTTGTTGTGATCACGCAAGTTCTCAAACTGTCACTGTTCATCTGCGTTGCAAGTTTGCCATGAGCAGACCTTGCATTTCGCTGCTTACGAAACCACCATCAGATGCAAGTCTTGTGCCATCTCTGCTCTTATGCTTTCATGACAACTATTGCCAATGGTCTACACTGGCAATTTATTCAACATTTTATAGTATATACAGCAGGGAATATCAAGGTTAAGGTGTAAATAGCCTGAATGTTATGTATTTTTGGCACAGTTTGTGGTGTTGCACTTTTCGATTCCACTGAGTGAGTTGACGGCTCCTAATGCCTCCGCTTTACCTGTAGTTTACCGGCAACAATGAGGCGTCACTTCTCTTTAGCCTCATGCTGTTGTGACAATGTGGCTTTGTTTTTCCGGTCAAACAAAACCAAAGTTCTCCAGCCAACTTTTAAAGGTATCTGCGTGTCTGTGTAATTGCAGGAATGAGGAAAAATCGAGGGAACATTACGATCGTGCTCAAACTCTTAATTGGAAAGGCTGAATATAGACGGCTGTTATGTTCACAGATACACTTTTTCAGACTCCAAAGGCTTTTATAACCAGCTCACAGCCAAAGCCGTGCACCAAACTAATTAAAAGTGATAATCTTTGACATTTCTATTTTAACCATTTTCATTTTAACTTTTAAACACTGCCAGAGCTGTTTTTGCAAAGGCGTGGAGAAGAAACATGCGAGATGTCGATGTGTTCATGGGTGTGACGGGGGGATTTGTAATGGTGGTAGTGAAGAGGAGGGGATGGAGAGGTGAGGAGGCTGGTGGTCCTGCTGCAGCTTCAGAGTATAAAAACATTGTTGTAGTGGTGATGCTCCGATCGGGCTATTTTAGACCGATACCGATGTTATTGGAAAAGCTTGGGCCGATAACCGATATTAGGCTAACTAATTACATTTTAAATTCTAAAATAAGCATCAAATCTATTTTAAATGTGGGAGAAATAAGGAAACTGTTTGATAGAGCTATCATTTGATATAGGTTAGATTAGTTTAGTTAGTTTAATTATTCTTTATTAGAGTAAAATTAGCCTTCAAACTTTTACACATTTCCTTTTTTTTGTGTTTTTGGAGCTGTGACCAGACAAATGGCGGTAACAGAATGAACGTTTAACCATTGTTATTATTATTACAAATATATATATTCACTTTTTCCTTTTCCAAATGATCGTCTCAAACCTTGACTGCACAATTAGCAATCATTTACAACATTACAACAACATTATTGTCTTGTCAGGGGTTCCAGAATAGACCAGTTGCGCAGATATTTGTCAGGTCTTTTCACCCCCTTCTTGTGACAATCATTCCACATATGCTAGTGTCTTGCCCATGGAAACAACAACTGTATCAGCTCTGAGACGTTTTCCATTCAGCCAGGCGTCCTTTGAGTCCTCCTAAGTGCTCATTTCTCCAAACTCCGCAGAACGGCTGTTAAAAGTAATATAGTCTCCGTAATCCCTGTGTGCTACTTTGAATTTAACCCAGAACGCTGCCGGTACTTTTTGCGCTCTCCTCCTCCTCCTCTTCTTCCTCCTCCTCCTCCTCCTCCTCCTACCCACCCTTCGGCGCTCTCCTGTTTCCATGGTGAACCGCTCCTCGATTGTCACAGCGGTGGTGAAAAAGGAATTAACGCCGTTCTTAATTGGAGCGTCGGGCTTCAATTTCCTTCCCTGTTCCGACGACCTTCCTCTGCACCAGGAAGGCGTTCACCGGGAACCATTAAAAAGGTTAAAATGGAGGGATTTGGCTTTTCGTTGTTTTTCTTGTGGAAATGTTGTAGTAATGTAGTTCAATTTGAGGCCACACTTAATCTCTTCATACTTTTTGATCATTTTAAATATTGCACGGGATTAAATCTGATCTTTTCTATCTGATTTTCATACTGTGAAAGTATTTAAGGTGCAAGTTTTAGACGCCAGACTCAAGTTTAACATCAGAGTAAAGCTAACAAAACTTTTGACTAATGTGACCAGGCTAGTATTAAAGAATTACATTCGATTGTCTAACAAAAGAGTGTGTTTTATTATTGGTGTTGAAATCGAACCTTGCCAGAAAGATGAATTCTCGTGATATTTGTCAGTTCTCACACTCTTGAGAATCTTTCTTGTTTGCTCCGGCTTTTGCAGTCAATTGTGATTGGTTCTGAACTAGTGCTGCGGAGACTTTGACAATCACAGGGCGGAAGGCAAAGGTGGAAGTGCCCAAATCAACCAAAACAAACATGGAGGCTCCGACTGACATACTTCAGCCTCTTTGAGCGGAAATACAGACCATTTCTTTTGCAAATAGAAGTGCTTTTCATATTCGTGGGGGAAAAGATGTCTGTGCTTTTCTGAATTTAGTTAGATTAAGTGACATTTCTTGTCATATGCCGCTGCTGGGACTCTACAACGCCCTGATCGCCTTCAAGGAGAGCGTTTCCAGCTTGATGTGTAGAACTCAATTCAGATTTTGGGTGAAATGGGCATTGAGAAACAAGCCTTTTTCTTCAAATGGAAATTGAGTTCGGAAATGTTGTGATTTGTGACAATACTAATCAAGCGGATGGCAGACCCTCCGCCAGTAAAATGACATAATCTAAGTTGTATGTAAAATAAGTTGTCTGTGTATGATTATATGAGTTTCTGCATTCATCTTTTGTTCATAGTGGACAGTGCAGGATCACATTTTGGATTGGGAGCGGTCTCCACAGCGAAGGGTGTGGAGGGGCTCTGGGACCTGCTCTTACGGGACAGGGACTCCTCATTACCAGACTACTCACCCCCCCACCCCCATTTCCCACAACCCCCTCCGTCTGTCCCTGCCCATGTTGTTAGCGAGCGGCGATAATTAGCTCTCGCTTCCACTGTGTGCGTGCTCATTATCAACACGTCAGCGCAATCACCATTAGCACTGGCAATAATGTGACAATAGTAATAATGGCAATCATTAAGACAGGGCTGGTTTAAGAGTGAAGGCAAGCTTTTGTCTGCAAGTTAAGACAATGAAGCTTAGCTAAATAAGGTTCTTTCAGATGCAGAGGCGGGCCTTCTGACTCTTTTATTACATTTTCCTATTTGTCAACCATCTGATTAAAGGGAACGAGCTCTCTTTGCTCATGGACATTTAAGACGTAATAAAAAAAAGCTATAACCCACTTACTGTATTTCCAGTCATTATGGGACAAATTGGAATCTTTTACTCGAAACGCACAAATAAAAAAAACGACGACCCCAAATCATCCTTTTTCTTGTGATATACACTTGAGCTCTGAAAAAGGAACTGTCAAAACCCAAAAAAAAGAAGGTGACCAGACATCCCAAAATACTCAGAACGGTCCCGGAATTTCAGTAATCCAGAATCCTGTCCAGATTGTCCCCAAAAACCGGTCAGGACTGGCCATCTGGGGGCGCTGCACCTTTGGGCCCGTCACTATTAAACTTAGACAATCCCGATGTCAGTCTCTCAACCACATGTGGCAGGGCATAGAATTCTAGACAAGAGGTGTGATTATGCCAAAATGTGAGGCGGAGTGAAGAAAATGGAGGGGGTGGGGCTAACTAATAACTAATAAACTTCAAAACACAGCACTGGAGTTGCGTAACTCTCCCCATATGGACAACATAATCATAATAAAACAACCTTCAGGGGCATAAATGACACTAATCAAATTCGACGTGGTTATTTTTTCCCACTGTAAACCGTGCAGAGCTGTTTCGCACTCAGCTCCTAAAGCTCTTTGCCGGACATCTCCACCTCCGGCATTGGACACCGGTCTGGGCCAGACTGGACTTTCATGTCCTTGACCCGGTCTGTGTAAAACTGGAACTGACTGACAGCACAACGTGAGAGGACTTGATCCACGCGTACGATCAGACTTTGTCCTCTCGCCTTCCGGACCGCGCGGACTCATGCCGTCCCTGTTGTCCTGGACCTGGTCTTGGTTTAGTCCGGTTAAACTGGCACAAGGACGTATGAGGACGTACACTCCAAATCCCCCTGGGTCACTGGGACTGAACTCACAGCGGGGGGCAAGCGCCACACGTACGTTTGTCTCTTGTTCATGTGAGTCGGAGCCACGGCAAGCTCGCTTTCACCCCTGGGGAACAGAGCGCATGTCCATGGGCTTTCCCCCGCCCCCCCCCCCACTCTGCCCGGACTAAACTGAGTCTGAACCCGGTCCAGAACCTTTTGAGGCATGGAGCCACAGAATGCACCGAAGTCCACGCACACTTCTCTGCTTGAAATGGAATAAATACGTCATTGGCATTAATTTTATTTTTCCTTTATTGCTGTGATTTATTTCTTTCCACAAACAAAGAAAACTCCCATCAATACTTCAAACTGTTTTAGATTGACACGGCGATTTTGATAAAGTAACCAGGAAATTGCTGCAGGAAATTGTCTTGAGAGGAACATTCTGATAAGACAAAGATTGTGCTACAAAAATGTTTTTAAAATGTGAAATCTGCCATTCCACTTACTCCATCTCTTACTCCAGTCCACACAGCGGGCGCTACGGCCGGCGTTCAAAGGCAATCAAAGAGGCACTTAACTCTATAAAACGTCTCTAATCAGGTTAATCGCGTGGTCAATGAAGAATCAGTGTCTGCGCTCTGACCTGGATTTCATTTCAAGCGGCGGCTGTATCCTTCCATCACAGAGCTTTTTGGGCTGACCCGTCGGACGGAGGAAAAGCCTGGACGTAGGGAAACGTGGAGCTGGACTGAGGATGAGATAGAAATTCAATCATTTCTAATTGGTCAGTGGGGTCTCGGGGTCTTTTTAATGGACTCGGTTAAAGGCATGTGGTTTGGCGCACCACTTATACCTTTATATTATGTTTAGAATGTGACTACATTTGTGTTTGAAATTGCTGTAGAAACGGATGAATGAATGGGCAACAGTCGAAAATCAGATGTTTGTTCATTTATCTGAAACGTTTAACTCTTGGACTGAACGTGAATACATTCAGGGGTTTCACAGTAAGTTGTCTGGAGAACTAAGAATGGTTATTCAGTTAATCGGCAATTGCGATTATTCAGGTCACAATATAATCAGAGAGAACCAAAAAAATAATGATCGAAGTATTTTTAGCGTCCCAAAAAATAGACTTAAATGTAAAGAACTGTTTTTATCTGGCTGTTTTTCCATCACATTTAACTTTATCTTGTCCCAAACTTGAGGAACAGAAACATGTGGATCCTCGACTTCTCATTTCAGAATCCTGAGTTCCCGAGGACCAACTGAACGCAGCATAATACACCCCGTAGTTGTTTACAGTATTGGTGCAATCGTTCACCCATTTACAACACCATCCTTAGGCCTACACCAAACCAACGAAAACAATCTTTTTTTTTTTGCTGATAGAGGTTATGCACGCACAAAAACCTGGCCTAATTGTCGGTTTTGTTCATATTTCACTTTTATACGGCAAAATGGAAACAAAGTATTTTTTCCGTTGTCGCTAGCGTCGTTTGCTAACGACATGGGGGAGATAAAGGACACCTCAACTCGCCCCACAGCAATGAATTTTCCTCAGCACACAGAGTCGGAGGGGATCAATTCAAATGTGTGTGATCCTAAAGGCTTTTTCTTCTTTTTAGATGTCAAATACAAACTAAATGTTTATAGCAGAGTTGTAGACTTTGATATTTGCTATTAAAGCTCACATTCAAGTTGTGTTTTGACTCGATACAGGAGAAAATATTATTCACCGTTGACCCGTATGCATGTTTGCCACTCACTGCTAATATTCAGAATGCTGTGACATCATCTGCATAACCACTATAGCAGTTAGCTGAGGGGCATGGACGGGTTATGTACATGTCACTCAGGCAACGATTCCCACCTCAGGGCAGTGGGAAGGTTTTCTCTCTTAAAACGTTTCTATATAGTTCTGTGCTATGGAACATTACTGGACAACCGAGGGACTACACGGACCTCTTTTTATTAAAAGTCTGTCGTGTTATGTTCGGGAAATGTATATTAAAAGACGTTTGTTTTTAATTTGATTTAAAAAATAAAAAAATAAAAATAAATAAATCAAGGTTAATGAATATGTGTAAAAAAATAAATAATAATAATAATTTCCTGGTCATATCGCCTACTGTAAACTTAACTGTTTAATTTGTTTTCTGCGTATTCGTCACATCACCAGATTACACTTCTTTCCGTCAGAATTATAGATGTGCTACTTTTTCCCTTTTTTTTTTTTTTTTTTTACAATGGCTCGACGTGAAAATCCCAAGAATTTAAATATAAAAGTGCTAATTAACATTCATTTCTTCATGTCCGCACTGAAATGAAGACGCAAACGAGCTTGTAATCCGTTTTATTGCGACGTCCCGCATCGTTATCGTGAGATTTTTAGACGATACAATATATCGGGGCGAACCTGTCGCGAGCAGTGGGCGCCACCTGCTTGTCGCTCAACCAAATAAAAAAGAATTAAAAAAATATATAATTCTTCAGTCAATGCCATTTTTTTATAATTGGTTGGCGTCATAATTGTTGTCGGGATTAATTGGACAACCGCAGTTAATCCCCTCCTCGTCTTCCTTATCGCCGTTCCTTCTCGTAGTCGTTGGGAATAGCCGCTTCTCAACCGCTGCGATCATATATATATATATATTTTATTTCCCCCCCACATAAACTGGACCTGTTGTGAGCATTTGTCCGGGTCTAATGATGAGATGCCGCCGTGTGGACGCGCCGTGTTGAGGGGGGGGGGTTAATTAACTGCGCTCGTTGTTTGCGACGGGGCGAAGCAGCTTGTCAGGAGCAGTACACAACACGTTTCCTTTTGACAGAGGTGACCTTTTCTGCGTCTCTTTTGCTAAAATAAATGCTGTTGCCGTGCTAAAAACAACCTGTTTACACTCCGGTGACGAGCGTGCGGTTGGTGGATGGGGAGGAGGAGAGCGAGGAGGAGCGGGAGTGCTGCAGTTGCAATAAGAGATGTACAAGTATAATTGGACAAACTTCATCGGTTGAATATGCTAATGTTTGCTGGATCAATCATAGAAATAGAAAGTAAAATAAATATAATAATACAGCTGTAGAAACCAGGAATATGACAAGAAATATTAAGCTGTAGCTCTGTCCACCTGTAGAGTCGAGATTTATTTTCAAATAAGTTCCACAGGCTTCAAACTACGCAGCCATTTTGAAGCCTTTGTGCATGAACAATATTCATATTTTGCACGTATCAGCCCATTTTATATCATAGTTTAGTGGCGAGACTTTTCTCTTGTTCTCCATTGAAATGAATGGAATTTCCTGCTTAATTAATCAATCAATTAAACAAAATAAATGCTCAATTCTCAATGGCCTTTTCAATCACATTGAGTAATTAAATGACAATAATAATAAATGTATTATTATTTTATCTATTCAGAGAAAGCTTTTATTTACAAGAGCGTCCTGTAACACAATACGTACAAACCTTTACACAATTAAATCAAACGCTAAACACAATACATACAAACCTTTACACAATTAAATCAAACGCTAAACACAATACGTACAAACTTTTACACAATTAAATCAAACGCTTAATACAATACGTACAAACCTTTACACAAATCAAACGCTTAACACAATACGTACAAACCTTTACACAATTAAATCAAACGCTTAACACAATACGTACAAACCTTTACACAATTAAATCAAACGCTTAACACAATACGTACAAACTTTACACAATTAAATCAAAACGCTTAACACAATACGTACACAAACTTTTACACATTAAATCAAACTGCTTAATCACAATACGCTACAAAACTTTACACAATTAAATCAACTACGCTTAACATCAATACATACAAAGTTTACACATTAAAATCAAACACTAAAGCCAATACGTACAGAACCTTTTAACACCATTAAATCAAACGCTTAATACAATACGACAAACCTTTAACACATATCAAACGCTTAATCACAATACGTACAAAACGCTCTTACACATTAAATCAACGCTTAACACAATACAGTACAAACATAGATACACAATTAAATCAAATGCTTAACACAATACACGTTCAAACCTTTACACAATTAAATCAAACGCTTAACACAATAAGTACAAACCTTTACACAATTTAAATCAGACGCTTAACAACAATACGTTACAAACCCTTTACACAATGAAATCAAACGCTTAACACAATTGCGTTACAAACTTTACACAATGAAATCAAACGCTTAACACAATACGTACAAACCTTTACACAATGAAAATCAAACACGCTTAACACAATTTCGTACAAACCTTTACACAATGAAATCAAACGCTAAACACAATAGCGTACAAACTTTTACACAATTAAACAAACGCTTAATACATACGTACAAACTTACACAAATCAATACCGCTTACACAATACGTCAAACCTTTACACAATTATGCAAACGGCTTAACAAAATACGTACAAACCTTACACATTAAATCAAACGCTTAACGATCAATACAGTCAAAACTTTACACAATTACACATCAACGCTTAACACAATAGTAAAACTTTAACACAATTAAATCAAACGCTTAACACAATACATACAAAGTTTTCTACACAATTAAATCAAACACTAATACAATACGTACAGAACCTTTTACATTTAAATCAAACGCTTAATACAATACGTACAACGCTTTACACAATTAAATCAAACGCTTAACACAATACATACAAAGTTTACACATTAAATCAAAACAGCTTAACACAATACAGAAACCTTTCACAACAATCAAATCAAATCGTTAACACAATACGTAACAAACTTTACACAATTAAATCAACGCTTAATACAAATACGTACAAACCTTTTACACAAATCAAACGCTTAACACAATACGTACAAACCTTTACACAATTAAATCAAACGCTTAACACAATACATACAAACCTTTTACACAATTAAATCAAATGCTTAACACAATACGTACAAACCTTTACACAATTAAATCAAACGCTTAACACAATACGTACAAACCTTTACACAATTAAATCAAACGCTTAACACAACGTACAAACCTTTACACAATAAATCACGCTTAACACAATTCGTACAAACCTTTACACAATGAAATCAAACGCTTAACACAATACGTACAAACCTTTACACAATGAAATCAAACGCTTAACACAATACGTACAAACCTTTACACAATTAAATCAAACGCTTAACACAATACGTACAAACCTTTACACAATTAAATCAAACGTGTATATATATATATAATACACATATATGTTGTAAACAGTAGAATTGGGACCGCCCGCACTTCAGAGCGTTGTGAATGCGGCACAGAAGAAACTGCCTTGTGAAACAGCTGTCAATCAGTTGTCAAACCGCAGTTGAATCGATCACAAAGCCTCAGCTCAGTTTAGTTCTGCTCATTTGCCGAATTGTCCACAAACAACTGGCTCAACAGCTTTACAGTATTGTTTGCTGGACAGTCGCAGATTTACTTCAAATACACAACCGAAAGGGCTTTGGCTGAAGTAAAAAACACTGGCCTTAACCCTATTTAACATTAAAGTTAACATTAAATTCCCAGAAAAGCAGGTTGTCAGCATCAACGGTTCACCACGAGGACTCAAAGAATATACATGGATCATTCCACAGTTCTAAAATAATGTTTATACCTCCTTTTGAAGGCATCTGTTGAATAGAACGTTTTTAATTGATAATCCAGCTTGTTCCATATACTAACCCCTTTAACAGAAATACAATGACTTTTTTAACATTAGTTTGGGTCTTTTGACTATACCTGTTCTAAGGTTGTATTCACTCTGTTTTAAATAACTTTGGTTTACAAGTGATTATACGCCTTATACGTCACTACAGCTGTGCTCATGTTGGCAAGATCCAGGAATTGTTATATTTTTAAGTTAGAAATATAGTATTTGTTGGTGTCCGCATGATTAACAGTTCTAATAACCTTCTTTTGGAATAGGTTTAGTTTAGCTTGTGTTGTTACTAATATTAAATGCAGAATCTCGCCTGGTTTGGCCTGGTTATTACTGGGACGGGAGACCGCTGGGAATACTAGAGGTAATGGTGGGGGAACAGTGGCTCTATGCAAACTGTCGTCGTGGTCCGAGGCAAGACACGCAGGGCCTCATTTATCAAGCATTTGCTCACGTACAAACCTGCTAACTGTGCTAAAAGTGGAGCAAAAGCCATGTGTAATTGACATTTTTGTCTCCCGTAAGTGAATGAATATTTAAAACGGGGGTCTTTGTGTGGGTACCGCCGTGCTGCATCATCCCACATCAAGAGTCCAATGTTGGTTCTCCCAGATTCACCAGCGCGAGGTAACCACAAACGGTGCTTGCCATTTTACAGTTTGTACTCGCAGTTTTGCACCCGGATTGATAAATGAGGCCAGAAGGGGCAGATGCCGCGGACTGGCAGCCTCGCTTCAGGGCAGCTGTGGCCATTGTGGCTCGCAGAAGGTTGCACAATAAAACTACACAACGTATGAGAAGCTTTGCACTGCATCAGTTTGCTCTGAGTCTCGGACCACCAGCTCGGTTTGCTCTGGGCTGCGTTCTGACCAAAGTGCTCATCTCGTGTCCCAGTGTAGCGAAGGGTGAGGGGTGGAGAGGGGGATGCTATATAGGACTTGCTAGCGCTTCCATGTGTCTCCTAGCAACAGGCATGTTTGGAGCCGGGATGGAGAGAGGAGCGCAGGGAACAAGCCCACAAAAAGGAAAGGAAATGAGAGAGGGAGAGAGAGCGAGTGGCTGCTAATTATGTGTCGGACGAGCGCAGCGGAGGGGCCGGGAGGGGGGGGGGGGGGGGTCGGAGCAGGCATGGAGGGTCAGCCAGCGAGACCGGAGGGACATTGCGGCGCTAAATTATATGGATGTGCTCCGAGGGTTACAGGCAAAACCACGGAAACGCACGCTGGAATATGCAAGTGTGTGCACAGAGGAGGACTCTATAATGCCTTTACTTAACATGACAGAATATCCACTCAAAACATGTCCAAGATTAGCATAGGTAATATCAACGACTAAACTAATCCAAGGGTCCGACACTACTGCGCACACACCAAGCCAGCGGCCAATGAAAACGAGCGGAGGAGACCCTGGAAACGGCGTCTTGTTTTTACACAAGGAACAATGCACAAACATTAGCGACAGCAAGACATGCGCTTAATATTCCTGCACAAACAACATGATCTCTTCATCTTTTCATGCTGCTCTCGTGCGGCTCGCGTCTGCCTCATAAACGATCCAAATGGCACCGCTTTTTACGCTTATAAAGTCAGAACTTTGAACTGCTTTGGTCGGCCAGGACTCACTATTTTTAACCAATGAAAAGTCTGGAAACAGGACCTAAACGGGCCTAAATAAAGCATTATTATAGACTATGACATTGTTTTAGTAGATTGATGATCGTGTATTGTTGTTAGTTGTGCAAGTGTGGACCCTCAGACTCAGACTTACATGCAAAAAGTTGGGTGTAGGCCAGGCATGTCCAAACTACGGCCCGGAGGCCAAATGCGGCCCTCAGACCAATTTTTGTAGGCCCTCCGGCTTCCTGCTAAGTTGGTCCAAACAACAAAAACTAGTACTTTTTACTGTAAAATTGGACAAATTTAAGCATTTTGATGTTATACCAACGTAATGTTAATGTTCCAAGTCTTATTAAAGGTGTGGAGGCCCATCGAAACTATGTCAAATGCAGCGTTTCGAATGATTCACTTCATTGTCGGGTTCTGTGTGGCCCCCTGCTTCGTGTAAGTTTCAAAATGCGGCCCTTCAATATTTATATGGTATTATAAGTCATCAAGTGCTTTAACAAATAACAAATTCTTAATAAAGAAATTGTTTACTATCGAATCGTATTTTAAGGTTTAGTTAGTTAAAATTATTAGTATCTGGGTATCGATGTTCTTTTTTGAGGAGTTGGCACCATGCGCCGAGGCTCTGTCAAAACCATCCTGGCCCGGGCCCACTTCTGCCAACACCGTCCCCTCGCCAACACTTGAGGCACTCGAGCGTACGCAGGATCCCTCCTCGAGCCCGGTCCACGCTCGTGTCGCTAATGTGTTACAAACGGCTGATGGCGGTAGCTCTAGATGTGTCAGTAATGTCTCTCGGCGTCTGTTTTCAGGATGTGAATATCTTTGGAAAGCCTCAAAACCTCGTCGGACCAAGCCAAGGTTTACGCAATCGGGGGGCGGGTTTCTTTGGTGTGAAGCCGATTGGTTGACTGCGTGGAGGTCGTCTTTGCGAAGCCTCCTTAGCTTTACGCCAGCGATAGCACGACATGAATCATTTCAGAATATTCTCCAACGTGTTTCGCAGGTCATGTGAAAGTGTCAGTAGAGTTTGGCCTGAACCACCACAGCTTCTGCGCTCAGTGAGGAGGAGAAGGGGCTCTACACTGAGCTTCTCCTGGATGTCTAAGCTCCACACCCGGCAGAAGAACCGATTGTAGTTTGGACCACTTGTACCTCCTTGTGTTTTCGGTCTTGGCCCCAATATCATGACCGTTACGGAGCCAAAAGAGGTCATTTTTGACACTGAAAAACAAATATGTGAAACTAAAACTAAAAAAGAAGAAAACAATTCAGGTTTCACTTATTCTTATTACGTTCTCTTATTTGTGTGTGGAATTTGTAAGTTTTAGGTTTGTTTGTTTTTGCACCTTCAGATTATTTAGTTTTTTTTTTTTTTTTTTTTTTTCAAAGGACCAGTCCAAATCCAGATCCAGGATTAAAAGACCAGGACCTAATCCAGATCCAGGACTAAGACAGACAAGTCCAGATCCAGGACTAAAGACCAGACCAAGTCCAGATCCAAGACCAGACCAAGTCCAGATCCAGGACTAAAGACCAGACCAAGTCCAGATCCAGGACTAAAGACCAGAACCAAGTCCAGATCCCAGGAGACTAAAGGACCAGACCATAGTCCAGATCCGAGCAAAAACAGCAACAGACGACAAAGACCAGACAGTCCAGATTCCAGACTTTATACAGCCTTATCGAGAAGAGTAACTGTCGTTCTTTTCTGAGCAGTTACACACTTCTCTGACATCGGTTTAATTCCTGGTCAGACTTGGACCAGACGTTGGACCAGACGTGGACCAGACGTGGACCACTGGACGATGCGGACCAGACGACGTGGGAAGACCAGACGATGGACCCGACGTGGACCCGACTGGAGCCAGACGTGGACCATGACGATGGACCAGACGTGAGACGGGACACAGACGTGGACGGACGTGGACCAGAACGGTGGCCCAGGCGACACGAGACCCACGTTGGACCCGACGTGGAACCCGACGTGGACCCGACGTGGATCCGACGTGGACCGACGTGGACCGACGTGGACCAGACGGACGTGGACCAGACGGACGTGGACCAGACGTGGACCAGACGTGGACCAGACGTGGACCAGACGTGGACCAGACGTGGACCAGACGTGGACCAGACGTGGACCAGACGTGGACCAGACGTGGACCGACGTGGACCAGTGGGCGGGGAAAGATGTGTGTGATATAAAGCTTCATGAAAATAACAATATGTCTGTTTCACCAAAAAAGCAGACTGTCCCAGAGATCAATATTACATTTTTATCTCTCTATCGTCCAGGTATGAGCCTGGTCCTGTGACTGTTGCTAAGGAAACTGTTCCCCTGAACTGGAGCATAGTGAGGGAATGCTGCTGCACCAGACCTGGACTCAGTACGGACAATAGTGAGAAGGTTGACGGATCTCAAGGTTCTTGTAGATCTATAAGAGATAAAGCTCTGAGACTGAAGACCAAACCAGGTCCAATCCAGACCCAGGTCCAAACCAGACCCAGGATTAAATCCAGACCCAGGATTAAATCCAGACCCAGGATTAAATACCAGACCAAGCACAGCCCCAGGTTTAAAGACCAAACCACTTCCAGAACAGGTCCAGACCAGGTGCAATGTCTCCGACGGCAACAGGCTAAAAAGTTTGAATTTGGAAAAAATCTGACTTAAAAACTTGCAAGAATAAATTATTTTTTGTTTTTAATTTTGAACCAGAAAATAAATTAGAAACTTTAAAAAAAGAAAGAAACATGAAATGTTTTGTTTTGCAGTTCTTAAGATCTTGGACCTCTTTTGCCCCCACAGACCATTAGGTCAGTGTACATAGTTTCACCAATATACATTGTACATGCATTTTGATGATAATACTTTATTGCCCAGTAAATATTATGGCCCATTGCGTAATGTACTCACAGTAGTTTAATTACATGGACGTGCAAAAATCCATCCTTAATCCTGGACCTAAACAAAGCGTAAATTACTCCCATGTAATTGCTCCGTCCTGCTGCTGCCAGGACAGACGGGCACAGCCCATGCCCTCTACATTGTGCTCAGTGGACTGTGGACCCCTGAGCCTCTCCCTGACCCAGAGGACGGGGGCAGTGCCTGTCCTGTCCTGTCTGCTGTGCCTTAAGGTGTCGTCTGCCCTGAACCACACGGACAAACAATCCACCCCCACTTCGCCCCCTCGCCCCGTCGCCCCCTCGCCCCCTGGCCCCGGCCCATATAGAGGCATGTGTGCGCTGCATGCTGTCACAGAGCCACAGTCCCAGGCCGCTGATGTGCCCTCCAGAGCAGCGGTGAAGGGGGAGGAGAACATGTGCAATTGTATCTGTGCGTTTGGAGCCTACTTCAGCTCAGTGTGGTCCGGCTGGAAGAAGATGGGACAAGATTGTACTTATTCCGTGCAGTATTTGAGCCATGATGAGGTTTACGCCATATAAACGTTCTTCTTTTTTCATGCACATGCAGTATTTAAGTATTTGAAACACTGCAGATGTTTTCCTTCTTGATAGAAATGACTGGTTTTATCTCCTGTGCAAGTGTTGGGCCGTCGCTGTGTGTCGAGCCAATCAGGTGAACCGGTTTCTCTCTGGTGTTACTCCGGCCCGTTGGAGGTCACTCTCAATGACATCATGCCAGCGGGTGCAGGGTTTGCCTCGTGGTCCCGTCCCTCCTGAGGACCTGGGGTGAACCAGAAGGATGGCTTTGGTCTGTTGGCCTGGAGGGAAGCGGGGAATGTGACCAAACCTGTCAGTGTGTTCGTGAAGGTGCGAGCCCTTAGCTCTTTGTTGGACACATGCTCGGGCACATGATGTTCTCGATGATCCTGAGGGCCACAGTCTTATTTAGGAGCCCCATCGCTGACCCATAGAGCAGGACTGGCCAATCACATGCATGGACTTGGTCTTTGTCCAGCTCACTTGAAGGCCAAAGTAAGCTTCTCGACCTCTCCATTGTGGATGACCAGAGCGTCCCTCGGTGACCAGGAAGTGGGTTAGGTCTGACAGAGTCTATATTCTGTCAGACTCTAACTCCCATGTGACCCAGCAGCAGACAGGGGGCGCTGGCGTCACCCTTCACCACCTCTGGGCCATAACGTGTCCTCGAACACTGCGCTGGTGTTGTTTGTGTTTGTGCCGGTGGTCCTGATGAGACATGAGGCAAAGGGCACTGCTGGCCTGGCATCCAGCACCAAGACCCTCCTGTCACATTGGGGCACAGCCTGTGTCAGCGGCCCACTGCTCTGGAGATTTAGGTGTTTATTATGACCTTTTACCTTTAGTATTATATTCTTATTCTTATCTAATCTACTTTTTAAGTCCAGAATCGACCAGTAGATTTGTATTATGGGCCGAGGGCTGGTGTTTATCAGGTCATAATTATTGATAAAATATGAAATATATTTTTTAAAAAGCACTTGATAATTAAGGCATATTAACATTCAATGTATAAATCTACAGTATCAAGTTGATAAATTTACATAGTTTGAATTTGATATAACGCTTGAATGGCACTAACTTAAGTATTCGATTTCAACAGGAGCTGATTAATATTAGTCTTAAAATGACTTAAAATGGCACTTACATAGAATGAACAGCATTCTTGCATTATTTGTATATGAGTTTTTGGCCCGCTGAAACATGCTCTTGAGTACCCCTTTTTTTACTTTATCTCAAAAAAACAAATTACTGAGGGCCATCCATCTATTGGTTGCAGAGGGAATTACATCAGTAAAACAAATAAACTAAAAAATTAATTTAGTATAATATGTCTCTTGTTTGAAATAATGTATCATTGTAGTTTACCAAAAATTAATATTGCACCGGCCTAGCCACCTATCTGTTGCAGCTTTTCATCAAAGGTAATCCATGGCAACGCTCTGCCAGGGGCGGGGCTTGACAAAAATGCCAGAAACCCGTTTCCTATTGCTAAGCGATCGTAAGGTATGATCCACCTGCCATCCTCGCGTCCTATCCGCATGACGTCTTGCTTCTCACTAGCTTACTACTACTACTACTACTACTACTACTACTACTACTACTACTACTACTACTACTACTACTACTACTACTACTACTACTACTACTACTACTACTACTACTACTACTACTACTACTACTACTACTACTACTACTACTACTACTATATACGGCCTATACTGTAAAGAGGTTATTTCTGTATCCGTGTTGCATTTCGTTAAATCTATCTTTGATTACATGAAAAAACAATTGTGCGCGGCCCCCTTTTAATGCTCCTGGATCTTTATCTGAGATCTTTCTGAAACCCCAACATAGTTCACGCTTAAGTCTTCATGGTGGTCTTGAAATAAGTGGCGTCTTCAGCGGTTCGTTAAACCCTCCTCTCTCTCTCCGTTCCCCTGTCCATTTGCCGCACCTCTGCAGCAGCTGGCCACACTTTTGGACAGTTATTTTCTGTCACCGTCTTTCACGGCGCCTCCTCCTCCTCCTCCTCCCCTCCTCCTCCTTCCTCCTACTTCCCGAGCCTGACAGTTGTAATGGCATTGGTCTATAAACATCCCCCCTTTCTGCACTGAGCTTCAGTTGGTCTCCATAGCAACCCTTATTACGCTGGAGTAGAGGTGGGGGTGAAACGGTGGGGCAGAGGAGATAGTTGTAAGTGCGCGAGCGGCCGGAGTTCATCCACTCTTCATTATGAGCTGTACATTTGGTAAAGGTCGTGCCCTTGTAGTGTTGTGGGAGTAATGAGCCCACCGCGCTCTGTCCACACTGGGGGACGTGAGACAAGACCTTCTCAGGGCTTGTCATCGAGTTCTGAGAAAACTCTGGTATATTTCTGTCATTGCCCACAACACATAAAGACATTAGACCTCCTCTCTGATGCCAGCCGCTTATTCCACGTTACAATCCCATTTGCCCCCAACCCTAACCCTAAGGGGATTACAAGGAGTCTCCCTAAAACTGAACATTCTGGAAAGGTCATGCACCAAATGTGAAGTGTTACATACAGTATGTGTACACACACAATTGTTCATAACACGTACATTTGTTTTGCAGCTAAGGCTAAAATGGAGTTGTGTGACAGTGGAAGCTAGAGACCTCTGCTCGGGACTGGATTTTGAATCCCTGATGATGCCACAGCCTCGGCTGACTGCTCCTGCCTGGTCCCAAAGGGTCCCAGCGGGTCCTCAGTTTTCAGTAATTAGTTGAGTACACTTACTAATTGCGGCGCTACACGCCACTGGCCTCCGATACGGGCCGCAGAGCAGGGTCTCTGAAGGTTCTGACATGTGCTTTGGTGCAGAGAATCTGCACTGTGTTCTGTTGAAGTAAAGCCTCGTGTATATCACTGATGTAAATTCATGCTCAGGGTCAGAGCTTAACAGTCATAACTGACCTCACAACGTGGTTACGCCCACCTGGCTCACATCGCACGCTTTCAAGTCAGTTCAGCAATCCCTCCACCAGGGTGGCTTTGTATGGTTCAAAGCATCATGTGGTAATACACCCGCCTGAGGCTGGTCAGAGCGCTCTCCTCCTCTTCTCCTCCTCTCTTCCCACTCCTCTCCTGCTCTCGCCCTCCTCTCTCACTGCTCTCGACTCCTCTCTCCCTCTCTCTCTCTTCTCTCCTCTGCTCTCTCCTGTGAAGACCCACTTACCACCGGTACAGGCTCAATCTGCGCCGCTGCGCTCTGTCAATCGCGCGCTCCTCTCTCCTGCTCTTCTCTCCTCTCTCTCTTCTGTCCTCCTCTCTCTCTCTCTTCCTGCTTCGTCCTGCTCTCTCCCTCTCTACGCTCCTCTCCATCTCCTGCTCTCCATCTCCTCTCATCTCTTCCGCTCCTCTCTTCCCTCCTCTGCTCCTCTCTTCCTCTCGCTCTCTCTTGTGGCAGGCCGCACTTCAACCACCGGTAATGGCTTCAATCTGACGGCGCTGCTGTCAATCAGCGCCTCCTCTTCACTGTCTCTCCATCCTCCTCGCTCTGCTCCTCCTATCTCTTGCTCTCACCTTCCCTCTCCTCTCTGCTCTCTCCGCTCTCTCCTGTCTCTCCTCCTCTCTCTTCCTGCTCTCCTCTCTCGCCTCTCCTCTCCTCCTTCCCTCTCCCTCTCTCCTCTTCACCTCCTCTCTCCCTCTCTCCTCTCTCTCCTACTTCTCCTTGTGGCACCGCATCTTACTCACCCGGTAAAGGCTCAAATTGACGCGCCTGCCCGTTCAATGCCAGCCCGACCCCACGACCAATGATCTGATATATAATATCTGTTATGTCATGAACAGTACTATTCATTACTGCCGGTGACCGAAGCAGCGTGAATCCTTGACCATCGAGTCACAGCTGCATGAGCCTGTGACTCGACTCCTTTGTGGTTATTCGGCGTCTGGAGCGTGGAAGAAGGTCAGAGAGGTCTGATACTGAATAAAAGCTTGCCAAGAGTTTGAACAGAATACTTGACAATGCTTATTAGAACTGTAACTATTCTTTTTTTAAAGGATTATTTCCTGGCGGTGGGCTTTATTTATCTGCAAAGGCCCAAGCGGGAAAGACAGAGACTCGAGCTTTAGAGGCTGAAACAGGTATATTTATCAGGCACATTTATCAGGACATTTATCAGGACATTTATCAGGACATTTATCAGGACATTTATCAGGACATTTATCAGGACATTTTCTGTTGCGTTTATAAAAATATGTTGCAAACGGTTAAGAAGCACTTTGACTTAACCGTGTCGACTCTGTGGTTCGAACGTCTGGTTTCATTGGCTCTTTTTCACAGTTTCTAAGTAAATGTGAGGCAGGTTTTCATCAATTAAAGACCATTTCGAAGTCCTGGGTAGTTTTGACACGCTACAGAACTAAGAAGTAGGACTAGCGTTGACTCTGTTTAATTGCAGACGGAAAAGCGCGTCTGCTGCACAAATGAAGGCTCCGTTACAAATTCAGTCGTCAGTTCAACCCTCAAGAAATCAGGCAAGTGCCAAGTTATTTCTCTCCGAGTCTAACAGTCACAAAGCGGCGGCGAGGTGTAAAAAAGGTGCAACATTCTCACTTTGAACAAGGCGCAGCAGCAGACCTCACCTCTCGAGTCGCACATGTACAAACACTTCGACTGCAGACCTGGTTTTACCTCCAAATTGAACGTGGACTTGACGGCTTCCTGGCCCCCGTCCTCGGTGCGCAGGTCAACCCTCCTTTTTGAGTGACTTAAAGAGCAGACCATTGAGGAAACACGCGCACCTGCCCCGCGAGGTCGGAGGGTGCCGTTTCCCCGGTAACGGCAGTAGCAGCCTGGGGAGCAGCTGGACCTAGCACCACCTGTTGTCTCGCACGCAGAGCAGTGTGCGACACGGCCTCGACAGCCACAGAAATACACTCTCGACGTGAGCATTGTTCTGGCTTTTTGCAGGACTTTTCAGACACGTCAGCTTCGATGTTTCGTGTCGTGGAACTAAAAACGACTCGAGACCCCCTTTTCTACAAAGTCAAACGGGCACAAAGACTCCCCCTGTAGGCCATAGTCTCCAAGTTGTCTTCTTTACAGCATCTTTGGGCTTTTGTTTTGGGAGAAATGACTACAAACGAATGGAAAATATGAACTATTAACATTTCAGTACTGTTAAGTAAGTTGAATATATAATTACAAAAAAATATGTGCGTCTCGTTATTCCTCATCCATTCACTGAAGCACGAAAGTCTTGGCTTGATCCAGGTCTGGGAGCAGCTCGTGGACCCCCCGTGTGCCCCTGGTCCCTGGACTTATCCGGACTACGGACTCTAAAAAAACATGTAAAAATACATTTAGTTAAAACACCAAGTGGCATTATTAAATCAAAATGCCAAAAAAGGATAAACTAGTTCAGACTTTCATCAATAATCCACTTTATTCGTGACTATTCTCAGTCCAGAAGTCTTCTGTTGCCACATTTCAACCTGTAATTGGGTGTTAATTGATTTTAAACAGTCTCAATGTACATTTCACGCCCCTAACGCTCAAAGAACAGACGCCACTGTCACTGGAATATGATTCTCTTTTATTTAAGTCCAAGTTTCGTCACTCTTTCCTTCATTTTGAGTAGTTTATGAACTCGGGCTGCGATGACGTAGCGACTAATTGTGACTGGTCGACTATGTGTACAAAAGTAAATCATACAAGCTCTAAAACACATACAAATAGACCTTTTACGACAAAAACGGTGGCATTATTGAATCAAAACGCAAACATTTTCATCAACAATACACTTTATTCGTAAATATTCTCTATCCAGAAGCCTTTCTATTATTATTATTATTATTATTTGGTTGAAAATGTATTAAAACTGCAATAGAAATAATGGTTTGACTAAAGTTCTTCTAGTTGTAGCCCTATTATGAACAAATCTATAGTGAAATGAATGTTAACCCGCACATATATTAAAGGGTTTGTTGTTATTTGTTTTAAAAAATGGTTTGGTTATAGTTCCGCAATTAAAATATGCTGTTGCACAATGAAAGAACAAAACTGTACTCTGCAGATTTAGCTGATGTTTTCAAATATTCATGTGTTGAAATGACATCCTGGTTGCAGACAGTAATTGTTTCGAGGTCTTGAGAATGTCATGATGTCATTGTGTGTGCGTGTGTGTGTGTGTGTGTGTGTGTGTGTGACTAAAGAAGAGTAATTAAACCGTGATAAGTGAAGTTGAAATCATGGAGCGTGCGAGCGCCAGCCTCGGACTCATTATTTAACATCTACAAATGCAGCAGCGTTAATCTTCATTTAAAGACGCGATAATGTGGAGGAAAAAATAACGCAACTGTGTCGGGAAAACCCACAAGAAGGGAGCGGAGCGTAAACAACTGTGTTTGTAGTGGGAATGTAATGTTGGTTGTTGTTTTTAAAGGGGACATATTCTGCAAAATCCACTGTAACCCGATAACAGCCGCCCATTTTGCCCTGTGCACACGGACGTACCCAGATGCCCACATGCTCGTGTGCTGCATCATTAGAAAGCTTAGGCCTTCTAGTGTCTGCAGATGTGCAAATGAACACTGTCAGGCCTTCAGAAGGTACACTACAGAAGAAATACATGCTCTTTTAGTCTCGCCTGAATATTGTCCTAAGCAACACATACTTCACTGTAAAATGATGCTCATTCACTGAACTTGCTGTTCATCGTGTTGACAACAACTGTGTAAAGTTACAAATCTCTAGGAAAAGACATTGGTGCTATTGACCTTTTTGAATCAAAAAGAATATTCGGTATAAGTTATCCAAATATGTGCCAACTGTGCCAAACTGTTATACTCCAACTGTAGCTCCTCGATGATCATGAAACATACATTTTGATGTTTTGGAGACGACAAATACCTGTTATAACTACTAAAAACAATGCATGTGAAGATGTGTAAACATGAGCGCCTGGCCCGCGCCTGGCCCGCGCCTGGCCCGCGCCTGGCCCGCGCCTGGCCCGCGCCTGGCCCGCGCCTGGCCCGCGCCTGGCCCGCGCCTGGCCCGCGCCTGGCCCGCGCCAGCGGCCTGCCGCGCCTGCCCGCCTGCCCGCCTGGCCGCCCATGCCGCGCCGGCCCTTCGCTGCCGCCCTGGCCCGCAGCCTGCGCCGCCCTGCCCCGCCTGACCCCCCCTGGCTCCGCTCCTGGCTCGAGCTCCTGGCCCGCTCCTGCCCGCGCCTGCCGCTGCCCGCTCCTCCGCCTGCCTCGCTCCTAAGCCCGCTCCTGGTCGCCCTCCGCTTCCTGGCATCCCGCTCCTGGCGCCCTCACGTCGCCGCTCTGGCCGCATCCTGGCCCGCTGGCCCGCTCCTGGCTCGCTCCTGGCACCGTCCTGGCCCGCGCCTGGCCGCTCTCGGCTCGCTCCTCGTCCCGCGCCTGCCCGCTCCTGGCTGCTCTGCGCCCGCTCCTGGCCGCTCCTTGGCCCCGCTCCGCGCCCTGGAGGCCGCCGGCCCCCCGCCGGGCCCGGCCCCGCGCCCGGCCGCCCCGCTCGCTCCGGCCCGCTCCCGGCTCGCTCCCGGCCCGCTCCCGTCCCGCTCCCGGCCCGCTCCCGGCCCGCGCCTGGCCCGCTCCTGGCTCGCTCCTGGCTCGCTCCCGGCTCGCTCCCGGCCCGCGCCTGGCTCCTGATGGATGGAACCTCGTTGAGTCAGAACTGCAATAATGAAATGTGTTACGAAAAGTTGATTTTTATCGTGAACTATTGGCGATTGCTTATTATGTTATTCAATGCAAATCAATGACGTATTCGTTTTAAAATGATGTATATCTTGCTGGTATTGACAATGAAAATAAGAGTGGTGATCAAATAGAACGTCTAAAGTCCGGTTTTCGCCCTTCCGCGGGTGGGAGGACGTAAACAACTTTAACGAGATTTTAACCATGTCACAACAGTGTTTCCTTATTATTAATGTACTTACCCAAAGTTGTATTTTGATTGATTCCTGCATGTTTGACTTGATCCTGTTTTGTCCTGCAACTGAGGCTCGAGTGCTCCAGAAAGCCGCTGCTTGTTACTGTGAAATGTCACTATGAAGAGGCGGGGCTTATCATTTCTGCCATTTTGGACAGGAAGTCAATGGACCTGTTTCCATGATTAAGCCATTTTAGATCAATATTTGAGATGTAAAATGATTATCGACTTATGTTATTGTTCAACACTACAGTAAGTTCATGAATAAAAGCATCACATGTCTCCTTTAAGACCTGCCGTGTCAGCGCCCCCTGCAGCTCTCTTGTGGAAATACACTGTCAGAGAACCGACCCAAATGTTGCATGGCTGGTTTCCCTTGTAGTATTTTAATAATTTTATTTAAAAAAATTAAATAAAATTAAATAAATGTATAATAATAAATAATGAATAATGAATAATGAATAAATAATACAATTTAAAAAGATAAAATGTATGAACTGAGTGTGTCGGTGGCTCAGCAGTTGGAGCATTTGCCCACCAACCCAATTCGACCAATGCGTTCCTTTTTCTCGTGTCCTTGGGCAATACCCCACTCCCACCTAATGCATTTTAACATTGATGAAGACGTAAATGTTTGTGTGTGTGTGTGTGCGCAGTGTGTGGATGGAGTGTCCGGGGGAGAGCTCTCTCTGAAGCGCGTTGCCGTGGTGGAGGACTTCTTTGACATCATTTATGCGATGCACGTGGAGATGAGCCCTGACCCCAGCAAAGCCCCCAAACACGCCGGACAGAAGAAGACCTACAAGGCTGTGAGTAGACCAGATCTTTTCTATATATATATATATATATATATATTCTTTTTTTAATGTAGTTTATTTTATTTAACACAAAAAAACCACATGAAACAGAACAGGACCAGAGAGAGCAAAGCAAATCAAAATTACATCCAAATTAAATATAATGTCGCATTTAGTTCAGAGTCTGTCAAATTGATCTATTTTCAGATTAAATGTGATTTTTAATTTTTTTAAATTTTTATTTCATTTTACGTCATTTTATGTCAATGATGATGTCAGTCCAGTCGTTCATCGTCTGCTCAGTTTGTGTCATCCATTTTTTTCGTAAATTCCAAAGGTATTCATTGACTGTGTCCATGGCCGGAGTTTTGAGGCCCAAATACATAGCTCTGAAATTGAGTGTATTCAAATTTTATCTTTAAACACGCTGGCATTGAGCTTCCAAAGTGTGTTTTTTCATCTGTCCTCCAAGTTCACAATAATGTAGATAGGAGCATGATCGCAGCTCTATTGTGCCTATATCTGCCTCAGCGACTTTTAGATCTGTCTTTATTGAAAATAAATAAACTATCTGTTCTTGAGTAGGTTGTATTTGGATTAGAAAAATGAGTATGCTGACGTGCACTGGGGTTCTTCTCCCTCCAGATGTCAGTCAGTCCATGACACATCTGGTGTAGGTTTAACATGAAGATTCCAGTCGCTGCCACAGATTAGGTTTCCCTCAGAGTGGTTTGCAATCAGGTCCACAATAATAATATAGAAGGCGACATCACTCTCTGGTGGAGCATATACATTTACTAAAGTGAAAACCTTTAATGTAATAGTTCCTTAACCAATAAATGAATGTCTGCCCTCTTCGTTTTTATATTCAAAACTCTGTTCAAAACCTATTCAGTTTGAGATCAATATTGCAACTCCTCTCCTGTGTTAGCCTCAGTATTATGAAATCTAAATTTGGTTAGTTTTTGATGTTCTATATCACTTAAATGTGTTTCTTGTAAATGTTTTCGATCGTTTGACTGGGTTCAATACAGCGTTTACATTAAAGGATGCTTCTCGTAGCTTCTCTGATGCCATTGGGGGGATTGTGCTGATTCCACTGCATAAAATAAAAAAAATCTAAACAAGAAAAGATCAATTTAAACCAAAAAAAAAAAATGTTCAAGATTGAGCAAAAGATAAAAAATAAATATATAAATGGGGGATAGTCTCTTCTTAATGAAGTAAATAAATGCAGCTCCGTACAGCAAACATTATCTTTATTATTTATTATTTTTTGTCTTGTCTGTTTAGTCCGAATAATTATTCTAATTCTCAAAATACAACAACATTTTTTTTTGTTTTTTATAGTCCGCTAGTCCCAATTAGTCGATTTAATTGTCACAGCTCTACACCAAAGATATATCTGAAATAAATATATAACACAGTCAAAGAGCTTATTAAAAATAAAAATAAAACACATTTGTTATTTTATTTTCTGACATATTTCCTCCCTCACAGGGCTGCGCAATTAATCAAATTGAAAATAAGTGTACTTGCTCCACAGGTTTTGTCATGCTTCGCTGTAGCAACCATTGTAGAGGATTATTTTCCTAACAATTGAGCTACATATGCTGCTCCCTGTTTATTTTATTTTATTTTATTCATTTTATTTTATTTTATTTTATTTTATTCTATTTTATTTAATTTTTTCCCTCAGTTTATAACTCATGAAAAGATTATAGTCTTTTTTTTTTCTCCTCGGCAATGGTAGAGTCAGAAATGTATACTTTATGCATTAGTTCCTTGAGCTCTAACCTGTCTCTGTTGCTGACACCGCCCTCTTTTGGCGAATCTGCGGAACTGCTCCTCACTTTTTCATTTATCTTCATTATTACCAAAAAAAAAAAAGAAAACCTTGTAAATCACATTATAGATTCTTATTATAGATTCAGGTAAAGTATGTAGTACAGCTATAGATAAAAGGAAAAACTTCTCAAAAACATAAAATGCATGAATTTACGTTGATCAAAAATGCTAGAATGCGAAAAATGTGTTTATTATCATCTCTTTTTAAACAAACTAATGATGCAAAATACAAATTCAGTGCTTTTACTTTGACAAAACCGCCTGGATTTTTCATATTTTCCAAGTTTTTCGATTGAAATCACATTGTGTTCCACTTCAATTTTGCCTCCATTCTACAATTTAGACTCTTTTGGTTTACAAACTTTGATAGTTTACACATTCAAAGGTATTCTTTACGCCGTTGCTGTATAAATTAGTCTTTTTTAATGCTGTTTTACAAGAACCGTCCTCTTGAAAATTAAAAACTTGTTATTTATGATTTGTCTTTAATGAAACAACTTTGTACTTAAAAGTGCACCGCGTGAAGTTTTTCCGGTTCTGCTCGTCTCCATGGAGATGATGTTGCCTCGCCTAGAATGCTCAACAGTGCGGCTTTAAAGTTATACATCTCCATGCAGGGTTTTTAAAAAATTTTATATATATATCTCCAGGCCAAGTTACAGGTCAGGTCTGTGGAGAGTAATAATGCACGTATTTCAAGATATTTGACTAAAATAAAAACACATAATGAAAAACAAAAAAAAAAAAAAAAAAGTTTTAAAGGTTTTATATCTGATAATCCCTATATTGCACATGATAATATTCTGCCTTTTATCAAATTTTTTTTTTTATACTCCTCTCCTGCTGTCGTCATCAAACTGTGAATCCTCTATCCATCTTATCTTGCCGCGGATTTAATTGATTTAAAATAAAAAAACGATTTCTTGTATTTTTGCTCTGTTGGGACACTGACACTTTTGACTGACATTTTACTTTCTTTTTTTCGTCATTTCTTAACACACACACAAAAAAAAGTCATTCTGAGTCTAATGCGTTTCCTTTCTCTAAACGCACAACAAAACTCCAGTGCCGTCACAAAATAATGTCGCCAAATATTACCCTCGGCCGTATATCGATACCGCAGTTTACGATATCCATCATATTTTGAATCGCAATATATTTGGACATTCCTAATCGCCACCTAAACCTTTTTAAAATTCCAAGACATCCTCAGAAAAACTAAAATAGGACTATACTGTATCTTCCACCATCTCGAACCAGGACCAGGATTAAACCAGATCCGAACCAAGGACTTGCGATGAGTGCTACCATAGGCTTGACATTTGCAAGTCAATTCCCTCAACCCTTTTACCATGCACATAGACGTATACACATAGTACTCTCATTTAAACGCACGCAGACGGCATGGCAACCCCCGCAAGCGCCCACTCTCGTGTCTTTTGCGTCTCGGCGCAAAGAACAATTGTTGGATCCGTCCGGCGCACTTTTCAGATCACACACATCCTTTTTGCTTCGTGCCGCTTTACGGTAATTACAGTTTGTATTAATTCGGCGGCGTTTGTGTCGACCAGAAGGGTCTCTTGCAGCGGCGTAGTTGGGGAGATTTGTGGGAGGGATTGGAAAATATTGGCAAGAATCTAAAGGAAGAAGGAAGTGACGACGGTTGACCACCACGTTGAGGCGGTCGCGGGGGGCTCGGTAATGTTCTTCGCGCGACCGAGACGATACGTTTTGATGGCAGCTGCTCGTACAGTCGGGCACAGATCGAGCTTTTGTGACGTTGTTCCCTCATCAAAAACATACCCGGAGTTGTTTTCGACTTCAGTTTCCGCCTGTTTCATTCATCTTGTTTACGAGATGCTCTTCATTCGAGCCTCAGCGATCCAGAGCTCTCCTATGCGGTTTTTAAGTCCCTAAACTGTCACCATCTCTGCCTCAAATTACCTTCATTGCAACTGCGCCGCTCAGAGGGATGGAAAGTAACAAAGTACAAAAGTAAAAGTACTGTAGTTACGTTGTTATATATGCACATCAAAAACACACCTAGAGTAGCATTTAGCTTCATTCGCGCTAGTTTGAGAAGTCCTGGTTTAGAATGTTCTTGGCAAAGTGATAACATCTCCACGGAGGAAAGCAGGCGGCGGATCGTTCAGGATGGCGTAGTGCACGTTTTACGACCACAGTGCTCGTTTGGGTTTGTAACTTTTATTATTGCACTTTACTGTACGCCGTTACTGTGCAGCGCTTTGGACTGAGTCGACACCAAACGACTCGAATCGACAGTCATTCCGACTCGAGTGATTGGCTGTTACGTTTTGTCTAGACTTACCACAGCAATAAAAATCATCTTTTAGTCTTACCACAACTGTTGTCATGACATGTTGAGCATTTGGAAATTAAGTTTGCATATATTGTCCTTTTTTTTTGAGTATGGCAACTACTCAATAAATCTTACCCTGTTGAGGTTTGAAGTTCTGTTCCCGTTCAATCCAGTGGAGGAACTATTTTTTTTTTAAGCTGCAGAGGCATGCTTATATACATTATACATTTAAAAATAAGCAAAACATTTAACTTTTAACTTTATTTAAATGAGTGTTCAATCATGGGTTGGTTGGTGGTGGCCAGACTTCAAGAAACAAACACATTTTCACTCAATTACTCCCTGGTTACAAAAAAACACCAATAAAGTCAATTTAAATGATAAACAAATAGGCATTATATGGGATAAATGAATTTTCTAACAATATAAGTCCTTGATATCTCCACGTGCATGCGGATACAGGGTGGTCCATTTATTTCATTTAATTTTTTTCAAATCTTTAGTCATGAGGTTCAAGTTATAACATCTACTGTCAACGCAAACGTGTCTAAAACTAGCCAGAACAGATGAGAAGAGTCCGTATGGCATCACATTCACCGACTTATATTTACATCGATGTACGGTTGTCTCATTTTGACTTGAGTCGGTGTGTTTGTACCTGTTGTACGTATAAATTACAGTTTTACACCAATCGAGCAGGTATTTGTGGAGAAAACTTGGGAAAAGCTATAGAAAATGACAGGAAGTGACATCACACTAGGGACACTCGTTCCGGTTTATGCAAAATGTACAAAAAGAAACGACTTTTTTTGACTCGAAACATGAATTCAAACATAAAAAAAGCTGCTCTCATATGTTTTTATTTGTCAAATACATTTTTATTTTTTTTTTACAGTCGATGTTTGCTGGGTAATTTCCTAGTGTGATGTCATCAATTACAAATAGGAAGTGAAATTATAAACCTGAAAAAAAAAAAGTGATATTCTGTGATAATATTTTTGTTATGATTTTTAGCTAAATTAAAAATATATTCATCTTAACAGCATTTTAGTACAATGAGTGGTCCGACCTGTCAGGGGCACTTTAAGCTCATGTTTTCGCTCTAAAAAAGAAACCTTTCGTCATGAGCTTTTTCTTCTGAAATAACCGTTCATACACAAAGGCAACGGAGGGTACAAAACTGTAATTCAATTGTCCCTAACTTATGAAAATAGTATAACATGTATCCCATTGAAGCGTGAACGCCATGTCAACGTAAAACCCTCTTTGTGCCCCCCCCGATCCCCCCCCCCCGGGACGTTTCAGATCGTGGAGACGTACGCGTTCCTGCCGCGCGAGGCTGTGACGCGCTTCCTCATGAGCTGCAGAGAGTGTCAGAAGAGGATGCACGTCAGCACCGGGCAAGAGCTCAAAGGTATGTCACATTTTAGGCAACGCAATCGCCACGTGTCCAGAAAGAAAATGACGTGTTGCGCCTGTAATGAGGTCGGAAAGACCTCATGGAAGCTTCAGTATGACAAATGTTACGGGGAAAACAATCCATCATGTTGTACAGCAGGGGGCAGTGTGTACGACGTAGAAATAAATCGAGGAACGTAACGGTCGCCAACCGTCCCAGAACGCTTGACAATATGGCGACGTGAATGTATTCGTTTGACCCAGTCGTCATGGCATCTAAGACCCCCTGTCACGACGATCTCGCTCAAGGGTTCTAGATAGAATGAAATAAACTGAGACATAACAATTAATACTAACATGAACATAAAGGAACACAGAACCAAACAAGACGCACAGAGAGAACGAAAACAATTTTAACAGTCCTAAACATTGGGAATCACGGGGTCCCTCACGATTCCATGATACGATAATATCACCATTTCGCGATACAAGCGATTATCGATATATTGCTCACGATATGCTGCGATATATCACTAACCACGACCTGCGCAAACGCAAAAGGAAATGCAGCCGTTTCAATCGTCCAAACGGGTGAAAATTGTAGCGCCGTCGTAAAATAATGTGGGAAATTAAACCAAAAGTGACTCGATATATCGATGCAGCAGCCCACAATATCGATACCGTATCGCTAAAGTATCATGATATATATAGCTATAGATATTTTGGCACAGCCCTACTAAACATGTCATCCAGCCTAGTCATCCAAATTGTGTCTATTTAAAAAAGAAAAGTAAAGTAAAGTTGGTACCGTCCTTGATTAAAATAAATGAATAAATGAATGAATGAATGAATGAATGAATGAATGAATATACAGTAGGATTATTCTTCTACAAGATCCCCAAAGACACCGTTTGTCTCTCAGAACTGGATTAACGCCATCAGGAGGTTAATCGTGCACTTTAAAAACCTAAAGGCAAAATAACTCTAATTATTTAAGATGTTCTACGAACTAAAAAAACAAGTGACCCTAACTTTTTGTATTTATTTTTTATTTATGTCCATTTCCGTGATTACACTTCCTGCCATGCGACGTAGAGGCTAGGCTGCGTTCCAAGTTGATCTCATGAGGTTCCTTGGTTCTAATAAACGTTCTAAGCCTACTTCCTACATACAGACTTCACCTTCTTGTAAATACTCTTTATCTGCCTCTTTAAATAGTATTCTGAGTAAAGATTTGCACGCCATTAAGATTGTTGAAATTTTAATCCAATCAATGTTTTACTTTAATCACTCAATTAACTTACCCTGCAGCCACTTATTAATAAAAAAAATGATCTTCTTCCAATCTAAATCACCTTTTTTTTTAACATCGTTACCATTAGAACTGGCTGGAACTTGCTTTAATTAAGGCTTATCTCACCACTTTGACTGCCCTCACGGCCTCGCGTTGTGGTGTTGGACAGAACGACACACAGAGCCTGGCACAGAGATTAAAAATATAAAAAATGTAAATCATGGATGCCAGCTCAGACCAGTGCGTAGTGACACCTCACACCATCTCCTGCATGTGTGAATGTGCTGTGTGAGTAACAGGGGGAGGTCCGTATTTAGCCCTTTTGGGACCTTATACGCTACTATAGATTCAGCTGGGGATGGTTTGTCTTCGAATATGAGATTTTTTTAAATGTGGTTTGTTGACACCTTGAATGATTACGCGGTCATTTTGAGTCATAAAGCGTCAACAATCTGTCCTGAAAGCGAAGAGAACCTGCTTCCACACGTTCTGAGCAGATTCAAACTGTCATCAAGTCAGCCATAAAAGCCAAGCAAAAGGATGGCTATTTTAGGATTTGCTAAATGAGTTCACGATGATTTCAAAAATCGATTCAAATTCAATTGAAAAAGATTTCTCGCTATTTCCATAACTTGGGCTTTTTTTAGAATCTTTAAATCCTTGAAGCTCCTCGAAGTAAACTTAGTAAGATTGATCAAAGCCTCGCTCTGGGCACTGCTCTAGCTCTCACTCCGCTCTAGTTCTCGCTCTAGTTCTCGCTCTAGTTCTCGCTCTAGTTCTCGCTCTAGTTCTCGCTCTAGTTCTCGCTCTAGTTCTCGCTCTAGTTCCCGCTCTAGTTCCCGCTCTAGTTCTCGCTCTAGTTCTCGCTCTAGTCTCGCTCTAGTTCTCGCTAGTTCTCGCTCTAGTTCTCGCTCTAGTTCTCGCTCTAGTTCTAGCTCCAGCTCTAGCTCCAGCTCTAGCATTAGCTATAGCTCCATTCTAGCTCCGCACTAGTTCTAGCTCCGCTCCAGTTCTAGCTCCGCTCCAGTTCTAGCTCCGCTCCAGTTCTAGCTCCGCTCCAGTTCTAGTTCTCGCTCTAGTTCTAGCTCCGCTCAAGCTCTGCACTAGCTCAGCACTAGTTCTAGCTACACTCTAGTTTTAGCTCTGCTCTAGACCCGCTCAAGTGCGCTTGTGCCCCGCTCTAGCTCCGCCCTAGCCTTAGCTCTAGCTCTAGAAACACTCTTTAGTGCTGCTCTAGCTTTAGCGCCACTTGTTCTAGTTCTAGCTCTAGCTCCACTCTAGTTCTAGCACTAGCTCTGCTCTGACCATCGTGCTGATTGGTCAAAGCTGGTGCCTCGTCACACGGTGGGTGGAGCCAGCCCGTATTGGGGAAGAAAATGTGAAAGAAAACAGTATTTTTTTTTTTTTTGCATCATGCACCAATGAGCACAGGCCGTTGAAACCAACTTCCAGATCTTCCATGTGACCACCTCGGCGGCTCCGGTGCAATACCCGCCCTCGGCCACTTGTCGAATGTCTCTACCCTCTTCTCTCCCCATTTCAGTTGTCCCAGCCAACAATGCTTGTGAGTCAGACATCTTAAAACAAAAATAGTGTAAAAGTGATTGTATTAAGAATGAGAAGCATTAGGAGCTCAGCGTGGGCACACAAGTGTCCAAAGTATAGATCATCAAAACCAGTTGCTCACTTGGAGAAAAGTAGTTTTCCCTTAAAAATAAAAGTCACTTAGCAGGAGGGAGATGAGAGAGTGCATTTATGACAAAGTATACCATAGTAGGCATCATTTAATGGCACCATTCCCATTCTGGTCCAGCTTGATTCCAGCCCTGGCACCGAATTCACAGTCCTCTCCATTAAAGCACTCAAACCCAGTCGCTTCAAAGCTCCTCCCTCTTTCTCTCTCTCTCTCTCTCCCCCCTCCCTCTCTTCTCCGGTCCGCCTGTTTGCACGCCCGCTTCTATTCCTCTGCCATGTCTTTCAATTAGGCTCCTACTGCCGGTTTCCATCCCTCGCGTCACCTCCAACACCATCCGCCCCTGTTTTAAACCCGACAAAAACCCTGCACTGAACTCCCGAACGCAGCGAGTCGCAGTGATCGCAGAGAGCTCTTTGAAAAGGAACTCAGCCCACCGCGGTTTGTGCATTTCGTGTCACGTCTTTAAACTAATGGGCATAGTAGGGCCTCCATACGAGCCAGGCAGACTCATTGCAGTGCGTTTGCTTTCAAAAATATGCATGGTTTTCCCACTGTATTGAAGTCCACTGCTGCTTTATATAAACTGGGGCTGTGCGATGTAAACTAAGAAGGGTGAGCGGAGGATCAAATCACGCTGCACCCAAGGGTAATCATAGATACTTCCATGTTCATATTTTTTTCATTCACAGAAGGCAAAGCACAGTTATGTGTTGCAAACATGAAAACGGAATTGACATGTCAGAGTTCAATTTTGATGACACGGCAGTAAAAAAGTAGCCATACTGCGGCGTGCTTTGTTTCTGTAATGATTTGTCCAGTGTAAATGACATAGGCTCTTCGCTTTGCCTCGGGGTGCTGCGGACCCTGAGACCCTGAGTGACGGGCTGTGTGTGTTTGTGTGTGTGTGATTGTGGATACCGTGCTTTATTTACCCAGTGTCCAGACTGAGCTAGCCTGCGCACAGAACACAGCCTCTCTGGGGAGGAACGGTGGAGCGTTCCTCGCTCATGGACAGAACCGGCTGGAGGCTGCAGCACCACGGACTTACACGAGGGATTTGTGTGGATATTTATTTTTTTACAGTATTCAATTAATGGTCAAAATAGTCTTCTGAGCAGTGCGCGGAAATGGTTTGGAGTCATAAACTCTGTTGTTGAGTTCTCTGCGGCTCAACCGACCACATGACACTGAGCTGCCCTCGCGTACCTGGCCCACTCCAGGAGGCAGAGCGTGCAGCCTGTTTCTCGCGTACCTGGCCCACTCCAGGAGGCAGAGCGTGCAGCCTGTTTCTCGCGTACCTGGCCCACTCCAGGAGGCAGAGCGTGCAGCCTGTTTCTCGCGTACCTGGCCCATCCAGGAGGCAGAGCGTGCAGCCTGTTTCTCGCGTACCTGGCCCACTCCAGGAGGCAGAGCGTGCAGGCCTGTTTCTCGCGTACTGGCCAACTCAGGAGGCAGAGCGTGCAGCCTGTTTGCTGATGGGACACTGCATGTTTGAGCCCGATCCCCGTGGGCATTTGCTCATAAAGCTCCACACAAATCCATATGGAACGATGACGAGCAAAGTGTCCATTATGTTTGCTCAAAGTCTGCTGTCCTTGACAAGTTGCCAGCCGGTTTAGTTCATGCGGGGACTCTCTGTTGGGAAGTCAACAGTCGCTTTGGGAACTGGATTAATATTTATTTTTTTCCTTACAAAACGGGCACTGCACAGAATGTGACTTATCCGCTCCCTTACATGTTTGTACCGAAACAGGGATCTGTATTATACTAAATGTATGCAAAGTAATAGAAAGTAATTGAGTTTGTTGAAATTCCAAATCATTGATTTGCCCTACATATACCGTATTTTCTGCACTATAAGGCGCACTGGATTATAAGGCGCACTGTCAATGAATGGTCTATTTTTGAACTTTTTTCATATATAAGGCGCATTAAGCTAAACAAAACAGTCCCAACCTTGTTCAATGGAAAAACGTTCTGACACAGTCAGATACCGCTAAATCAAACGTTAGCGTATTCACAGTAACTCAAAATTGTTCAGTTAACACTATAACACGTAAAATAAAACAAAATACACTCACTTTTTCAGTTTATTCCTCGTCCACAAATCCTTCAAATTCCTTATACACACACTGTAATATTATGGTGAAGCACAGTATTACTCCGCGACGCTCCTCGCTACGGTAACGTAATGCTGCAAGCGGTGCGGCTTTGTCGTTTACCAAAGTTGTGATAAAAGATTTTGACGGATTTTTGAGCGCTGTGTAGCACATAAAAGCGGTTCGAGGTCAGTAAGCACAACCAGAATTAATCCATATATAAGGCGCTCTGGGTTATAAGGCGCACTGCCATTTTTTGAGAAAAATAAAGGTTTTTAAGTGCGCCTTATAGTGCGGAAAATACGGTATACATACAAAAATATGAGCAGAGCTGTGGATGGATTGTAGAAAACTTGGTATTGACATTAATTGCGCTGGAGGAACAAATTAGCTTTTGATTTTACGAATTATTAATGACATTGTTAAATGATAACACTGAATATTGCATGTTTAATTTCTGACTTTATATGGCTCTATTCCATTTCCTGTATGTGAGACCTTTTCAGCCCAACTACAGGTCTTTCATCCTCACAAAGTGAAACTACATGTGGCTGTGCTCTAAAGCTGGACTCTGGCATATAGACTCTTCATGTAGCCTCAATGTAGAGATTTATGTCTGACTACATTTTTAACGGTCCATTAGTCATTTCTACACAACAAGAGCTTACAGCTTTTTCTTTAGGATATTTAAAAAAAAAAATATATATATATATTATTAACCCGATTGGATAGTTGGAACTGTTGATTAACTACATTTGAATATCTGAGAACTTCTAAATAGAACCTAAACATCGGTGTAACAGCGAGGTTCAGTTCCTACATTTAGGTACTTTATGTTTCTAAGTATCATAAACCACGTCACAGAATATTAATGTTCATGCACTTAAATAAAAGCGTATTCATTTGATCAAAACCAATTTTTGTCATTTGTGCTGGAGCTGCTCGCCAATTAACTTTCAATAGCCACACATCAATGTCAATGTCATAGTTTATTTATAAAGCACACTTACAGCTTTATAGGCCCAAGTGCTGTACAGAAAAGTGCAATAATACATAGATACACTCAAGTGGAATACACATAAAGTTCATAAACAATAAGGACATCAGGACTTGGCACCTAAAGATTTTTATTGGTCGCATTTTGTTTTTCTTTTCCTTATTTCCAGTCATTTACGCCCATGTTTTTTGCTTACTTACATGTACTGTACCCCATAATGTGGCCATACCAGCTCGGACTGAATGAAACATGTACAAGGTTGTAAAGCGTCTGGGTGTCTAGAAAGGTGTTGTATAAAACCAATACTTTATATACCACTACCCGCAGCTTTCAGTGGTCAAACCTCTTTCCAGTTACTATTTGTTGTTGTTTCCCACTTCCACATGGCCACACTCCTGTCACAGTATGTAGAATGGGACTCCTGCTAAATCCCAATGTAACCGTTGTGTTCGAGGTTCCTGCCCCATTGAAATCCAAGCTCCCACAGCCCTCGGCCTTTCCTCTGTCGCCGGCCGCGCGTACGTGTGCCTGGCCCTCATTAAAGGCAGGATTCATTGGAGTGCCCTGGCTCTCTCCTCAATTAGCCTAATGAATGTCTTTTAACAAAGAAAATGGCCCAGGAAACGAGCTCATTCTGCACATAGTGGAGGGACAGGCTGAGGGCGGGAGGGTGCGGAGAGGAGAGTCCGCAACTGAACACAACTTTGGTTTGTAATGTGTACTTGACTTTTCTAGAATATGAACTAGTCATGACCTGGCTAAAATACGTGCTTCTTTTACAAACTAGTTAAAACATCCTTGTGGTACTAACGTTAGTATTAGTATTTTCTTGTGGTTATAACGGCAAATTACAATGTTGTAAAAAAGACTAAATCGACCTAGTGCACGACGAAATGCTAACTGCTGCAGAAGGAATTGAGAAGTAAACTTTTCCAAATTATTCGTTTAGACAAATCACCTGTGCTCTAAAGTAATAGTTTTTCTTCACATTGTGCGTTTATTTTGCTGCGTCTCAACCTACATAAACTGACATAGACGCTCTATTGGAGGTGATTTGTGGCGTGGTTGGTTTGAGTGGAAGATGTTATGTGATTTTTATACTCTTTATACACTGGTGCAATAATTAAAAGTGAATCGGATTAATGTTAAATTAATGGTCGATTGTGTGTGAATATACCTCAATTACATCCATGTTTAGTATAATAAATACCTTCAGGTAAGCCAAGCCGTCAAGTGCGCCCCCTTGTGTTAAGTTTTCCTAATCATCTTCTCCTAATGTTATAAAAAGGCTCAGGCTCGTGTTCTGGAGAGATGTTAACGGGCAATTAAAGTCTGTAACGACATTTTACCTTTGTTTTACGCTCTGTGAATGACCACAGAGGTCACGCAAACAAGTGAAGTGTTCTTGTAATGAAGAGTCAGTAAATATACAAAGACTCTGGAGCCTGATTCTCTGAATCTTTGCAACCGCTTCAACAAGTTTAATTATAGTAGGGTCAAATGTTGCCCCCACTTCAGTTTTAAACCTTTTGTACAATTATTTTTTCCATCATCATAATTATACGTGTGCAATGTGCAAATCTAAAATAAGGATTAATCATTTAGAAAACTCTCATTTTCACTCTTTAGGAGGAGTTGTGCAGTGCCTATGAACCACTTAATACAAGAAATTTAGTAAATGGTAAATTGGTCACATTTATATAGAGCTTTTCTACAGAGGTGTGGTTGGGTTAAGTGTCTTGCCCAAGGACACGACGGCAGTATTCATCTGATGCAGCTGCGATCTCACCACCAACCCATGGGCCAGTGGAACTGACCGCCGACCTTTGGATCACAAGACGAGCACTCCACCACTGAGCTACTGCCGCCCCACTAACCAAACCACAAACCACTATGATCAGAGCGGATAAGCTGTAAAATACTAGCACTTTTCCTAACATTAGAGTAAGTTTAATGGAAAAAACAAGCTGAAAAAAGTTCAGCGTGAAACCAATGCTACCTAATACAGTCCTGAAGGCATTACTGAGGTAGTCGTTACTCATATTTACATGGATATTGAAACTCCAACGTTTGACTATATCAAACTCAGTGTTAGACTGGGATAGAATAGTAGAGATCTCGGTTAAAAACTCTTAATAGGGACCAGGAGGTCGGTAGATAACTATGAATAAAACTCCTTTTTGGTGATTGATAAAATGAGGCTTTCTTCTTCTTCTTTTTTTTTTTTTTTTTTTACAGACTTTTTTTTTTACAGACAAACAAAACACAACAGCTGGGGAAGCAATATTACAATGAGAAATAATAATAATGGCAGCATATGATTAAACTTAAATAAAGTTGCGGCAAACCATGTCCAACATAAACATCCCATCTCGCCCAAAATTGTTCAAATGTGTTAGTTTTCAGGTCAAGTCTGTAAGTCATTTCCTCCATTTGTCTAATGCCTGTTATAATGTTAGTCCAGTCCTTGATCATTGGGGGGGTTTTTGTCTGGATGTTCTGCAGCTTACAAACGCATAGATAAGTCTCTCCAAGTCTGGTTTAGACACTATATTTTAGATTTTGGCAATGTTTTTTTAGATGGTAAAAAGCTGCTGATGTTATTGTTTTGATGTGGCTGTTTATGTTTAAGTCTGAGTCCATTATTACCCCCAGATTTGATTTGCTGGTTTTAGAGCGAGACTCTGGAGGTGACTGCCAACACTTTCTCTTTGTTTCTGTGGGCCAAAGATGATCACATTGATCTGTTGGATGCAGTGACAGAGTGAATCCACTGGTCCATATTCCCCTGCCTTCAGTGAAACATAGACCCCTCGTCGTCTGCATAATTATGAAAGGACACATTTTCGCTGGGTATCAACTGACCTAACGGCAGCATGTAGAGTTTGAACAGAATGCTATTTATTAATTTTGACTTTTGGAATTAATTGCACGAGGGACATGCACAAGGCTCTATCTGCCTTGAATCTGAACACTTAATTTGTGACAGAGCAGCCCAGGGCTCATCTCTGCGTGGTCACTTTAGACGACTAAGGCTATTGGTCAAATTTGGATCTTAAAGGAATATACCCTCCGAAGTCGGATTGATGCCATTCCTGCGTATGAGCCCAGGCTTTCCCCAAAATGCAATCCAGTTTTCAACAAAGACTGCATTGTTTTGAGGGCACCAACTAGATAACCAGCAGTTGAATGCTGAAAAGCGGCTGTAAAGTTCAGCAGTGATCCGATTCGGATCTTCACCAATTCACACACCACGCCTACTTGTAATTTGAGCACCTCTGATTGTCTCCACCGGGCGTCGTTACCGCCTGCGTGAATCACGATTCGGCGGAATCTCTGTTTACACTGCTTTAAATGCCTGAGGTGTCCTTCGATGCCACCCATGCTGGCCCCTGGATAACACCTGACAGTCGCTGCTGGCAGCTTCACGTCTCTAACTATAGAACTTCCAATTACCAGCGTGTCGCGGGTGCATTCAGTGGGCGTTTGTTCGCTGAGGGGACCAAACTTATTGTAGATGTGAAGCTCACAGTCCAGTAGTGGACTACAGCGCAGTGATTTACTTGCACTGCTAACACTGCTACCTGATGCTACAACTTGGCTATAGCTAGACTTCAGGTCATCCAATGAGTGGATTCTAAAGGCGCGTTCACACCACGGAGGCCAAATTTGCGCTGGCCGCAGAAATTGGCCGCTTGTACATTTGAAGGTAGCCGCCCTGCCAGGTGGCGCGGCCAAAAAATAAACTCTCTGCAGCAGACGCGCGGCCGAGGCGCCCAGCGCACATGCGCAGTGGAGGAGTTGTGTCATATGGCAGTTCAGGTTAAGAGAATGGCTTTGGTGTATTTACTTTACAAAGTCCAAAAACTGAGGCGATCGGCTCAGCGGCTTGTCTGGGTCCCGCAGATACTTCAGAGGTGAGCAGAGTTTAGTGAATACCATTATTTGCTCCAAGAGCTGCGTCTGGCTTTTTTTTTATAGATCCGGACGGTCCGTAGTTTACTTTGGTCCTTCTTCCGGGTAGTGCGTACGTATGTCACTGTCTTCCCCGTAGTGCGTAGGCACGTCACTGGAGCGTAATCTCTGATTGGTTGATGCTCCACATCGGCCGCAAAAAAGTTCAGCTTTGTCCAACTTTTCTGCGGCGGCCGCTCCGGCCGTTTTGGCCGCGTGGCCGGAGAGACCAGAGCGGCCAGAGCGGCTGCCGCTCAAACGCCCAAGTCGTGCCGCGTCCACCGCTCAAAACGCAGGATTCGTGCTGCAAAAAAGCTGCATTCGCAGGTCGCGCGTCCACATAGACTTTGAATGTAAACTGGCCGCTTTGCCGCAGCGGTCTGAACACGGCTTTACTCCGTAACCCTGGCCTCCACTACACTTCACGCAACTGTCCCTGTTGTCAGAGAAGTTGCCAGGGTTCTGACTCGACATGACGACTTGACATCAAGAGGCAAAGAAGGAAGCAGTATTATTGGCTGTTTCTGTAGCGGTTATGTTTACGGATTCGATATGACAGAGCAGCTCGTGCGACACAAGAACTGAGCAACAGCTCGTGTTCACAAGAACTCAAAGTCGGGTCACACCTCCCCGAAGTTAAGAAGAAGAAAATCAGGGCGGCCTAAAATGGGCAAATTATTCTGCAGTGTGTTTGGGGCTTTAAAGTAGGCCGGGGCGATATAGACAAAATCAAGTATTTTTTTCTCATCTTGATCAAGCTCGATTTTTAAATTTAATTTAATTTGGTCTTTACATAAAAATGGCTTTTAGTAATGATATAAAGACTTTTAATCTGTGCCATTTAACACAAATAATTGTCGATTTCACATGTCTTGATTAATTGCCCAGCCCTACTTTACAGTAGTTATTTTAGTCGAAATCTAAAACAAAATTGTAAACAAGTATTTAAGTGTCATAAAGGTGTTTTGACAATATCTCCCTCCCCTGTTTGTTCTGCTAAACCTCTCCATATTAATATGGCAACTAACAGGCTTCCATAAACCGTATTTATGTTGTTTGCCTCATTATTGTTCATTGTTGTATGTTGTACCGAATCACCAAAGCAACTTCCTAGCCTTTGAATTCTGTTCACAGACAATGGCAATAAACCTTTTCTAATTCTGATTTATAAGCCAATTTATTTTAAGAAATATGGTAAAAAGCCTCACTCTTAACTGCTGTACAATGCAGCATTAATGGGGTCTTCACTTCAATATCGCTTTGTGAGGGAGCGGCGCCCCGGCTAATGGCGCTACATAAAAGATAATGTAGATGGAACAACAAGACATATCTATCTAACCCGGTAATCAAACGAACCCATAACAAGCCTCTCATCGCATCCAGGCACCTCTGTTTGTGTGCGGCCGTACCCTTCGCCGGTCCCACTCCGAGAGGCACACAGCTAATTGCCTTCCTGCGTGGCGGGGGTCCGACCGTTCCCCCCCCATCCTTCACGCGCACGCTTCTCCTGACTGGAGTGGGGCCTCGAAAGTTCATCGGTGAATTATTAAACGCAGTTAATCAGCGAGCAGAGCGGCCATCTTTAATTGAGGCGTGCAGCAGGAGCCCTGTCTGTGTGTCACTCACGCTGGGGCGGTGGAGAAGGCAACGGGGGCACGAGCGGAGGCCCCTTCATGGGTTACTGTCAGATGTTAAAGGAGACAGATAAAAAGTTCCGCATCATGCTTTATTCAGGCGTGTAGAACTGTTTTTGGACAGCAAAACGTTTGTGTTTTCATGTTTGGCAGATTGAAAATATTTTGTGGCTCGTAATAGACCATTCCAGGTTTAGAACAGCACACAGCCTGGTACTAATGTAAACAGTCTATCTCATTCATTTATCAAAAAAACATGAATTTGGTTGTTTGTAGCTAAATAAAATTGTATTCTGTTAACAAAGGTTTTAAGAGTCAATCTTTTTTACCACTCTTCCAATTAGGTTATTTACAGTCAGGAGTGTGTTGCTGAAACTGAAGAAACTACTTGGATGAGTGACAAAACATATTCACTCTTTAAACTTTTGTAAACAGAGCTCAATTTTCTTTTGACGTAAACACTGAATCCCTAAAACTGAGCTGGAGACTGGTCCGAATTCTCAGGTAGAATTGTCTGTTTAACTGTCAGATTGCAGATTTGTTTACCTGGTTTGTTGTTCATAATTATTGGGCCTGAAACGAAAACTGGCAGAAATTCAACGTTTTCTCTGGAAGCATAACTAAAGGAAAGGGAAATTATTTGCTCAGAATAGCTTTAGAAAGTGGTGCCATTTATTCAACTCCAAAGACGTGATTGTTGTCAGTTGATAGGACTTTAAACATTACGATTATTATGACCAGTTTGTGGAGCTAATCCCAAACTAATAATGATGGATGTCGGACGTTTCTTCCTAAAACAGTGAATGTCCTATTGAGTTATAGAGATTCTAGACCGTATTAATGTGAACCTTACTTTGACAACCTCTCCCGGTGTCCCGGTCAAATCAAATCCAACAGAAGTTAACAAAGTCCCATTTAAATAGGCCGTATCTCCGCATGTGGTTTACCTGTGAAGAGGAAATATGGCACATCAGGAATGTCATTGTCTGCGGCACCGGGGGTCTGAGCCCTCGCGGCCCTTCACCCCTCACTGTCTTATATAGCACCAATCTATCCGACCTGCTTTATGAAGTCAAACATTCTGAATGGAAAAAGTAAAGGTAAAGAAAGTTATATTCTGTCCTTAAATTAAAAAAAAAAATGTTTTAGTTGACGTCACAATTCCAGACAAACGGTGTAGAAACTAAAACTTCCTGGATGGACACAGATGCCAGGTGTTTCCACGTGTTTAAAACCTGGTTTGATTAACTTCCTGGTAGTTTTTCCCCCCCATTCAGCCAATGACAGTCTGCGAGTCACAGAATCCAGGACATCTGTCTGTTTTGGTTCCTACACCGACATCTGAATACTCAAAAGGTTGAACGCTTTGTAATGCCAGAATGTGTACGTGAAAAACTGAAAATAGAACTGATGGTTAGAAATTGAGGACGTTTTGATAGAGAACGGCACTGGTACGTACTGCTCTTCTCCACGTGTTGGAAAGCTGCCCACATAAACACCATAAGTGTCACTCTTTGCCCGTTTGCACTTTTGACTTGCTCTTACCCACTGTGTCATGAATGCGTTTGAACACGATCATGAACGCGCTTGATCACGATATGAACTCGTTGAGCCACCATGAAGCGTTTGCATCACATGTAGAACGTGTTTGAACCATCATGAAGGTTGAACAACATTGAACTGTGAAACATCATAGCGCTGTGGAACGTTTGGCACCATCATGACGGTTGAGACAATGACGGTTTGAGCACGTCACATGACGCGTTTGACACTTCATCTATTGAATCTTTCTTTGAGCCCATAGAACGCGGTTTGAACAGCCCTATGGAAGTGACTCTTTGATTCACATAGTGAATTCGCATGATGCACGCATCAGAACGCTTTGATTCACGGACATGAGCTGCGTTGACACCATCTATTAATACGGTTTGAGCACATGCATGTAATCGTAGTCGTTGATCACTCATCATTTTGACTTGCTGTCTTGATTGCATCCATTCTATTGTAACGTCCTTTTGACACGATTTATTGAGCTGCTTTTTTTGTACACACGATTTGAATTTTGCGTTTGAATATGACGTGGTTTGATCGACCTATGAACTTCGCTCTGATTTAGATATGAACGTGTTTTGATGCACTTCATCATTGTAGTTTTTATATGCACCTATATGACTGTGTTTGGAAATCACCATCATTTGAGTGCGTTGTAACATCTTATCATGAATTCGCGTTTGAGCACTCTATCATGAACGCCTTTTAATGTAGATCATGTAACGCATTTTTGAACACGATGCATTTAAGCGAGTTGAGCATATTATCATAGATGCGTTTGAACACCTATCATGAGCGCTTGAACTACATCATGAACACGTTTTGATTTACGAATGCGTTTGAACAGCGCATGCATGAAGTTATCGTTTTGAGCACGCATCAGAATCGCGTGAACACTTTCTCATGAACTGAGTCGTGTTGAGCACCATCATTAAACTTTGATCAGATCATGAAGCATTTGAGACTACTATCATGAACTGCTTTGAGCACCATTCATTGAACGGTTGAAACAGTCCATCATGATCGCGTTGAACATCATCATGGAAGCGCTGTTGAGCACTCATCATTACGCTTTATCACTACATGACATTTGAACACATCATGAACGCAGTATTGTAGCACCATCATGGAACGCGTTTGAACTTCTTCTATCATGAACTGTGTTTGACACTCCATGACGGTTGAGCACCATCATGAACGCTTTTCTCACTAGATCATTGAAAGCATATTTGATACCTATCATGAAGCGTTGAGCCATCATGACACGCGTTTGACAAGACATAAGAACGAGGTTGATACATCATGACGGGCTGAGACTCATCATGAAGCCTTTGATCACTAGGATATTCGAGCGGCTTGAACCTATCATTAACGCGTTTGAATCATTGAACAGGTTTTGAGCACCGTATCATGTGAACGCAGCTTGATTCTTACGATCCGACTGTGTTGAGCATCGCATGTCATTGAGCGGGTTGAACACCATCATGAGCGCGTTTAACACCTATATCATGAAGCAGTTTGAACATCTTCATCATGAACGCGTTTGAGCATCATCATTGACTGCTTTGATACGATCATGAACGATTTGAACCATCGATGAACCCTTTGAGCACATCGATGACGGTTTGAACAAATCTATTTAACGCGTTGAACACATCATGAATTCGTTGAGCATACAACATGAACGCTTGATCACGATCATAGAACGCATTTTGACACATCATGAAAGCGTTGAGCCATATGAATCGCGCTGAACATCATCATGACGCTTTTGAGCACTCTTATCATGAACTGGCGCTTGAAGCACATATCATTGAACGCTTGATCAGGGATCGATGAGCTGCGTTGAACAGCCATCATGAAGCGTTTGATCTATTGAACGTTGTTTGGAGCACGATAATGACGGCTTGATCACTGATCATTGACGTTTTGATACCATCTTGAGAGCGGTTGAACACATCATGAGCGCGTTTGAACGTGAACACCATCATGAACGCGTTTGAGCACCATCATGAACGCCTTTGATCACGATCATGAACGCATTTGAACACCATCATGAACGCGTTTGAGCACCATCATGAACGCGTTTGAACACCATCATGAGCGCGTTTGAACACCATCATGAACACGTTTGATCACGAACGCGTTTGAACACAATCGAGCCTATGATCCACAGCACATCCTCGGCACATGAGTTGTAATGTGTTGTAGTGGTTTAAACCGTGGCACATGTGCGCTTACCACCACCGTGGCATTATGGGATCGATTATCTTCCTCGACCTTTAGCTGCATGTCTCTTCCCTCTCTTTCCCCGTCTAACAGCACATCCTGTCCAATCAAGCCTTCAGGCCACAACAGCTTGGAACAAAGAACAGAAAACGGCATCGGTGATTTCCGCTTGTCCCTTTTCATGGCGCTTCACCGTAAATGTCATATAGTGCTTTTAGATCACGACACTGAAACAGCAGCTGGGTCTTTTTGAGTGAAGTCCAGAGTGGTGGACGTGTCTGGGGGGCCGGTGAAAACGGGGATTTGCAGAACAATGACGTCTTGAGTGCAGGAGAATAAAGATCACTCAAACATGCAGGAAACACTGTTAAATACACGTTAAGAAGGGAAAACAATGTAGTATTTGCTGAATACATGACATGACGTAAATAAAACACTTGTTGTTTTTTAGTTTTTTAGGAGTAAATTACTTTTTTGTCTTCTAAAGTGGTTACAATAATTATTTTTGGGGGTAAATAGATTGTGACCTGATTCATTTATGCTTATCGTGTTACCAGACAATCGCCGTGGAGCCGTCTTTTCTCATTGAGTCCTGGTCTGATCCTGGTCCAGTTCTACAGCGTGTTTGTTTCGATTGTGCTGAGGAACTTCTAGTAGTAATTGTCACTGTTGCAGAAGTAGTAAAGTACAAGTAGTTGTTGTTGTGGCACAAAGACGCAAAGGTGACAAAGCGGTCGGCCCTCACAACCATGAGCTCCTGGGTTCCATTCTCGCGCCACACTTGCGCCTTTCTTTATGGGCGTTGCATGTTCTCCCCGTGTCTCCCAAACCGGAATAATCAAGACAATTCCATACCGATATCCAATATTTCAAGTAAATTGCTTTAACCATTTCCATATTTCCACAATTTACATATTTATCTGTTTTTAAAAAAGGGAAAAAAGAAGGAGAAAAACAATCCTAACACTAATTATTGTAATAAACATTTTGAACGCACAAGTAGATGTTCTCTTTAAATAGTTCTACTCTTCACCTCAGTCATTAACTTTAAGTCTTTCACATATATATCGCACGTGACAATTTTATTATTCTCATTTACTGCACGTCTAATTACTCTGTACCTTTTTAATTGTCTAATATACGCTAACTGAGCCTCATAATTACTGCTAATCACCGTAAATCCTCTCTCTCTCTCTCTCTCTCTCTCTCTCTCTCTCTCTCACTCTCTCTCTCATCTCTCTCTCTCTCGTCTGCTCTCTCTCTCTCTCTCTCGCTTTTTCTCGTCTCTCTCTCATCTCTCTCTCTCTCTCTTCGTCTTCTCTCTCTCGTCTCCTCTGCTGTTATCTCCTTTTCTCCTTTTGTCTCTGTCCTCACTTTCTTTTAACTATCTCTCTTTCTCTGTTCTTCTTCTTCTTTTTCTGTTTCTCTTTTTTTTTTCTCTCTCCCTCTCCCTTCTCCTCATCTCGCTTCCCTCCGGACCACCTCTTTTCACTTTCTGTCTTGCTATTATCGCCATCTTCTGATTTTTTAATTTTTTTTTTTTACTCCATCTCTCTCCCTCTGCGTTTTTCTCTGGCTTTCTTTTTCTTTCCCCCTTCACTTTCTTCTCTCTTCCCTCTTCTCTCTGTCTCCCTCTGCTCTTCCCTCTTCTCTTTTCTTCCCTCTTCCCTCTCTGTCTGCCCTCTGCCTCTTCTCTTCCCTCTTCTCTCTCTCCTCTCTTCTTCTCTCTCTCCCCTCGTTCTCTTGCGCCTCTCTTCATCAACTCCTCTTTCTTTCTTCTGTCTGTCATCCCCTCTTCTCTGCTCTCTTCTCCTTACTCCGTCTTCTCTCTCTCCTCTCTCTTCTCTCTCTCACCCCTCTTCTCCTTCCGCTAATTCCCCTCTCCTCTCTCTTCTCTGTCTCCCCTCTTCTCTGCTCATGCTCGGTTCTCTTCCCTCTTCTTCTCTCTCCTCTTCTCTCTCTCATCTCTCTTCCCGTCTCTTCTCTTTGCCCTCTCTCCTCTCTCTCTGCTGTCTCCCTCTTCTACCTGCTCTTCGTTAGCTGCTTCCCTCTTCTCTCGTCTCCTCTCTCTTCTCCTGGTCTGTCCCCTCGTTTCTCTGCTCTCTTCTGCTTTCCCTCTTCATCTCTCTCCTCTCTCTTCTCTTGTCTCGCCCTCTTCTCGTGCTCTCCTTCTTCTCTCCTCTTCTCTCTCTCCGTCTCTCGTCTCTGTCTCCCTCTTGCTCTTCCCTCTTCTCTCTCTTCCCGTCTTCTCTCTCTCCTCTCTCTTTCTCTGTCTCCCCTCTTCTCTTCCCTCTTCTCTCACTTCCTTCTTCTCTTCCCTCTTCTCTCTCTCCTCTCTCTTCTCTTCTCTCTGTCTCCCCTCTGCTCTCTTCTCTTCCCTCTTCTCTCTCTCTCTTCTCTCTCTCTCTTCTCTCTCTTCTCTCTTCTCTTCCCTCTTCTCTTCCCTCTTCTCTCTCTCCTTTCTCTCTCTCCTCTTCAGAAAACGGCAGAGTGACTCCGTTGGTTGCCGAGGAGGCCATAGACTACAACATGCCCCTCACCACCACCTACCTGAAGCACATGAGGCTGCACTACATGAGCAACAGCATCAAGGTAACGCCACACGCAAGTCCCAGAATGTGGCTTTAACGGATCTATTCCATGCCCCAGATACGACACCACATCTCTGTTCGATTACTGGTCACTACGGCAGCGGCTGGACATTTCGGGGTGGAAATTTCCATGGAGATTTTATAGCTTTACCTGGAATATTCCACTGTAAAGCATTAGGTCTGTCGAGCTTGGCTTTTGTCATTCTTAAAAAACCTTTTACACATGCATTCCTATCTCTCCACCTGCCTGTCTCCTTGAAGATGCAACCGTTGAATGCTCTACCGTGGAATATTCCAGGCTCGTCACTTAGTGCACCTTTCAGCCACAAGAATACCAATGGCAGTTTTGTGGACCGAAACCTTGAAGAAATAACGTAAAGTTTCAACATTTGTGGATTTTTCCGTCCGTGTATTTCTTTCAAAAGCCGCGTCCATGGGTTTGTAAAGGCTCCTGCCCTCCAATTCTAACATGTCGTGAACGCAACCTGTTATTATTATATATATATATTTTGTACGCACACAATGGCCTTAAGAAACGGGATCACAACACGGATATATAGAGTCCATAGCAGCAGGTGTGTGGCGCAAACACGAGCGTGGGCGGAATGACAGAACGCAGGTGAAATAAAAGTGAGAAGAAAAAAAACAAAACACCCACGCACAACCCTAGCCAAACAATTAAAGCTCTATAACGAGATGGTTTAAAAAAAGTAAAGCAAATGTATAATATGCATTAGACGTAGGCTGGTGAAGTCGAGAAAGTAAGGTGATTATATTCTAACGAGAACGTGCAGGATCGGGTTGTGAAGGACGACGATGGAGTCAAGCAAACGCCAGGTCAACGCGGCGCAGAAACGGTTGTTGGAATTGTATGAATTATTTACGTTTTTTAAATGTAGAATGAGGTGTGGGGAGTGCTTGTTTAGAGGTGGGCGTGGGTGGGAATTTGTGCGTTTTTTTGCTGTTGAGTTGGAACGATATGTAGAGATGGCGAGAAAGGAATAGTCCGCGTTTGGGCCTTTTGTTGAACTTTTGTCGACGTGTGTGTCAGTTTCGGCTTTTCTTTAACATATTTCGCCTCGACTGAAAATGTAGCCTTGAACTATGCCAGGGGAAATGACTGTTTGGGAGAATTCTGTGGTCGAATTTGACGTTCAACTGTCAGATTGCAGATTTGTCGCCCTGGTTTACGTGCAAAAGTGACATTTGTTTTTAACTTCTAAAAGTAAAGCAAGGCTAGTTTATTCACACAGCAGGGAAAAATGCATTCAAATCACAAAACAGATAAAGGCATGAAAGAGAAGAGTGCAAATAACGTCTTTTCAGTCATATGCACAGCGAAGTAAAACTGTTTTAGCTTAGATTTGAACATTGTCAGAGTAGAACGTGTCTCACATCTTCAGGAAGACTGTTCCACTGACTGAGCTTTTGACCATGTTCTAATATTGTCCCATCAATCAAAAACATACCTGGAGTTGCATTTAGCTTCATTTCCTGCTGTCGTGATGAATCCTGGTTAGAAAAATCTTCTCTCGGAGCGTCAAAAACACTCTGTTCTGAATTTCCCTGATCTGTGACGTTGTTTTTTTAAGTCCATAAATCATCTCCAGACTCATTCTGTGCGTTTCTCCCGTCTAATCACGATCAGCACAACTGCGTGGCTACCTAGCATCTCAGAGAAAGCGTTGCAGTTTTTTATTTTTAACTCATAACGTATATATATTTCCATCTGCAGCCAGTAGATGGCACCAAAACTCAGTGGCAGAGATCTAGAAGTTATTTTTGTTTAGTTCTAAAACATGAGAGGCCAAACTAAAGTTACTCAAGCATGTTTAAAGGCTTATTATAATTCCTATAATGCAGTTCTTTAAATTTGAGCTGGATATAGTATATAGTATTTAGTATTTAGTCTTTTATTTTCCTTTTGAATCCCACTCTTCCTGCTCGAACACTTGCTTTGCAGAGTGCCTGGGGGATTTGTCTTATTCCATACCTCCGCACCCACGCTCCCCTTTTCTATCAGTTACCCCCCCCTGATAACACGAGGAAGGGGGGGAATAGCCAGACGAAAACGCTCCAATTAAATCCAGCCGCTAAGCATCTAGTTGATTAGCTGAAGAGAGAGAGAGGGAGAAATGGACATATTCGAGGACCAATTTGCACCGGAATGCCAACATGTTCTCTTACATAAGACCGGAGAGAATGGAGGGCACACGTTCCCCTAGGTTATGAAATATGTTTGGTTTTTTTTCAATCCATGGGTTTCAGCACATAACATTTTAAATGAAATCTGGGTTTTAATCCTTTTCTACAGCCAAACTTTAGCGGACATTTCCATCTGCTCTTCCTCGTCCACAAGCCCCCTGCACCGGACACGCCCTCAAAGCTTTCAAGAGTTGGAAATTAGGCCCGTTAAAACTGTCTGCAAGTAAGCTAACATTTATTAGCGTAGCCACGCAATAATATGTAAACTAGCATTAGCCAGCTGCTAACGACCTGAAGCCTCAGTCTGGAGTGGTTTCTGTAAGTCCCTCCCACTGGTCCCTCCTGACCACAGGCATACATTTCTGGACAAACGGGGGGATTTGGGGATGTTACAGAAGAGTAATCCTTTATTTTGAGACTTGTTATTGAAACAGCCCACAGTGCAACATGTAGCTTTTGTCCTCAAGATGGCAGTAGCAACGAGTGTGTCATGTCTCTTCTGACCCATAAATAGCCATGTTTCCACTGCTTTGCTTCGGAGCAGATCGGTTCAGTGAAAATGTCTCCTCTGTTCGTTGTGGTCGGTTTAAGGGGACGGGGAAGCTGAGAAGCTTCCAAAAGACTCTCTTCAGCTTCAGGTTGACTTTAGCTGAGCCAGAGGGTCTACACACCAGAGCAAGATGATTGGATAAAAGAGAAAGCAGACTCGGGTGAAAACAAGATGACAAAAAATTATAATTTCTTACCAAATACTGTTTTTCCAGTGATTATAACTTCATACGTTTTGTCGCAAAACAAAGCTAGCGCACATTAGCGTCGACTGTTTCCTGTTTATTGATGCACACTTGCGTCTGACCCCCCCAAAAAAGTTGGCCTTTAGCTCCCAGTGCATTGCATAATTTTTTCACAAAGATCTTGTATTGATGACTGGGATAGTGCGACTCAGTGGGGTTCAGACCACTGTGGGGGCCAATCCATGTGTGAAAACGGTGCCGTGCCATCAAGGATGGAATAATCTGGTCATTCAGAATGTTCAGGACGTCAGCTGATCTCATTCTTTGAGCACGTAGTGTTGCTGAGTCTAGACCTGACCCACTGCAGCAAACCCAGATCCATGTGGTAACTTTTGTTTTCGGTCAGGTGCAGTTCATTATATTTCCAGGTCACTTGGTCGAAAGCATTACTTTTGTCATGCGTCAGATCAAATCAAAATTTAGCCACAACCCCCTGCTTCCTCTGCTCCGCCCCTCCACTACCTCTGCTCCTCCCCTCCACTGCCTCTGCTCCGCCCCTCCACTGCCTCTGCTCCGCCCCTCCACTGCCTCTGCTCCGCCCCCCACTGCCCCTGCTCCTCCCCTCTACTGCCTCTTCGCCGCCCCTCTACGCCGCCTCTCTACTGCCTCGCTACCGCCCCTCCACTGCCTCTGCTCCGCCCCTCCACTGCTCTCTGCTCCTCTCCTCCCTCCACTGCTCTGCTCCTCCCCTCCACTTCCTCTGCTCCTCCCCTCCACTTCCTCTGCTCCTCCACTGCCTCTGCTCCACCCCTCTGCCCCGCCCCTCCACTGCCTCTGCTCCTCCCCTCTACTGAGCCTCAGCTGAGTTTCACATGGCCGGTTTCATCTTTATTTGCAGAGAAAAACACCACACTTTGTTTCGGAAACTGATGCTTGTGATTAAAGTCAGTCGGTGAATAACAAGAGGATTGTCATAAAATAAAAACTGACTGAGATTGTGATGTTCTGCGCACACACGGCTTTGAACCGCTCTCAGGTCATGTGCAGGTTACATATTTACCATCGACTTACACAAACAAACTTTATCAGTAAAAGGAAACTAGCAGCATGTAGCAAGTATGTCTAATGCGTGTATCAGTTAAGTGCAAGTGAAAGTTGATTTACAGCTGTGGTTCTCAAACTGCGGGTGAAGGTCCACAATGGTTTTTTTTTTACCAGGTAAAAACCCACTGAGATGGAAACCTCTTTTTCAAGGTTGACCTGGGGCAAAGTAAAGATATAACAGCACACACATTTTATAACATTACACATTTAAAAGACATTTAGAAAAGAAGAACTAAATCTACATTTAAAAGATTCACTCTCTTTTTCCTTCAAAATCGAACAAAAACCCCTGATTGAGACCATTTCATGTATTCTCAAGTCCGACTGTAAGGAGTTCCAAGCTGCAGGAGCAGCATAGGCGAAAGATTGCTTCTCCCAGTCAGGAACAGACAAACCAAACCGATCACGTGAGCTCTCCGCACCAGGGCACACATGTAGCAAGGTGCACGGCCACATCAAACTTTATACACTAAAAGCATCTAATGTGTGAACCTGCTGCACCCAGAGAAGGCCCTCCAGCCTTGGCAGAGTTCACAGGGCGCGTGAGCCTCCCACAACCTGCTCTGAACCTCAGAGCTCAGTGATGCACAATATCCAACGATTTTTCAAATGCATTTATGCATAGGGCATAAAAGTGGACATTACCAGACGTTCGCGAGCTTCAAGGATAAAAGAAGCTTTAGTACAATAGTAAAAACCTAGTTTTATCTTATATTTTTTAACCAGGTTTTGTAAGAGAGCTCTTGGTCCAGTATAAAGGAACTTAAAATCTGAAACAAACACAATGGGGTTTCCCTGAGAAGGCACGCCCATGCGAGAAGATCATGGCTTTTGTTTTAATTGCATTTATTACTAGTTTTAGGGGCTGCTTCAAGACTGCACTACGACAAAGGCAGACTGTAATGGGCCTGGCCAGACATGACTTCAGGATTCCAACTAAAAGCTGAGGCTCTACAGTGTCCAAAGCCTTGAATGAAATGAAAAGGGCAACACAATATTTTAGATCCAGAGCTTGCAAGAAACCATATAAAACCTTAAGAGCAGCTGTGACCATGTTATATTTATATTTTATATTAAACCAGACTGAAAGTTAGAACAAATATTAGCGTCTCAAAAGACTTTCAAATGGAAGCTGACCGGCTTTTCAAGACTTTTTGTTCAAATGCAGATTTCCTGATCTAGGAATGGCCACTTTATTTAAGCTTAAATGGCCTTAATGAAACATGGACAGCTTTATAAAGTACAGTTGGTTCTGTGTTTACAATTTAAGAGTAATTTGTCAAAACACCAGAAACCAGTAATTGTCTGAGTAACTGTCTGGACGAAACATCTGATTTATAGCTTGAAGTTGATGTAAAAACGTGATTGGAATACTTCTCACTGGAATACAACACGTTTTCTTATGCGGGCCTAATTTCTGCACCTGCCTTTTCTCCGTGGCATACCCTTAACCGACAAATACCAACCCGACTGTCTGACTCATGCCCTCCCTGTTGCTGTGGGTCGACATGTTTCAGAGCTGTTTAATTGGGTCGGCGTGACAAACGGGCTGACGCTAATTATCGGCCTCCTGCCTCGGTCCAATCAGGCGGCCAGACTCGCCCTTGTGTTTGAACCCAGCGCTCGTGTGTATTTGCATGTTCTGCACCTCCGTTTACTTTTGAATGTGTTGATGAAAAAGAGCTGTAGCGTTCACATGCAGTGTGTGATTTCTGCAGATTATTGAAATGTAATTAAACACATCTTTAAAAGCAACTTTATAAAAGCTCATGAAAAAACTATGTGCCTAAGTCCCTGATGGGAGGAGCCTCAGCCACGTGGTTCAGTGGGAGGGGTCAGCTGTGATGTTCTCGCCTTCTTATCAGTTGCGTGATTGTGAAGTTCTGTCATTGTCCTGGGATTTTAAAATGGTTTGTTTGCTTGAGAATTCTGTGTATTTATATCTTTTACAGAATCGAATGTGAACCTGGAGATGTAGGATGTAGAACTGTAGGAGACAGTTGGGCTGAAGGTCACGTGACTGTCTGGACCTTGAAGGCTTCCACATGTGGACTCCACTGTCTGGTCAGGCTTAGAGGTTCAAACAGGGACTGTTTTTGTCTGCTGCTGTTGCACAGCTCCTGGATTTAGGAGACCATAATCTCCACGGAGCTTTCCTCTCTCCAAATCAGGAGCGACTTGACCTGTAGGTGTTAAGTGGATCAGGGAGGACAACTCCCTGAGAGTTGTTGTCCCCGATGGAAGACAAAAGAGGCACAATTGGCACACTGGGTTAAAGTGGCAAACTTGGATTCAGTATTGCCATTTACAATAGTTTTATTAATGCATATGCCGGCTTGTTTGACTGTAAAAAAAATTGTGTCAGAGAAAAGTAATACAAGTGCATAAAGATAAACATGTATTCATGCTTAACTAATATTACATGTTTATCACTTTAAATCTAAAAAAGTATCAGAAGTTTAATGCTGTAATACAAAGAGTGTGAGTGTGACATGAAAAATCACATACTTAAAAAGACAGACAACATCCAGGATTTCATCTGTCATTTATGCACCAGGACGAGCTCTGGAGTTCAGGGTTCAGGGTTCAGGGTTCAGGGTTCAGGGTTCAGGGTTCAAGCCACAGGTCAAAAGAAATCATTATATTCAGATTTTTGTACAATCCAACAAATAATATTTGAACTTGCTCCAGTTTGATTTCCTGCTGTGACAGCTTTATTTCCCAAGAAAACTACAGCCTATCCCAGTGACTTTGGGCTTTAGGCGGGTACACCCTGGACAGGGGTAGGCCTGTCTTACAGTTGCCAACAGAGCCTATTTGTTACAAAGGCGCCGCATGATCAAACCACTTTGGTAACGGCGTGCGGTCCAGATACACTTTGCAAAAACAGTACGAGATGTGAACGAGCCTCTGTCAGTCGAGCATCACCTGCAATAACTCAACATGAATATCACATTTACAAGTTTCCACATCTGTCAGGGCTTTCATATTGACTTGGCTGTGAAACTTCAGAGAGCGCCCGGGAGACACGACTAACACCCGACCCTCTGCTTCTCTGCGCGGCCTTCGTCTCTCCGTCTCTGAGTGATCTGCGAGCGCCGATCGATGGCAAACCTCCATAATGAGCCTCCGTCAGTTTACAGTAGGTCAAATTATCTGCGCGTTCTAATCCCCGAGTTCTGCTCCTCACACCAGGCAACGCACAGTCCAGTGGCATTTGCGCTCAAAACTGTTAATTGAGTTGCACCTTTTAAACAAATGACATTTAGTGGGTGTAATAAACTCAACAGAGCTGCTGGAGTTTGTAGTTAATGTGGCGGGCGAGTGATGCATGTGGAAATGTGGAAATGCTTGCTTCATCGAGGGAATGTGGACATATTCTTTCAGATACTGTGGTTGCCGCGACAGTCTATTCAGTGTTGACCTAATTCAAACAAAAGACACGTATGCAAACATGTTAGAACTTTGGCAATTTCCAGGTATGTTTTGATGAGAGTATTGTACAACATGATGAGAAATGTGAACAATTCTGGGCTAAATGGGGCTCTTTATTCACCTTGTGTGAATTAACTGTAGGATGCCTTGTTTTTGCTTCAGTCACGCTAGTTTGATGAATCCTGTTTACAAGGTCTTCTCCCTCTGAGCCTCACAAAAACACTCACAGTTCCCAGATTAGTCATGTCGTATGCAGAGCTCAGAGATCTTATGCGATGTTTTTAAGTCCATAAATCATCGTCGGACTCCTTCTGAGCCATTATGTTCAGCACAATTAGCATGTTGTTGAAAGCTAGGTTTGCTTATCTTCCCTTTGTAATTCCAGTGGAGTGCGAACACATCCTGATGAACGCGTCACAGATATAAAGTAATGTGTGCTTTCAGATACATTCTAATATATTCACATAATGGACATTATAAAAGAGACAGTCTTGTTCTGATATATGGATCCCTTTGATTGAAAAGGAATGAATCAAATTCAATTCCGTTTCATCAGGGGCTTGTATCTTGTGCCCACTCATTCCTTCTGTTGATTAAAAGAGTTGTATTAGTTCATAAAAACATCATAAAACATTATAAAACATTATGGGGGTATTCCATGAAGCGAGATTTAGTTTGTCCTCATCAAATCCACAGTTCCATTCCACCAACGTGACTATAGATATAACTGAGTTGCCGTAGTAACAAGCGCGCCGGTCTAAACCTGGTCGGGACCGGGACCAGGTTAGAAGATTATTTTAGCTTTGTGTCCAAGAATGTCTAAGAAACACTTCAGTCACAGGTTTTAGCTGGTGCCCGCTCACACCTTCAATGTCTTGTCTCTGTCCGACTAAAGCAAAATGACTTCTGACCTTTACAACCGGTCTCCGGCCCCCGGCCCCCTGCTCTGGAAAGACGTGTCTGTGGTCGGCGCGCTCAGCACATGGGCACGGTGCAGCGGATAGAGCGCTCGTTTCACAGCGGGAAGGTCCTGGGGTCGACTCCCAGGTGCGGGGCCTTTCTGTGTGGAGTTTGCATGTTCTTCCTGTGTAGGTTTCGTCCGGGCGCTCCACTTTCCCCTACCCCCCTAACATGTACAATAGGCTCCTCCCCTGAAAAAGACACGTTACATCTCAGTGGGACTAAATAACATCGCACTTGAGCTGCTCCTGGTACAAAGCATCTGGTAATGCAGATTGTGCATTGTCCCTGTCTCAAGTAAATATGATAAAAGCCTACATTATTTTTACAGAATTACCTCCTACATACTTACATACATGATTAAAATGTATGTAAAAACCATATGTTCTCTGCTGTGGCTGTTGGTGTGAGAGGTTAAGGCCGTGGAGCCGTTCTGACTCCTGCTTTTGCACGACGCACGGGACTCGGAGGAACTGGTTTTCAATCGGTTCTGGCTGTTTTCATCACATCTCTCTCTCCTCGCCCCTCGTCTCTCACTCCCTGTTGGACCACATCCACATGAACGCTTTGATTGGTCAATCAGCGTTACATGTGAAGAGTTTCGGTACAGCTTTTACACGCAGCTCCACACGCAGAAAGACCCTCTAGGCCCCTGCGCATCGAGAATAGTGCAGCTTTTCACCACATACGCAGTACAGGGGGGGGGGGCAGGGGTCTCGCTACATACATGATGAATCAAATTGTCCGCCATCCGATTTGACATAGGCACTATATAGGCTTATTATATAGGCCTATATAGTGTCAATAGTATGTTTAGGGTGCATGTACCTTTGGAAGTAATCATGGTACATTAAACCATCCTTGGAGGAAAATACAACCCCATATGAGGCGTATTTACCATCGCTCTGAGAGGCGTTTAGTCAGATCATGAAAACATCACATGTCACATCAGTCCAGGACTTCAGGATATCAACCAATAGTGTCTTGCCAACTTTGGTCAGGCACGGAATCAAACCAACAAACCAAATCATCTTGAACTCTGTAATTTTTATCATCTATCGTCTTTTATCTCTGCCACAAACTGTGACATTTAAAGGACACGCGTTAAGCTTTATTTGAGTCTTCATTGCCTTTTAAACATGCTTTGGATCTCTTTGTTATGTTTTATGTTGAAGATGATGCTAATGTTTGAAATTCACACTGTAAAGCAAGGTTCCCATTTCCAGCCATTACATTTGCGTTAGAGCGCCCTCTGCTGACAGCGATGGGCATGAACTATGGAATAAGGGGCAGAAACGTTCAGAACAAGTCCGGTAATGACTTATGGACCTTTAAAAACCGAGCAGGAGACGTTCAGGGTCCTGGTCTGTGACGTAACGATCTGGGGAAAACTGAAACTGAGTTGTTTTTGAGCGCTCGGGGCAAGATGACCTTGTAGACAGAATTAGTGAATGTGCCGTGAATGAAGCTAAATACAACTCCAGGTATGTTAAAACATGGTTAAAAACAACAAAAAAGAAAAGTATGCATTATACGCATGAATTAAACCTGGCATTCTTATAATAACATCACAACTTTTATTTTAGTTTGAACACGGATTCAACTTTGATTTGAGAGACTTTGTGATGTTATGCAACACTTTTTCAAATACAAACAGAACCATCTTGTGCATGTTATTAATGCGTATGGATATATTTTCACACAATCATTCATTTACACCTTCGGCCGTGTATTTCTCGCTACACTTTTCTTACCATAATCACATCATTTCTGCCGTTTACTTCCTGTTATGTCTCCACCAACATGAACACGTCCTTTGCCTCCCGGTGCTGTAAGACGTCCACCCTACAGCCTGGAGAGTAATTACATGCTTCTCTGTGCAGTGAAGGCTCTCTTTTGTTATTCTCCAGGTAACGATAAGTACATGATATTTTTTACAGCTCATCGCAAATGTTCTACGACGTGCCTGCGAGTGAACAAATAAAATAAAATATCCCCTTAATTACGCCGAAATATTCAGCTCTTTGTTTATTTTGCAGCTTTTTGAAATGACATTCACTAAAAGCGGCACCAGACTGACTTTTCGCGAGGTATAATTCAATGAGAGTGTTAGCTGGCTAGTGGCTAGCTTAGCAGCCTGGAAACGTGGACATTATTCGTGTTTTAATACTGTGTGACGCGCGTTTGCATGAATGTATGTCCGTGCAGTAGAAGTAAGGCGATGTGTCGTCTGTTGTTAGGGGTTTGGGCGTTAGAAGAAATGCAAAATTACAATATCAAGTATGTTTTTACGATACAAAAATCCATTTAAAAAAAGAAAAACTCTTTGTGTAATCCTTCAAAACCAAATATGTGTGTTATATTTTGCGGTACAATATACTTGAAGCTTAAAGTGCGGTCTGCATCTACTTATAACACCGCGAACCAGGAAGTAACACCGTTGTGCTGTTAGCGCTGTTAGCATGCTAGTTTTTGTTAGCATTAACCGTGACGCCATGGGATTTGTCCGGAGGCGAAACTTAGAATTCTGTTATTTTTCCAATTTTTTTATTAGCAAATATTGTTTTTGACAATATATTTATCATATTCAGGAGAAGGTTTATGTTCAGGAATCCTTTATTTGCTTAAAGATTAGGGGTTTGAGACATGGGATATTTTTTATTTTGGCTAATGTTTATTTTAGACAATATTATTTCACAATTAGAGTAAACGAAGATTTTGGATTAGGATTAGGTTTAGAACTCATTCATTTAGTTAATCGCGTAAACTCATTATGGGAATTGGGAAAAAAATGTAATTACAAAATAAAGTTAACGCATTGCAGTGAATAATTAGGATGCGAGGAATGCGTGCGGAAAAGTGAGAAATAACGAGCTCTTCATTCTAAAATAAATCCCTCTACGTCATCAATACACAAAATGCAGAGTCGAGGAGCACATTTTGAACATTCCTTTAAAGAAAACAATCAGACGTCGGTGTAAATTAGACACGCTTTGGCCCTTGTTTACGGTATGGTTGCTAGGTAACACACACACACACACACACACAGCTATGGAACGGCCTCTGCGCACGTCACGTCTGCCGCACGTGTCCCCGACCAGGAAGTCAAATGAAACGTCACCCAAATTGTCAGCCTAGAGAAAACCAGACACAAAATCATGCCAAGACGTGTACAAGCGACCGCAATAACGTCTCCATGGAGACGGGGTGAACCGGTTACGCGGTGCATCAAGCTGTCCGTTTGAACATAAATGAAAAAAAGAGACTAAATAAGGAATAAACATTGTAATCGATTTGAATTTCGACACACACACATCAGGTGAAAACATCAACATCATAAAAAAAAAAAAAAAACACACCTTTTTTTTTAATAATAATTTGCTTTTGCCAACATAATACTCGCTGTTTACTTCCACATACAGTACTACACCCAGACACTATTCACCTCCACTCAGCTTCTCTTTTCTTCTCTTTCCTCCATCTCCTCGTCTCCAACCCCGTTTGCCTGGAGACCGGAGACATTATTGCGAGTGCATAAATGCGTCAGCGCGCGTATACGTGTATAAGACGGTAAGATTAGCGCGCGGGCCCAGAGGAGCCGAGCGCAGACGGCTTGCAGTCAGTCACCTATAGAAACAGCCTCTCCGCCGGGTCCCCGGGTTCGGCCGGTGCGGCTGGAGGAGCGCGCGGGCTGAATAAGACTGTGCGCGAGAAAAAGCAAGGTCAATGTCTTTTGTCTGGGATGTGTTAAGAGCGCGAGGTGTGAGAGAAGAGGCGCTGTTTGTGCTACAGAGAGGATAAACTAGCTGCGGTCCTATTTTGAGAATCATAATTTTTCTCTGGACTATGCAAACTCTACGAGACACATACGAAAAGACCTTTTGTAACAAAGACAGTGGCATTATTAAATCAAAATGTCCAAAAAGAAAACACATGATTCCTATTTTTAGTCAATAATACACATATTATTTAAATATTTTCCATATAGTAGCCTTCAGTCATCATAGTTCGACCATTATTAGGTTGAATATGTGTTTAAAAAGTCTCAATGTACAATAGAGATAATTGTTTGACCAGTCGACTCATAAAAAATAATCATTTGTGAATAATTGTTTGTTGCAGCGTGACCGATTTTAATACCACAGTGATGATGTTGATTTAACAAAACAAATCAAAATAATGTTTTTCTAGACCCTTCCAGGAGTGGTGCGTTTAGTATAGTCTGGTACTGATATAATCATTTTAATCTCATCTATTTTTTACAGTTCAGAATTTTGCGCTGTTTGATCAAATATAAAACTAAAATGTCATTGGTTCATTTTTTGTCCAACATATTTTTAAATGTAAGAAATGTTTATTAAGTAGTCGTTAGCATGCTCATTTCGGCGTTAATCGTTAAATCTATGCAGAGCACTAATGTTTTCTAGCTCTGCTCAGGCGCTCTGCGGCTGCTGCAGCTCGTCCTCGTGCTTCAGTCGCTTCGGTCCGTACTTTTCCAACAAGTGCAAACATCATGTGTATTCAAAGATCATGTGTATTCTACAAGTTCCCAGTGTGTGCACGCTCATTTTGCCATCTAAAAAACATTGCCAAAAGTATAGAATCAGAATCAGAATCAGAGAGGGGTTTATTTCCATTGTCAATGAACAAACTTCACAAACATTGGAACTTGTCTCAGCGTGAAGGTGCAACACAAAACACTGAGCAATAATAAAAACAACATATATTCAGTCAAACAAAAGGGCATGCATTTAAGGGACAATTTAAAATTACTATAGTATAAAATAAAAATAAAAATAGGCATTGCTACGTACACAAGTTTACAGTTAAGTTTAAAGTTGTAGTGCAGAAAGTGACAGTGCAGTGAGTGATGAATAGTGTAGTTAAAGTGACAGGTGTTTTGAAGTGTTCATGAGTCCAACGGCAGAGGGAAAGAAACTATTCTTGTGGCGGGAGGTTCTGGTCCGGATGGACCGTAGCCTCCTGCCTGAGGGGAGTGGTTCAAACAGACCATGTCCAGGGTGAGAAGGGTCAGCTGTGATCCGACCTGCTCGTCCCAGAGCCCTGGAGACGTACAAGTCCTGCAGAGATGGAAGTCTGCAGCCGATCACCTTCTCAGCAGAACGCAGTGTATAGTGTCTAAACCAGACTTGGAGAGACCAGACTTGGAGAGACTAGTAGATTAGACTACTGTAACGGCCTGCTCACTGGCCTCTCCAAACGAGCTGTAAAACAGCTGCAGTACATCCAGAACGCTGCTGCTCGGGTCCTGACTAGAACCAGGAAGTACGATCACATTAGTCCTGTGCTCAGGTCTCTGCACTGGCTCCCTGTGGCTCAGAGAATAGACTTCAAAGCAGCTCTGCTTGTATACAAGTCTCTCCATGGCCTAGCACCAAAGTACATCTCGGACATGTTAGTGTGCCATATGAACCATCTCGGACTCTGAGGACCTCAGGGACCGGCCTCCTGCTGGTGCCAGAGTCAGGACTAAACATGGACCGGCCTCCTGCTGGTGCCCAGAGTCAGGACTAAACATGGACCGGCCTCCTGCTGGTGCCAGAGTCAGGACTAAACATGGAACAGTCTTCCTGACGATGTGAGACAGGTTCTACTCTGGCATTGTTCAAATCTAAGCTAAAAACAGTTTTAAGACTGAAAGGCTTTGCACTCTTCTCTTTTACGTCTTAAACTGTTTTGTGATTTCTGTCTTGTCTTTGTGATTTTAATGCATTTTTTCCCTGTTTGTGTGAAGCGCTTTGAATTGCCTCGTGTGCGAATTGTGCTCCACAAATAAACTTGCCTTGCCTCACGTATGGAACCAGCCTTTAGAATTAATTCGTTCTGCTTACAAACACTGGAAGGGTCTAGTTCTATAAAGCTCAAGCTCATCCTAACACAGTTCAGAAAGGGTCCGAGGTGGTCCTGTTTATGTGATTTATTTTACTTGTTCAAATGAGTCCCTAGCTTCGGCACTAAATTTAGCGTTGATTCGTTTCTCGTTTTTGACAATTCTGGGGCCGCGGACGCTTTACGGGTGCATTCACATTCCATTTCAACCCTGATGCGTGCTCGATCTGGTCCTGTTCTAGTCCTTGTCTAGTCCTGGTCTAGTCCAGCTTTAGTTTTTTGGTTTAGTCATGTAGTTTTTTTTTTTTTTTTTGTTATTAGCTGGCATACCTTAAACTTATCTCTAGGTCTCCCAAACCTCTGGCACGTCGCTAGTATTCTCTCATGTTTCGGGAGCGTGCGCAGCTTTTAGACCAGTGTTTGCCATTGGGAGTGGATTGCCATTTGTGAAAAGAGCGTCTTTTGCAATATACTGGCGGGGAAACGCAACATTTACTCTAGTACCAGAAGAAGGTTTACATTACGCTCAAAGGGAAGAAGTGAGACGCTAAAGTGGACACAATGACGGTATTGAATGTAGAGAGTAGGTCTGTGGTTAGAAGCATTTCTCTCGAGCAATTGAACCGCATTGTCCAAAAACTTTTTCTTTTAAAAACATAAGAAAAAATAAATGCCTCATCCGACCCGTTTCTGAAGGAGAGACGAGCGCTCTGGACCCACGGCCTTTTAGACGAGGACATATTTGCCAGAGTTTGCACCATTAGCACTCAAACCAGCCCCCTTTATCTTTTTTCAGCTCCAATCCGCCTCCCTCCCCCCCCCCCCCCCCTTTCCCAATTCAATAAGAGGAGGAAATTACCCAAGATGCTTCCTGGCAGGGAGGAGGAGGAGGGAGAGGAGGAGGAGGAGGGTAGAGTGGTGCTGCTTGAAAACACTGCGAGGACAGGGTGAGGAAGAGGAGGCCGACCGGGCGGAGGCTGGAGCAGTCACCACGGTCAAATGCAGTTAGGGGCCGGCGAAAACCCTCCACAAAGAAAAACCAAACGTGCGCGGCCGTTTCTGGGTCCGGACGCGCACCTCGAGCGGGGGGTGTAACGCGTCTTATGGTCCTGTCGTAGTAGTAGTAGTAGTAGGAGTAGGAGTAAAGTACACAGAAATAAATGGCCCAATATGTATTTAGTGGAAGTAAAATTACAGTAAAAGAAAATTTAAAGTAGAGATAAATGTGCAATTTTTAGTAAATAATGTAAAGTATCTTAATGTTTTTTGTGTGTGCGCAAACAACAGAAAAGAAATGAAACACAACTTCACTCTCAAACTACTGTGTAATTTGTAGACATTTTTTGTGCACTCTAGATATGAAGTTTGGAGGAAGAAAAACATTGATTTAGGAAGTCGCTTGGAGTAAAATGGACGCCGCATCCAGTAATAATACAGTGCGTGTCGGTTGTTACATTTCTGTGGCATTTTCACTTTTCTCATTGTTGTATTTTCAAAAAGGGATGTGCATGTAGTGGTTTAACTCCAAAGTACTGCTGTAAAAATGTATTTATGTCAATTTTTAAAAGCAGTAACGTATCATGAGCAATATATCGATTATTACGATGTTTGCGTAACACTTACCTGTCTTGCATTTATTCAATTACATGCTCGAAAACCTCGCAAAGCGCAAACGCACCCGAGGAAACGCCAGTTCTGAAAGAATCTCGAAATAGCCTCGAAAAGAAACCAAGCGTTTAAAAAGCGAACGTGACTTCCAGTTTTCGGCGGCGGTCTCAAGCCATTTCCCACCCCCTTCGCCTTCCAAGATACAGTCAACAATTTCCTGCCAGTGTCTCGGCTCGTCACGGTCCCCCGGGCGGCCGATTTCACAGCGTTTAGTTCAGCGGACCCCCCGAAACGGACACGCGCGCCAGAGGAACGCTTCAGAACTCCTGTCATTTGTACCTTTTTTATATTTCAAAAGACTCCAAACTACCAATTTCTCCCTCGGGGTCTGAACAAGTGCATCATTCCCCGTGATTAGGTGGACGCTGCGGCAGGGCGGAGTGGAAGCGGCAGTGGACGATCGGAGATTGGGGGGGGGGGGAGTGAAAAGTGGGAAATCAAATTGAGAAAAACGCAGAGGTGACGTTCCGCTATACGGCAGGGGTCCGGGATGGTGAGATTAAAAAAAGAATTTAAATGGGCCGAATGAGCTGCTTCGTTCATTATGGTTTATGGTGGACTCCATTATTTCGCGGGCTCCGGAGGGACGACGTTTCATTATTTTTGGGAGGAGGGGAGAGGCGGAGGGAGGGGGAGGAGAGGGGATGTGGATAGAGGAGATAGGCTGGGGGTGTGGGGTTTGTGCTAATTACAAAAAAACAAAAAAATGGGGGTAAAAAAAATGATGGAGAGGACGGCACGAGAATAGTAATTTTGGGACGAGACGGTGTGGAGATGTTGGCTTTTGTTCTCGTGGGCGGGGCCAGAATTAAAAATGGATTGCGTTCTCCGAATATGGTTTAAAGGGACTGTACCCCAACCATTCCGCGTAATAATGTAAAATCCATTCGTTGTCTGCTATGCCATTCGAGCGTTTTAGCCCACCGCGAAGCAGGACGCGCGCTGTTAGCATGCTAGTCGTCGCTAGCTTCACCGTGGGCCGCCGAACTCGCGCTGGCTTCTGAAAGTTGTGAAAGTGCGCGCGCTTATGAACCCGCTGCGGTGATTATTTTACGATTTAGGTCGCTGCAGGGAGTTTGAAATGAGCTGTTTTTCATGGTTTTAGACGGCGGCTTTACCCGTGTTCAGGGCTCAGGATTCCCAACGCGGCCCCCGGAATGGCCCTCCTTCCCGGCCGATATTCGTTCGCGTAGAGCAGGCAGAAGTGGGCGGGGCGGAATAAGATGGACGAACGCTGCGCTTTTATCACAATAATCATGACAAATTTATATGATCAAATCCTCAAATCGTTGATATTTACTGTAGATACATGTAACTTCACATGAAAAAAAAATCAACATTTGACAATTTAATAGTAGTTAATAGTTTTTCCACTGCTACTTCAACACTGTGACTTGATTATTTTATATACACAACCAGCCGCTGCGCCTCGCTCCTCCGATAATAACCCGTGTTTTCCCGTCGCTTGAATGATTGGTGGACCCCGGAGTGTTAAATCTCGCGTGCGGCCCCGCGCTCGTGTATTCGTGGCGGGCTCATCGACTTTTGACCCGTCTCCTCGCCCTCGCCATCTGCCCTATACGCCCGCTCGGACTGATATAGACAAGTAAGCATGGAAACGGGCCTGACGGAAAAAATACTCTGGATGCAACGGTAAATATAAAGAGCTCCACATAGAGTTAAATATCTAGTAAGTGGTGCGGTCCTTTGGTGGTCCTTTTATAACTCCCATCAGGCAGGAGCTGGGTCCGAACGTGGAGTTAAGTGCCCAAGAGCAACGAGCGCTTACCACAGCTGTTCAAGGACACAGGGACTTGTAACCAAAGCTTCAAACTGGTTTTAAGCATTTCTGCCATCACATCTCTTTACAGCTGCGTTGGGGGGGCTCTGGCAGACATGACCGATGTGTCTTCATGGCCGATGTTTTGAATGTAGAGCAGAAAACGGTGCAAAAGTACACATTACATTACAATTACAACTCAGAAGAACTCAAGAAAAATATATATACAAAGACATATTTTTTAGAGCGAACATGGAGAAGCAAAAGACATCTTAGGAAAATTAAGTAAACGTCCCATTTTGTCCCAAAGTCTCTCAAATGTGCCCTTTTTCAAATTTAGTCTGATTAAGATTTTTTCTATTTTAGTAATGTCCATTATTTTTACATCCACAGCCCTTTTTCACGACAAACCGATAAGAAAGCATCTTCTTATGGGCTTCTCTAAAGTGTTCAAACAAAGCTTTTTTAAGTCTTTTTTCCCAGCTAAAATAGAATATTGGCCGAGGCTGGAGTTTTAAACCTGCAAGTGTTTTCCCCCCCCATGGTAATTCCCTTTGCTACCAGTAGATAGAGTGCCAACACTAAATCCTGACGAGGGAACGCCTGACTTACGGACGGTGAAGCATACTTTAAAGTTCCCAAACACGAGATGCCAAAGCAAAGCTGCTCAAGAGCATGTTTTAAAGTACTGTATTAATACGAATATCGCGACGCGGAATATGTGTCTTTTAAGAGTGCACTGTGGAGGGTTGGCCACCTGCTTGTCTCCATGGAGATGTCATTGCCCGGAATGTTTCATAGTACGGCATAAAACACACATCCACCTGGCACGTTAAATAAATCATGTGGCTTTTTTTTGCTCTAAAATACTTTTACATTCTCATTGTGGATATTTTAATATACAACACTAATATATATGCGGTGCGGTGACTTTGACTTTTATGGATCAACAGGTGCGCTCAGGTGCCTGGGTCGCTATAGGTAACCGAGGGGTACGCGACCACAGTGCCAAAGGTTCCACTTACTTCTTCACTCCTTTACTCACCAATATTAACACAGGACTACATCTTCTAAATGTCAAATAATAACACTCTTGATCGTGGTCACTCGTATATTTGGGGACCACACATGCGCAGACCTCTAAAAGAAGCTGCAGAATGAAAAGGTGGCGGGAGAGGAAGACCCAAGCTTCCCGCAGTGTCGCTCGGACGCCACTAAAAGACTTCCGGCCAAGCTTCAGATTGATTGGCCGCTGAATGATGGAAATACAGAACGCTTTCTTCCCACATATCCACACTACGTCCCTTTTTTTGGACTAACCTCATTTGTGCTTTTCCCCTGCACTCAACAGAATATTATTAATTCTCTTTTAGAAAACCCTCATGTCGCCCACGTTACGAGCGTTTTGAAACGTTTGAACATCATAGACAAATGCGACGTTTTTTAAATATGTTTTTTTACGCATTTACAGGCTTTTTAATAACCTTTTTCGAGACATTAGCCTTGGAATATATGTAACGTAATACAACATTAAAGACTTTGCATGCACTGAAGTGATCCAGACCTGTCGGGTGAAGGTGTATGGACTTTAAAAACCTAGAGGAGCACTTCTGGATTACCACCTGATGCCGTTTGCAGACTGTCTTTATTGCATTACTCAAATGTTATGAAGTGAACGTCAATACATTCTATAAGATGAACAAAAGACATGCTTAAAAAGTATTTAAGGCACAATGACAGATTTATAACTTCGATATCCTTTTAAAGTATTGATGTTTTCATTAAAAATAATTGGTAAATTAATTAATATTCGTTTGTGTTTTCATCGCACCCGTCGCCGCCAGACTTCATTTCTTGGAACCGCGAACAAGGTTGCGGTTTGTTTCGCTTGGAATGTTCCCCTGTATGGCATTAAACGTATGCACCAGACTAAGTTGCAAGTCAGATCTGCGGAGAGGCGAGCCCACTCACAGTAAAATTATTATAAAATTATTATTATTATTTTTCTTTCTTTTTTTTCTTTTCTTTTTTTTTGGCACCTGAGTAAATTGAATAAATGCATGGTAGATATGTTTAATGCTTTTCCATGGAACATTCAGGCAGAACAATAACTACAACATGGACCCTCCACCAGAAAAGTTACGTTTTGCACCTTTAAAACATCACAGATTTGTTGACATCAGTATTTAATTTTAACATGTTGACGTCAGTTATATATTTGAAGAAAAGCATCCAAAAAATGCTTTCAAAATGACATTACAACAGGATTATTTGGTGGAATTCACTGTTTTAACTGTCAGATTGCAGATTTGTTGACCTGATCTATGCACCTATTCACTTCAAACAAAAACTGGCTTAAAGTTCAATGTCTGATTGTCAGTATAAAATCAACAAAAGTGATTTTATATACATATGTTTTTTCACAATCGCTTCAGAAAGTTAAACAACTCTAAAGATATCATTTTTTGTTTGTTTGTAGTGTAATAATGATAATCTCCAACATTTGTGGATATAATTTTGGACATTTCTTCAAAAAACAAAGCCCTCTACATACAGTTATACGGACCCCTCCCCTCCATCTGAAATGACAACACACAGAAACGCCATAATCCCCAAACGGCATCGTCCCACACCAGCCCGCACTCCCCTCCACAGCCCACAGGGGGCAGGTTTGTCACGGGAATGTCAGAGGGCACCTGCTCCTCCGCTCCAGCCTGTGTAATTAATATGGAGCGAGTGTTCAAATATTGGCGCAGTGTGAAATCAAAAGAAAGGCCACGGCGCCGGGAAACGAGGCAAGTTATTACTACCGAGGTGAACTGTTGCGTTAGCTCAAATTTAATTACATTTTAGTGTTAATAATTGTACAAAAAAAAAAGTGTAAATGTCAAAGGGGTGTAGATTTTTCAAAATTGCAAAATCGGATATGTATTTTAATGCTCAAGCTTCATTTATTGTAGCCTTATTTTTTCATATTTTAAGCATCTAATCCAAACGATGTATTCCATATAGTTGTATTTTTTTTGTTTTTTCGTTTTGTTTTTAGGACATTGTGACCCTATTGTGCATACCTATATCTGTTTCCTTGTTATTGTTTGTTTAGCTGGTTGTTTTGAATGTTTTGCTGTGCGCTTGCTTTCCAATGTGATCCTTCAAAAACGAACTAACTAAACGACCGCATTTTCCGGACCGTAAATCGCTCCTGAGTACAAGACGCACCTGCCAAAAAAAAGCATATAAAAGTCGCATTTTTTGGGGGGGGAATTAATTTGATGAAGTTCAAGCCCAAGAACAGACTTTCCATGTTGAAATGCAGTTTAAAATAATAACAGATTAGCGCACAACGCGGTGAATAAGGTGCGCGCATGCTAACGTCACACCTTCAGCGGCATGACGCATAGACAACCAACCCACCCGCGTGTCTGGCATGTCAACGTGACATATGAAGGCTTATTCAGATCACTACAGCGCAAAGAACATGCTAACAAGTTCACCAAAGCATCAGTATTACCCCGAATCACTAAAGCACATTGAATTCTTCTTCCTTTGGTAAATGATGTCACATACAAGTCGCACCCCGGCCAAACGAGGAACAAAGGTGCGACTTATTGTCCGGAAAATACTGTAGTGCGCAAATACAAAGACGTGAGAGTCAACAATATGATCATTTAATTAAAAAAGGAGAATGTTTTTAAACTTGTACTTTGATCTCGACTTAATCAGAAGTAACTTTAGACCAAGTGCTTTGCTTAGTATTCAGATTTCGAGCCATTGTTGATGATTTAGTCAATGCAGTTGCCGTTTCTTGCAAAAAATGATATAAAATCGCAATTATTGTTTTGGAAATAGGTGTATATATTGTAGTCTGATTAAAAAAGCATAATTTAAAGTTGAAAAAGTGTCATTTCTGCACTTTAGTAGTTAATTTTATCATCCATTTACGTTTCGTGCAATACTTGAACCACAACCAAGACTTTTGCAGGCAGTATCGCTCTCCCTCAATGTTGGGAATTATACTTGCATTTACATGTATTTTGTTACATATTGGCATGGCCCGGTCAGAGTATTCCAAACACGCAGAATACTTTCACTTTGAGTTGCATCAGAGTGTAAAAATAATGTGAAATAGGATTAAAAAACGTTGTTGTTTCACTGTTTGTTCTGCACATTCCTTTGAGCAGACGACAATAAGTGCAGATACTATATATACACACACATACACTCGGCATAGGATAATAAAAATTAGTAAACATTAAATTATCAAAGAAGAAAAAAATATGTGCACATATACGCATTTTAGGAAAGTAACTGTATTCTGGACACCGCCACATGAAAGAGTAACTGTGCCGGAATGCAGTTACTCACAATTCTGAATACAAATTTTCACGGTACTTTGCGTTCAGTTACACTTTAAAACCGCTCCACTTTTCCCGACTATCTATTATTTTATTTTATTTTGTTTTAATTAAATGAACAAATTACAGACAAAATAGACACCGTACAAATATGCAATGTAAAATATATACGTTCAATCACAGTAAAGTAAAACAAAAACAAAAAAAGACGGGGCACAATATTTTAGACCTCCAAACTTTCCTCCAACGAGTAACATTTGACAACAACAACAACAACAACTATCTCTTCTACTCAGCACCTCCCGACCGCTGATCTCTCTATCGCTCGCTCTCTCCCCTGCGTCTGACGTCACCGCGTAGCCCCGCCCCCTCGCCTCCCCGTTCACCACAGGCAGAGCGAGAGAGAGAGGGGGGAGAGAGAGAGAGAGAGAGGTGGTCCCGCTGCTGCTGTAGTGCCGCCGCTGCGCTCGTGTCACTCCCGCCCCGTGCACTCGGATATATCTATCAGCAATTCAAAAGAAAAGAAAAAGAAAACAATAATAATAATAATAATAATCAAAACATAAAATAAACAATACCAAAAAAAGCGACTGTGAAGTGACCGCGCCGATTCCGTTCCGACCGCGTCAGGACGAGTGACCGACAAGACATCGCTTATTCACGCTCGCATTCTGCCAGAAGTAAAGGTAAGACGAGTCCTGTTCTGTTTTACATGCTGCCGGTGTGCGCATGACTTTATCACTATTATTATCATCATTATTATTATTATTATTATTATTATTATTATTATTCTTGATGCCGCACGTTTTGAGCGATCACGTTTGGCGCTGGCTTGATTGACTTGCGGCGCACGCTGGTGTTTTTCTTTTACGTATTGTAGCGTGTTGGGGGGGCGGGATGGGATGGGATGAGATGGGATGATGGGGGGGCTGGGGCTGGAGGTGGGGGGGGGACACACTCCGTAACCGCGAATCGACAAGACGCATTGATCAATTAGCGACGAATCGGAACGCGTTAAAGCGACTTTGGATACGTAAAGAAATACACAAAAAAGCGTTGTTGTCATGCGTTGTCAGCCCCCGTTCGCGGCGTGTCACGCCGGGGATGTTTATAGTGCGTGGTCCGGACGTTCTTTTCCCTTATTATTATGATTATTATTATTGTTATTATTTTGTAATTTTTTGTGTTTTCGCGTGGTGATGTTTTGTTTTGCACCAGGCCGGCGTTTCTCCCTTTCTGACAGACGCACATTGTGCATCTGCCAAATGTGTGTGCGTGCGTGCGTGTGAAGGGGAGAGTGTTTGTGTGTGGTGTGTGTGTTTGGTGGGCGTCTATGCGGAATGACCAAGCACCCAGGCAGAGCGCAGTCAGTGCACACGGCCGGGGGAACAATCGGTGACGCGTGCCAAGCATCGAAACACTGGCCTCTGTATGAGAGTCTTCTGTGTGTGTGGTGCTGTGTGTGTGTGTGTGTGTGTGTGTGTGTGTGTGTCTGTGTGTGTGTGTGTGTGTGTGAGTGCGCGGGGGGAGGAGGGGCAGTGGCGCACGAGGAGCTGGGATTGGGATGGGCTCTGGAGGCATGGGGCCAGTCGGTCAAATGGAGCAGGAAATGCTTGTCTTTTTTTTGGTAAATAATTGTTAAATAAAAGAGGATTGCGAGTTTGTGCGGCGCGAAACTTTTGAAAAGAAGCGTCTGCAGTGATGTTCATGGAATCAGAAGTTAGCCAAGTTTAAAATGAGACTAAACCAGTCTGAACTCAAGTCTGTACAAAGACTAAATCCAGACCAAGACCTTATGCAAGACCTTATGCATGGGTTTTACAATGTGGAAAATTAGGGGCGTTGCCAAAGCAATTAACCATTTTAAACAAATCATTCTAATCTTTTGAACGGGGAAGAGTTCTCAAAATGTTGGAACTGAAGCTGAAACCCGTAAATAGCAAAACTGCACAGCATTTGAAAACCCTGTAACGTTGGATGGGAAACTGCAGTTCTACACAATCTGGGGCGGCTCAAAGGGGTCCGGTGAAGGCAGAACGCCGGGGTGAACGTTTGAATCTGACTGGTCAAAGCGTGGAACAGTGGAGCAAGTCGAGAAATCCAACTATTGCCAAATCCAGTTCAGAGAAATGACTTCTTTCCCGCCACAAATGGCCTTTTGTGCCTCAGTTTTTCTGCTTAGTAAAGGCTGAAGTACGTCTGGGGGCGACGCTGTGTTTGTTCTGGTTGGTTTGGTCAATTCACCTTTGGGGGGACGACACACACCAGATGCCTGCTCGGGCCCACTTCGGCCATTGTGTCCTTGGGCAAGACACATCACCCATTTTGCCATGCATGAAAGTGGCGTGTTCGTGACTGATTGGTGGTGGTCGGAGGGGCAGCTGTGGCTACAGAAAGACTTGATGTTTATGAACTCACAAATGGAGAGTATGGATACGCACATCAGTATTATTAAAACAACAACACACAATAGTAATAAGAATTCAACAACACACAATAGTAATAAGAATTCAACAACAATAACACAATAGTAATAAGAATTCAACAACAACACACAATAGTAATAAGAATTCAACAACAATAACACAATGGTAATAAGAATTCAACAACAACACACAATAGTAATAAGAATTCAACAACACACAATAGTAATAAGAATTCAACAACAACACACAATAGTAATAAGAATTCAACAACACACAATAGTAATAAGAATTCAACAACAATAACACAATAGTAATAAGAATTCAACAACAACACACACTAGTAATAAGAATTCAACAACAATAACACAATAGTAATAAGAATTCAACAACACACAATAGTAATAAGAATTCAACAATAACACACAATAGTAATAAGAATTCAACAACAACACACAATAGTAATAAGAATTCAACAACAACACACAATAGTAATAAGAATTCAACAACAACACACAATAGTAATAAGAATTCAACAACAAACACACAAATAGTAATAAGAAATTCAACAACAACACACAAATAGTAATAAGAATTCAACAACACCACACAATAAGTTAATAAATTCAACAACAAACACACATAGTAATAAAGATTCAAAACAATAACCAAACTGTAATTAAGAATTCAACAACAATAACACAATATTAATAAGAATTCAAACACAACACAATAGTAATAAGAAATTCAAACAACAATAACCATAGTAAATAAGAATTCAAACAACAATAACACAATAGTAATAAGATTCAACACATAACACAATAGTAATAATTAAATTCAACAACAATAACACAATGTAATAGAATTCGAACAACAACAACACAATAGTAATAACGAATTCAACAACAACACACAATAGTATAAGAATCAACAACAGTAACACAATGTAATAGAATTCAACAACACCACAATTGTTAATAAGAATTCAAACAACAATAACACAATACGTATAAGAATTCAACAACAATAACACAATAGTAATAAGGAATTCAACAACAATAACACAATAGGTAATTAAGAATTCACAACACACAATAGTTAATAAGAATTCAACAACACACAATAGTTAATAAGAATTCAAAACAAACACAATAGTAATAGAATTCAACAACAACACAATAGTAATAAGAATTCAACAAAAACAACACACAATAGTAATAAGAATTCAACAACAACACACAATAGTAATAAGAATTCAACAACAACACACAATAGTAATAAGAATTCAACAACAACCACCACAATTAGTAATAAGAATTCACAACAATAACACAATATAAAGATTTCAACAACAATAACACAATCAGTAATAAGGAATTCAAACAACAAATAACACAATAGTAATAAGAATTCAACAACAATAACACAATAGTAATAGATTCAACATCAACACACAATAGGAATTAAGAATTCGAACAACAATCACCCAATAGTAATAAGAATTCAACAACCATCAATAACATCACATAGTACTACACGTAATTCAACAACAACACACAATAGTAATAAGGAATTCAACAACAAAACAAAATAGTAAAAGAATTCAACAAGCAACAACAACACAATTCAGTAAATTAAAATTCACACAACAACAAACACAATAGTAATAAGAATTCAACCAACAACACAATAGTAATAAGAATTCAACGAACAACAACAACACCACGAATGTAATAGAATTCAACAACACCACAATAGTAATTAAGAATTCAACAACACACAATAGTAATAAGAATTCAACAAACAACACGACAATAGTAATAAGAATCAACAACACCACAATATAATAAGAATTTCAACAACCAACACACAATAGTATAAGAAGTTCAACAGCAAACACAATAGTAATAAGAAATTCAACAGCAAATACACAGATAGTAATAAGAATTCAACAACAATAACACAATAGTAATAAGAATTCAAACAACAATACACACAATGTGAATAAGAATTCACCAACCAACCACAATTAGTAATAAGATTCAACAAAACACACAATAGTAATAAAGGGGGGATTCTAACAAAACACACGAATAGGAATAAGAATTCAACAACAACACACAATATAATAATTAATGTCAACAACAACACACTCTTACGTAAACTAAGCAATTCAACAACAACACCACAATAGTAATAAGAATTCGAACAACAACACAATAGTAATAAGAATTCAACAACAACAACGCATACAGACAGGTAGTTAATAAAGATCTACAACAACAACAACACACGAATAGTAATAAGAATTCAACAACAACAACCAAATAGTAATAAGAATTCAACAAACAACAAACAGACACACAATAGTAATAAGAATTCAACAACAAACACAAATAGTAATAAAATTCAACAACAACAACATACAATAGTAATAAGAAATTCAACAAACAACAACAACACATAGTAATAAGAATTCAAACAACAACAACACAATAGTAATAAGAATTCCACAACAACACAATAGTAATAAGAATTCAACAACAACAACAAACACCACAATTAGTAAGAATAAGAATTCAACAACACACCAATAGCTAATAAGAATCAACAACACACTAATAGTAATAAGATCACAAAACACACACAATAGTAATAAGAATCAACAACAACACACAATAGTTAATAAGATTCAACAACAACACACAATAGTAATAAGAATTCAACAGCAATAAACACAATAGTATATAAGAATTCAAACAGCAATAACACAATAGTAATAATCAGAAATTCAACAACATAACAACAATAGTAATAAAGAATTCACACACAACACAATATAACAAGCACATAGCAATAGCACATGTAACGAATCAAACAGCAGCAATTAAAAGAATAAGAATTCAACAACAAATAACACAATAGTAATTAAGATATTCAACCAACAAAACATTATAAGATCCAACAATACCACAATAGTAATAAGAATTTCAACAACAACACACAATAAGTATATGTAAAATTCAACAACAACACACAATAGTAAATTAGAATTCAACAACTAACACACAATATTAATAAAGAATCTCAACAACAACCACACAATAGTATATAAGAATTCAACAACAACAACAACCAATATTAATAAGAATTCAACAACAACAACACACAATAGTAATAAGATTCAACAACAACAACACACAATAGTAATAAGAATTCAACAACAACAACAACACACATAGTAATAAGAATTCAACAACAACACACAATAGTAATAAGAATTCAACAACAACAACATACAATAGTAATAAGAATCAATAATATGCTCAAACAGATTTTCTACTGAAGGTCGGCATTACAACGCCAGGGGCCACTCTTTTTTTGAGACAAAGCTTAGGGGGCACACAAGACAGCAGAAGGTCATATACCCCAGAGAGAGCCAGAGAAATATATGATCAATATTTTTGGAATGATCTGCTAACAAAATGAAAAATCTCTCATTTATCAGCGAAATGAAAGTCGTCTTTATCGAGTGTGCCTCTCACTTTTCCTTCCCCTTCCACATCCACCACAACAATACGGCCGATCGTGTCTGTGAACTTTGGTGCTGGACAATCAGAGCATTGTTTTAAACCAATAACAATCATCTGGAGGCGAGAGAGGGGAAACTATGCTGTGGAAACCCCCTGTGAATGACAGTGCGCCTGTGCAGCGGGAGGCGTCACGAGGGGGGACTCATGCTTTCTACACGGCAACAAAAAACGAGGTCCTACCGTGGTCCTACCGTGGTCCAATTGTGGTGCTACCGTGCGTCCAATCCGTGGTCAACCGTGGTCCTACCGTGGTCCAATCGTGGTGCTACCGCTGGGCCCAAGCGTCGTCCTACCGTGGTCCGAATCGTGCGTGCTACCTGTGGCCCAACCGTGGCCCACCGTGCGTCAACCGTGGCCAACCGTGGCCACCGTTGGCCCAACCGTGGGCCCAACCGTGTCCTAACCGTGGCCCAAACCGTGGCCCAACCGTGGCGCTACCATGGCGCTACCGTGGTCCAAACCGCTGGCCCAACCGTGGCCAACCGTGGCCCAACCGTTGGCGCTACCATGGTTCCAAGGTCCAACCGTGGTCCAACCGTGGTCCAACCGTGGTCCTACCGTGGTCCTACCGTGGTCCAATCGTGGTGCTACCGTGGCCCAACCGTGGTCCAATCGTGGTGCTACCGTGGCCCAACCGTGGCCCAACCGTGGCCCAACCGTGGCCCAACCGTGGCGCTACCGTGGCGCTACCGTGGCCCAACCGTGGCCCAACCGTGGCGCTACCGTGGCGCTACCGTGGCCCAACCGTAGTCCAACCGTGGCCCAACCGTGGTCCAACCGTGGTCCAACCGTGGTGCCGTTTCAGTGTCCCAGTTTATACAGCGGAACCTTTTCTGTAACATTCTATGGGCAGGAGCGTGAGATGTTTGGCAAGTCACGTGCCTTAGTATGCGTGGACGTTGTCATTAAAGGCGCCTGGAATAATCCACAGCATGGCATTAGTGTTACCTACCTGGCATATGTTATTGCATATTGTTCCATTGTAACGAGCACTGTCAAATACTGTGTGACGATATGTTGTTTCATGTCAATCAAATGCATTATTATGTTGTTTAAATTTCACGCGAATATTTAAAGAGTTAATCAAGTGTTTTTTAAAAATATTCAGTCCATATTCTACCACAAATTGTATCCTACTTTCGTTCGTACTTTGCATACGTTGGAGCTGGAGCGTCACAGAGCAGATTCAGTGCCTGGCTCAAGAGCACTCCAGCACAGAGGGTGGAGGGTGTAGACCAGCTCGTGTGAATGGAGGAGCGTGCTGAGTGCTGCTGCTGCGGCGGCGGCGATCTGCCTGCCAGCTGTACTAGGAAATGTGTTTTTATGCGTTCCCACGGCAACGTCTCCCAGGAAACGGTCCAAAGTTACAGCGGCGCTCGATTAGAGTACTCTTCTGGACTGATGGACGTCAATATGAAACTGCTCTTTTGATTCATAGTTGTGGTTGTGCATCGTTATGCAGAGACTGGAGAGAGTAGATTTAAGACTCGGAAACCTTTGCTTCCAAGGGTGAATCAGGATCAGGTTTGTCTGGCTGGTTCGGGTTGTTTGAGAAATGGTGAAACCGCAATCGAACTCTGATCCGGACCAAAGAAGCCAACTCTGGTCCGTTTGCAAAGGTCGGTCTCGGTCCGATGGATTCAAACTCTGGCGCAATTCATCTGATTTTTGAACGCAAATGAACCGAGAGTGGAACAAAACCAGGAAAAGGCCATGAAGCGAGCCACGCTGAGACACGTGAGGCTCAGGATCGAAACAAACTCCTGTGTGAGATCGACAACGGGACAAATGACACGCACAAAGACGGCTGTGTTTAAAACAACAGGGATGTTCTTTACCCTGGGCATTCTGAGTGATCCAGGGCATTCAGCCCGCCTCGTACTCACCTGTCACTCAACTCCTCCTGACGTGAAAACACATCCGCGCTCTGCCTCTGCTACAGCTCACACTGAGCCCACACTGGTTGTGCGCCTGTGGGGCAGGTTGTGCGCCTGTGGGGCAGGTTGTGTGCCTGTGGGGCAGGTTGTGTGCCTGTGGGGCAGGTTGTGTGCCTGTGGGGCAGGTTGTGTGCCTGTGGGGCAGGTTGTGCGCATGTGGGGCAGGTTCTGGGTTAAAGCCAAACACTGCTAAAGACCCGCTTCAGACCAGGCAGGGGTCCAGGTCTCTCCCTCATCTAATTCTTAGGCTGATATTGTACACAGCGCCTCTACAGGCGAAGGGGAGAAGGGGACATTTGGATTGACTGACTAAAGTGTAAACTTTGGTCCCCAAACAAACCAAGTCTCCAATGTGTGTTGTGAATGTGACCGAAGTCTATGTAGAAAAAGAAATGTTGTACTGTATGAACAAATGTCACGTCCAGATGGATAATCTTACACTTTCTCTTACATTTTAAAAGCATTTTCATTTATAAACAAACCCACGTAATACTTATAAGAAATTGTAACTAATATTCAACAGTAATGATTATTGATAATAAAAAAAAGAATAATGAGAAATGTATTAAGAATAATCATAATACTATTGTTTAGGAAAAAGTGAGGGGAAAAAAATCTCATCTTTAAAGAAAAGACATGTAGCTTTTTTCTGGAAGTATTGACCTCTAACACAAGCAGATCGTCACGTCACATTTTGTTTCCTTTTTTACTCGTGAGTCTTTTCCTTTGTACTTCTACTTGCGTAACATTATTTTGCAGTAACGCTTCTCTTGTTTGAGTACAATATATGGCTTTACTATTTTTGTTCCTTTTTCCTCCCGTTCTCCTCCCACCATGCGGGTTATAGGACCGGCTCAGGACTCTCCAAGTTAAGTCCCCGGGCCCTGCTTATCTCCACCCTCGGCCTCCTAAATAGTGCGGTGGGCGTACGCGGGTTGTCCTTGTAGGCTCGGGAAGAGGGCAGCACCAGGCTAATCCCCTCGTCCTATTCCTGGACTCCTTTCACTAAACTCCCAGCATGCTGCTTCGGACCTCGGCGTGGGGCGTGTTGCAATAGGGCAGGTCGAAATGGCCTAAACGTGTTTATCACGACATAAATGAGAAGATTTGCCATCGTACGATCGACGATATCATTTACATAACTTAACACTGCGCGAACACGGCCTTTACTCTCGTGTTGAACTTGTTTTGTAAAATAAATACACTATACAGGCTTGCATAGTGTACTTTTAAGGAAGTTTGGCATTGCATTTTAAAAGCGGACTGTGTGGATGTGAGCTGGCTTCATTTTCTTAGGTTAGTGACAAATAAATAACCACAATTGGTATTTTCATAAGCCCAGCAAATCGCGGCTCACCACTTCTTTAGCTCTACCTCACAAGTCTATAGTATTTCTGTGAGCTATGACTTTGTATTCACCTTATTCCAGAAGTCCGCCTGAGCGCCGCCATGCAACGTAATCCTCCCTCTGGTTGTATTAGAGTACACAGAGCTGCGGCCTCCAGAGAAAATAAGTTCCACGCGGACTAAAAAGTGGTTTTCAGGCCGCTCAGGGAATCGTTGGTCACATGAACATTGGACATTTTACACAGATCATTCTACTTTAGAGCATATGTTAGCCCGAACGGAAGGGCCATGACTACTGAACAGCCAATCTGTGGGGGAAAAGAGGCAAAAGTGGGCGGGGCACATTGCAAAATTATAGGGCTTAAGCCATTGAGCCATAATAGAGTTCCTGCACCACGTGACTAAAGTTGTAGAGGAAACCGTTATGGCAGGGTAGCAAGGCAACAAGCCTGAAAAATAGCTTTTGGAGTTTGTCTTTGTAATGAAATGGAGAGTTAATAATAATAATAATAATAATAATACAGCCTGAAAACGGATCAGATTAAACATTAGTGAGACTTACCTGGTCCAATCGTGCGTCGGAAGAGTTTAGATCGATAGATTGTGCCCTGAATCTGCCAAATCTTCTAATGTCATCAAAAAGCGTCTCTGGAGATATTTGTGAGAAAGACTTTCTCATTATAAAATCCTGTACATGTAACTATTATTATGATTAAAATGCTGTGATCTTGATAAAATAGTGTAAGATTTTTGTACTGTAACTTATGTGACACTGTTGTACATCACTCATGTAATAAGCACCCGTTTTAGTGTGTGATTTATTTTGTGATTGTTTCTCTTTAAACTTCTCTCTCGCTTAATTCGTAGATTCATAATTATTTGAATCGCCAGCACACAATTGTAGCGTAAATTCTTCCGCCACCAGCGCTGCCGGCGTGGAGTTGGGTGGTGCATGCTGGGATAGCGTGCGCTGCAGCTCTATAAAGCAGAGGCTTGTTCATAATTGAAGCTTCGGTCGCAGAGGTGTTGATTCTGAGGTCAGGAACGTGCACATGGCTAATTTGCATCGTAAACAAAGTCAGCGAGTTAGACTTAAACCTTTAAAACCCCCTCGTGGACAGGATTAATGAAACATAATAGTGCCCGCTTTATTCATATATTTATTATGTATTATATTTAGTAGTATTAACATACGCACGCTTTATGAATCAGACCCTTGAACTTGAATTGTCTTTTTTTTTTTTTTCACATTTTTCATTTTACAGACATCCATTGTGTCATCCAGTTCCATTTTCCTGCTGGCAAAATTCTATTCCAAAGATATTCATCCATTGTGTCCATGGCAGGAGTTTTGAGGCCCAAGTACATCGTTCTGTAATCTAATTGGATGGCAACGTCAAATACAGTCTGCAGCTCCTTGTTGGTTTCCGCCCGACGTGTCCGCGCAACAGGACCGGCCCGAAACCAAAACACGTGGCAGTGGTTTTGCCTCCTGCATGCCACTATTCGACCCATTTTTCCCGACGAAATTGCCCCCGAACTTGAATTCTCATGAAGACGTCATCTCACGTTATGTGGCGCTGGAAAAGCATGAAACGGCAGGGATTGAAAGAAAACCTCTTCCTCCCTCCTCCGTTCTGCTCCTTCCGTGCTCCTGACACATTTACTAGTCTTTTAACGCGTCCAAAGGGAGTCCTCTTTCTTTTCGTCGGTAAATCTGCCTTCACGCGACCCGGAGACGGACAGGCCGCGCCTTTTACTCCGGCTCTAGTATTGTGGTCGCTTTGACAACACTTTTATCGAGCCATAACGCTTACACCGCGATGGTTGTTCGCCACCGTGGACCAGCTGCAGGGGGGGATTTGTTTTAACGCTTTGTACGCAATATACTGCAGGGCTGTAATCGCTCGGTCGATTAATCGGTCGACAGCGTCTCGGTCAACCGAGCTTTTTATCAGGTCGCTCATTGTTTTATTGGGATTCTAAAGATTTATAGTACAACAATACACAGAGTGAGCTAGCTTGAATACTTTTACTTATGCATACACAGTTTCTTGGTACTTCTCTGTATGTCACGATATCACATTTTAGTGTTGCGATTTAACGATTATTCACGATTATTGAGACTGTGACTAAGCAACAGTGGAATCTTTGTAATAACATAAGTTTGTGACCGGCTTTACAAAAATTCACTTTCTGAACCACAAACTAAAGTTAAATATGACAAAAACTGCCAGATAAAATAAAGTTCTTTACATTTAGGTCTATTTTTTGGGCTGAATATTAAACAAAAAATGCTTAATTTTGCTTCTGAAATTGACATGATTGTTCTGTTTTGGTTCTCACGATTATACTGTGACGTGAATAATCACGATTATCGATTACCCTAACATTCGTGACATCCCCAGAGTGAATTTACGCCAATCCTAAAATCTTTTGCGTGCGTTTCGTGTCAGATATGGTCAGATTATAGAAATCCGTCACCGTTTTGTGAGCTCTTTCAGATCGATGCAGCCGAGAAACGTCACTCCTTCGGGTATTTTCATTTACAAAGTTGATGACGGACGCGGTGGTTTGCTAATTGCTACCTTTCCAAGATTATTACGGCCTTATTACGAAAATATGTGCTTGGCCAAAATTTGATAGAGACCGGTACGTTTAATGCCGTAACACAACTAGAGCCAAGTTCAAGACATCCTGACAATATCGGGTAACAAACGCGGCGTCGAAACACGCTTGTAGCTCAGAAAATTCAGATTGCATGTTGCCAAATGCAGACTGTACACGCTTACATCATTATAGTCATTTCTCCTTTATCTATAACGGTGAAAGCATCATGTGTGAGAGATACACCGGACGAACGCACCGCGCTCTGTCTTTCATAAGGACCACCTCCAGACTCCTGCAGAGCGTAAGTCTATCCCGCGCACGGCTCTGGAGAGGACTCTAGGTGCAGAAATGTTTATGATTTGATGTGACAAACATTAAAAATCTCTGACCTCTGAGTGTTCTGCCGTGCGGAAAAGAAGGCGTCATGGATTATAACCGTGTGTTTCAGCTTCCTGTTTTACGCGGCATTTTCAGGACTTGTCCCAATTCAAAACAACGTAATATATTGTTAATTCTTACGGCGACGACCCCCATTTCTCATCCTTCTGAAACTCCTGAAAATAGTCAAGACCAAGTACGGACAAAAAGTATAACCGTGGAGGCTCAGAGGTGTAGGACTCACTAAACGGGATTCATCAAAACTAGCGTGAATGAAGCTAAGAACGAGCCCAGGTGTGTGTTTGACGAGGGAATGTGATTACGCTTTTAGCATTAGCCATTAGCCACAGACTGACCGAGCCGCGGGACATCATGAATATTGGTTGTTGTTGTTGTTTTTTAGCATGAATGCAGTTGTCCACGCTGGGCTCTTAAGTCCGTAAAGGTTCTGAAATCCCCTGAACCGCAGCCTCGGCCTTTTGTTCCCTTCAGGTGCTCTGGTCCGCCATGTCAATCAGCGCTCTACAGAGACCGTCTTTTCCTGTAATTACCGTGCACTCTGCCGCGGAGCCGGGGGAACAAGCTGCTGCTCAGCCCCGGCCCCTGCAGAGATCAGCCCTTTATAAAATAGTGAGCTCGCCAACCGCCATGAAAGGCCCGCTCCTCCTCTGCCTCCTTTTCCTCCTCTGCCTCCTGTAGGCCTTCAGACCAGACCCGCGGCCGTACGTAACGTCTGCTGCAGAGCTCCAGGGGCCGGGCGAGCTGCAGGGGCCGGGCGAGCTCCAGGGGCCGGGCGAGCTCCAGGGGCCGGGCGAGCTCCAGGGGCCGGGCGAGCTCCAGGGGCCGGGCGAGCTGCAGGGGCCGGGCTCAATGGGCCACGTTTAGTAAAGGTTCAGGACGGCAGCGTACGAGTGCACGTCAAACCTGAGGTATTATAGTTGACTCAAATATGAAACAAGACGTCCAAAATCCGCTCCATAATTTTCTCTCTAATGAGTCAACAAAATGAAGCATCACATTCAAACATGGCGTTATCCAAATGTGCAGTTTGGACCATTTTCACCTCTGCCTCTGCTCCCTCTGCCTCTGTCCCTCTGCCTCCTCTGCCTCTGTCTCCTCTGCCTCCTCTGCTCCTCTGCCTCTCTGCCTCTGTCTCTCTGCCTCCTCTGCTCTGTCTCTCTGCCTCCTCTGCCTCTGTCTCCTCTGTCTCCTCTGCCTCTGTCTCCTCTGCCCTCTCTGCCTCTGTCTCCTCTGTCTCTCTGCCTCTGTCTCTCTGCCCTCTGCCTCTGTCTCCTCTGCCTCTGTCTCCTCTGCCTCTGTCTCCTCTGCCTCCTCTGCCTCTGCCTCTGCTTTCTCTCTGTCTCCTCTGCCTCTGTCCTAAGCTGTCTCCTCTGCCTCCTCTGCTTCCTCTGCCTCCTCCGCCCCTCTGTCTCCTCTGTCTCCTCTGCCTCTGTCTAAGCTGTCTCCTCTGCCTCCTCTGCCTCTGTCTCCTCTGCCTCTGTCTCCTCTGCCTCCTCTGCCTCTGCCTCTTTCTCCTCTGTCTCCTCTGCCTCTGTCTAAGCTGTCTCCTCTGCCTCCTCTGCTTCCTCTGCCTCCTCCGCCCCCTCTGTCTCCTCTGCCTCCTCTGCCTCACCTGCCTCTTTCTCCTCTGCCTCCTCTGCGCACCTCTGCCTCCTCTGCCTCTGTCTCCTGTGTCTCCTCTGCCTCTGTCCTCCTGTGTCTCCTCTGCCTCTGTCTCCTGTGTCTCCTCTGACTCTGTCTCCTCTGCCTCCTCTCCCTCTGCCTCCTCTCCCTCTGTCTAAGCTGTCTCTTCTGTCTCCTCTGCCTCCTCTGCCTCACCTGCCTCTTTCTTCTCCTCTGCCTCCTCTGCGCACCTCTGCCTCCTCTGCCTCTGTCTCCTGTGTCTCCTGTGTTTCCTCTGCCTCTGTCTCCTCTGCCTCCTCTGCCTCTTTCTCCTCTGCCTCCTCTGCCTCTGTCTCCTGTGTCTCCTCTGCCTCCTCTGCCTCTGTCTCCTGTCTCCTCTGCCTCCTCTGCCTCCTCTGTTCCTCTGTCTCCTCTGCCTCCTATGTCTGCCTCTGTTCTCTCTGCCTCCTCTGCCTCTGTCTCCTCTGCCTCTCCTCTGTCTCCTGTCTCTCTGCCTCTGTCTCCTCGTCTCCTGCCTCTGTCCTCTCTGCCTCCTCTGCCTCTGTCTCCTCTGCCTCTGCCTCCTCTGTCCTCCTCTGCCTCCTCTGCCGCTCTGCCTCTCTGCTCTGCCTCCTCTGCCTCCTCTGCCTCTCTGCCTCTCTCCTCTGCCTCCTCTGGCCTCCTCTGCTCTGTCTCCTCTGCCTCTCTGCCTCTGTCTCCTCTGCCTCCTCTGCCTGCTCTGCCTCTGTCTCCTCTGCCTCCTCTGCCTCTGTCCTCTGTCTCTCTGCCTCTGCTCCTCTTGCCTCTGTCTCATCTGCCTCCTCTTGCCTCCCTCTGTCTCCTCTGTCTCCTCTGCCTCAAATGTCTAAGCTGTCCTCTGCCTCTCTTCTCCTCTGTCTCCTCTGCTCTCTGTCCTAAGCTGTCTCCTCGCCTCCCTGCTTCCTCTGCCTCCTCCCCCCTCTGTCTCTCTGCTCTCTCTCATGCCTCTTCTCTCTGCCTCCTTGCGCACTCTGCTCCTCTGCCTCTGTCTCCTCTGTCTCCTCTGCCTCCTCTGCCTCTGTCTCCTCTGTCCATCTGTCTCCTGTCTCCTCTGATATCCTCTGCCTCTGTCTCCTGCTGCCTCTGCTCCTGCCTCTCTGGCTTCTGTCCTCTGCCTCCTCTGCCTCTGTCCTCCTGTGTCTCTCTGCCCTCTCTGCCTCTTCTCTCTGCCTCCTTGCCTCTGTCTCCTCTGCCTCCTCTCCCTCTGTCTCCTCTGCCTCTGTCTACTGCCTCTGTCTAAGCTGTCTCTTCTGTCTCCTCTGCCTCCTCCGCCCCCTCTGTCTCCTCTGCCTCCTCTGCCTCACCTGCCTCTTTCTCCTCTGCCTCCTCCGCCCCCTCTGTCTCCTCTGCCTCCTCTACCTCCTCTACCTCCTCTGCCTCCTCTGCCTCTGCCCCCTCTGCCTCCTCTGGGCCTTCATAACCAGACTTCCTCTCGTACATAATGTCTGGTGGCGAGCTCTAGGGGCCGGCTGCTCGTATTAGAGACAACTCAATCTGCAGTTGGGCGGTCTGCAGAGACGAGGGGCCATTAAGACTAAATAAAGGCTGTAAAAGCACAAGGATAAGTTTGTTTATGGGCGCAGCTGGACAGAGCTCCTGAATGAGCCGGCTCGAGGCTCTCATCAGGAGCTCCAGGGTCAGAGTGCCAGGCCTGGAGGAGGGCAGCCTCCGTGAGACATTTGGAGCTCCTCAAATGTGTTTGCAATGTGGTTTATACAATACACATGTGAAGTGTACAATACTTACAATATCACAATCGGATGTGACTCAGAGAAATAAATCTGATAAAGGGCTGCACAGTATGTCGCCAAAGTATCGATATTGCAATATTGGCTGAGGCAATAATCAATATCGCAATAAACTAAATGTCCAAAGACCATCTCCATCTGACTAAGACAAAGACAGATTCCAGACAGATTTTCCTTATTCAGTCCTTGATTTAGTCTTGGTTTAGTCTTGATTTAGTCTTGGTTTAGTCTTGGTTTAGTCTTGGTTTAGTCTTGGTTTAGTCTTGGTTTAGTCTTGATTTAGTCTTGGTTTTGTCTTGATTTAGTCTTGGTTTAGTCTTGGTTTAGTCTTGGTTTAGTCTTGGTTTAGTCTTGGTTTTGTCTTGGTTTAGTCTTGATTTAGTCTTGATTTAGTCTTGGTTTTGTCTTGGTTTAGTCTTGATTTAGTCTTGATATAGTCTTGGACCAAAGACTTTTCAGTCTTGGTTCCAGTCTTTAGACCTTGATTTTGTCATTATTCAGTCTTTGATTTTAGTCTTGGTTAGTCTTGATTTAGTCTTGATTTTAGGTTCTTGGTTTAGTCTTGGTTTTGTCTTGTTTAGTCTTGGTTTAGTCTTGGTTTAGTCTTGGATTTAGTCTTGGTTTTAGTCTTGATTAGTCTTGGTTTAGTCTTGGTTTAGGTCTTGGTTTAGTCTTGGTTTAGTTTTCTTGGTTTTGTCTTGGTTTTAAGTCTTTTGGTGTCGATAGTCTTGATTTAGTCTTGGTTTTGTTCTTGGTTTAGTCTGATTTAGTCTTGATATAGTCTTGTTTAGTCTTGTTTAGTCTTGGTTTTGTCTTGCATTTAAGTTTTGATATAGTCTTGGTTTAGTCTGATTTAGTCTTGATTTAGTCTTGTTTAGTCTTGGTTTTGTCCTTGGTTTAGTCCTTGATTTAGTCTTGATAAAGTCTTGGGTTTTTGTCTTGGTTTAGTCTTGATTTAGTCTTGATTTAGTCTTGTTTAGTCTTGGTTTTGTCTTGGTTTAGTCTTGATTTAGTCTTGATATAGTCTTGGTTTTGTTTAGTCTTGGTTTAGTCTTGATTTAGTCTTGATTTTAAGTCTTGGTTTAGTCTTGGTGTTTTGGTTCCTTGGTTTAGTCTTGAGTTTAGTCTTGATATAGTCTTGGTTTTAGTCTTGGTTTAGTCTTGATTTAGTCTTGATGATATGCTCTTGTTTAGTCTTGTTTAGGTCTTGGTTTGTCTTGATTTAGTCTTGAATGATGTCTTTTGGTTTTAGTCTTGTTGTTCTTGGTTTTGTTCTTGGTTAGTCCTTGGTTGTTAGTTCTTGTTTAGTCTTGTGGTTAGTCTTGGTTTGTCTTGATTAGTCTTGGGTTTGTTCTTGGTTTGTCTTGGCTTTTCTTGGTTTTGTCTTGGTTTTGTCTGGTTTGTCTTGGTTTTGTCACTTAATTGTCTTGTTTTTTGCCTATTCACTTAATAGAATCAGGTTTCTTGGCTGTTCGTATCCATGGAGATAGAACTGCTTGAGCTGGCATGTTCCACAGTTATGGCATTCAACCTTTTCTGTCATCTCATAAAGTAGGTGTTGTATGACTAAAATAACTTTTTGGATTGGCCTTAAAACATGCTCTTGTACCTTTTGCTTTGGCATCTCATGTTTTAGGACTTTAAATATTGTGGGAAATACTCATTACTTTCCATCAGTCATGTGTTCTTTTTATCTGTCAGAATGTGCTAGAACTTCAGTCAGATATGTTGCAGTTTCAGAGGCCTTGGACGTGGTTTAAGTTAACATCATCCGCTCATCTTTTTCTGTACTTTTCTGACGTAACGATTCGCGCTGTAGTTGTCAAAACACAACTCGACTCATGTTCCCTCGGCAGCCAAACCCTTTTTCTGCCCGTCGTCTCCGAAACCGAAGCGTTTGATAAGAGCGCCGGAGTGAACTTTGGCTCCTCTGCTGCCGCCGTTATTGAACCTGAACCGCAAAAAGCGGATGAAGTATGAATCGCGCTCACGCCTCCGCACTTTAGATTACAGAGTGTCTTTTTTACCTTCAGGATTCAGGCTTGATTTACAGTTTTGTACTTTCTTTCTTTGACATCGAGAAGCCAATAGTCGTTATATCCTTAATTAGGTAGTTACGGAGCAGAATCATTCATAGTAAACAATGTTTTCATGAAGAATTAAGTCTTTGTTCATGTTTTATTAAGGATAATTTGGTATAAAGTCAATATATAGATGTGGCACGTGTCGCTCCAATGTGGGAGACGTTTTTATCTCCAAAATTCTCATATAATTTAGAACAAAAGCTGTACCTTCTTTTAGACTTCAGATTTGTAAGAGTTTCGTGCTTCGCTTATTGATCCTGCAGGAATGTGCGTCTTCTCAGGTCTCGTTTTTTCCCCCCCTTTTCTATTTTACCCGCGCTCTCAAAGCAAACAATTTGTTTATTTTTTCAGTCGCTCTGCTCCGTCTGACCTGCTCTGATTATCAAAGTACAGATCACTCTTAATTGCACTTCTCTTTCTCCCAACTTTGCCCCGTTCATCCAAGCTAATCGGTTAATCCCGTGTCATTGCGCCCCGTCTCCGTGTCTGTCTCGGTGTGTCGACGGCAGCGCTCCAGCGGGCGCTCCTCCCGTGCCGCGTGGAGCGCCCGCTGACCCCCGCCTGGCCTAATCCTCGCCGTTTGTTTGGCCCTGGCGCGGCTGCTCTCGGGCGGTCGTGGTAAAGGGGTTAATCGCGGCGCTCGGATCAGATGGGCAGGCCGACTGGATTAGGACGACCTCACCATGTCGGACGCCGCGCTAATCTGCCCTCTCCGTGGCCCCCCGCCCGGAGCTCAAGGAAGGCACTCGCCAAATGGGACCGCGGGCGGGATTTTGTTTGGGCCGTGTCGACGCGGTCTAATCTGGCCGACGATCGTTGCGATTTAGATTAGCGATTTGTTTTTTTTTTTAGGCGGAGCTTTCAGATTTGAGAGAAGACAGAAATGTATCGCAACTTTTATTCATTTGCAATTAATCATGACACTTAATCATTGGCCAGGTTCACACCATATAAACATGGGATTATAAACTGGAATAAAATTTGGACTGGACCAGGAGAAAACCAGTACTATGGGGAAAAAATAAATGGTAATATTCAGGATTTAACTGCAATGAGTGTGAATGCAGTCTTTATTAAGCTTGTATGATGACACAGATACATGCTATTTATTGTAATAAAACAGTTTGCTGGGCCAAATCACAATTGTGTTCCATAGTTACTAAAAAAATAAAAATAAATTAACAATAATAGAGAGACCGTTGCATTAGGGCTGGACGATATGCCAAAATAATAATGATAATAAAATAAAAGCATGATTTTCTGGGGGCCAGATCACAATTTTTATTTTTAGAGGTGGGAGATGCATACAAAAAAATAAAAAATGGCTCACATTGCAACTGCTGCCCTGAAAATACACACACTTAGAACATGGAGTGCACCATCCGCAATGAAAAAGAGCCAGAAACGTCCGGTGTAATCTCCCAAACAAGGGTCAATCCCATGGTCCATCCACGCTACGCAGACACATTCTGCATATTCAAGAGACTGAATCACGATGTGACCAAAGTCGCAGGAATCCGGTCACGTTTACATTTTAACACCATATTACCAGCGTGACTATAATACTTGCGCATTAAAGAAAGAAAGTTTTCTGTAATACTATTTCTAATGCTGTTTCCTTGTCAAAATCACAGTAGTGCTCCATATTTTTCAAGTCCTACACTAGACGTTTTGTGATTTTTTGTTTTGTTCTTGGAGTGGAGAAAATATGTTCAGAAAAAAAAGCAACCAACCACCTTTTTTATTTTTTTTCATTTATTTCTTTTTTTTGTTCTTTTTTTTTTTTTTTTTTTTTGCGGCTGGTAGAATCCTGATCTCACTTTCAGACGGCGGAATGTCAAACCCAGCGCGATGTGTGAACAAAGCCCCACTGTGCTGCCTTCACTGCCAGTGGGAAAGACCGAAATCTGATTGTGAATCTGTGAAAATGCCTGTGAATGTTGTGATTGTATGGGCTGCAAACTGAGATTATCGGACTAATTAATACATTTTGTATTCCGAATTGTCTTGTTTTTCTGTTTTTTGGTTAATATTTCAGGCTTTTGCAATGTAGATTATCGTTTTTTCTCTCCCGTTCTCTTTTTATTTTTTATTTTTTTAGCGGTGTGTAAAACACAGACTTTGAAGACGTACAACTACAAAAGGTGGCGATAAAGTAACACTTTATGGATACAAACCGCCATAAAACGCCAAAGAAGAAGAAGAACAATGTAGATTATTGTTTTTTCTCTCCCTTTCTCTTTTTATTTCGTATTTTTTAACGGTATAGCATAAAACACATACTTTGAAGACGTACAACTACAGAAGGTGGCGGTAATGTAACACTTCATGGATACCAACCGCCATAAAACGCCAAAGAAGAAGAAGAAGAACAATGTAGATTATTGTTTTCTCTCTCCCTTTCTCTTTTTTTTTTGTATTTTTTTTAACGTATAGCATAAAACACATACTTTGAAGACATACAACTACAGAACTACTGTCTTTCTACTACTAGTGCTTTTCTATAATTTAATAATGTGCAACCTTTCATTCGATTATCATTTTTATTATTTACTATGATTAATTTGAAACGTTACTAGTCAAAAATGTAAATGACCAAATTTGCATTCATTTCTGAAACTAATATTGGAATTGAGCCTGGTAAAAATGTATTGATACATTTAATTGAAAATATATAGAATCAGAATGTAGATAGAAAATAATATTATAATGGAGCCAAAATTTTTGTTAATTTTGTTGACATTTTTATATGAAAGAGGGTATTATTGTTATTTTTTTATAAATTATTTATTATAATTTTGTTATTTAGGTTTAAATTTAATTTTTTTTTTTTTTTTCAGAAGCATATATTTTTAATGCAAAATATCCCAAACTGCTTTTCGAAATTAACATTCGAGATAAAAACTAATACTGGAATGGAGCCAGTTTAAAAAAGGTTAGAAAATGTTAAAGGTTAGTTTTGTTGAACATTTTAGTTCCTATTTCACTTTTCATTTTTCAGAATGTGACTTTGTTTTTATTGATAAACAACATCAACAATAAGAACTACTTTAGAAAAGTGCTTTTATACATGGCACGACAATATAAACGCAACACTTTGGTTTTTGCTTCCATTTTTAAACCATTTTATACACGAAAAACCAATTTCTCTCAAATGCTGTCGACAAACCTGTGCTGATGAGACGGAGAGTGCCTTAGGCTGGCCACTCTGAAATGTGACCTCGTAAAATAGCTTTAGGAAGGAGATCTATGACAAACTGTGGCTCGCGGTGTCTTTTAAGGCCCAGCGCTGTCAAATAATGATTTCAAATTCAAACAAATGAAATGTCAAATGTGCCTAATTACAATCAAATTCAAACGCACTATTTAACAAATATATCGTCACCAATTCGATGTTGTAGATTTTTAGCCTTTTTATTTCAATATGGACCTGTGTCATCTGTGATCCATGTTTATGACCCTGAAAAACACCGGTCGTTGCACCCACAATACAAATCCACTGTAGAACTATTCATTTTTGCTCATTTGTTCATTCTGTTCATCTTTTTAGACCCAAAAAAATAAACGGATTAAACTGCGGTTTCGTTGAACTCGATATTAGACATGCGATGATGACACGTGCGGAGCAGCCTCGTTGGGCATTTTCGTGTGCAGAAGAAAACGTAATAAATAAAACAACTCCAAAGTGCGCGCTTTTGCCCCGGGTTCCCTCACCTCACGTGACCTTTGTAGTCCACCACTCCCACACTTCTTAAAGAACTGCCTTCTCTTTGCCTCCCACTCAGGCAATCATTAGCAGAACAAGAGTGGTGTTTTTATACTACTGTCTCCAACTCTTCCTCATCATGTGCTTTCGGGTCATCCGGTTTATGGCCTGGGTCTTCGGACATTTGCTGCTCTTCACTGCACCGACCCCAGAACCCTCTGAGACCACCGGATTCGTGAAATAGGACTGTAATAACAGGGAGTGGACTCGCGGCCCCCGGAAGGTGCGGAGAGGACTTGGCAAACATGTGGCCCGGGGGTTTCGAAGAGCAATGTAAGAGTGGATTTGGCGGAGGTAATCCTGATCTGAACGATAAATATAGTTTCAAGTAAAGTTAATTTGGATGACGAAGACAGAAGCTTGTCACAGAGTCAACATTAATGTGGTAGCACAATATTCATCTCAGAGTTTGGAGAGTATTATGAATCTTAATTGTTTTTGTAGAAATTAGAGTATGGAGTATATTGTCTCATTAAAACTCTTGAACGTTTGCTTCATAAAAAAGTTTGCGGCGCTCTGGACCGGCGCAGCGCGATCCGGTTCCTGCCAGTAGAGGTCACACCAGAGACTGACCCTCCCAATGAAACACAACAGAACAGAGTGTGGCCAGCCTGAGGCACACTCTGCAGCACCTTGACATACTACACGCGTGAGGGCGGGGGGATTCTTGCAGATTATATTGTATGAAATGCAGATTTTGACAGATTTGTGAGCAATAATTGAGAGAAACTGGCCTTTTGTGTTTGTGGATAAAGTTCCGTATTGTTGCTTTCAGCTCATGACAAACGGGAGCAAAAACTAAAGTGTTGCACATGCATTTTTTTGGGTAAATTGCGAGTGGGGGGCTCAGGCTGGGGGCCAGAGCTGGTGGGATTTAACAGATGGGTGAGAAAGGTCAGCAGCAGCTTGACCTCTTTACACACGTACACACACACACACACACACACACAGACGCACACGCACGCACACGCACGGTAAATATACAGAGATGAGTTCAGAGGTCAGACGCACACAAAAGAGTCTGTTGTCAGAAGCTGAGATACGAAGACGAGTAGGTTCAGCTCGGTTCTGCGTCGCGCGTTATTTTCCCTCCTTTTATGTTTAATATCTCAGCGAGTACTCGACCTTCGATCTTGATATGTTTAAAAAAAAATTAAAATAAAAAGTGTGGTACAGAAATGGTCTTTGTTGTTGCTCCTCATCGACTGAAGGTTTCAGAATGATGACGAATTCGAAACTGTTGCCATTGCGATGAAGAACTTAAAACCAAAGGATTTATGTGTTTCAAATGTATAAAATGACTGTTTGTCCGGTTTAGAGTTTGGAATCGATTGCTTCTCGTGGCGTCGTTGTCTTTCCGTAAGTTCCGTGTTGTTTTGCTCGCTTATTCTTTTGTAAAATATGTTTAGAAAAAAAAAGTCACGAGAACTAAGAACTCTTAAAAGTGTTAAAAGTCCTCAAAAATGTTGCTGGGAACCAAGAAGCCGAGAGCCACGACTACATGACGTTTGAAGTGACTGAAACATGATGCTTTCAACACGCATTCACACTAAGTAGGAACTGGGGACTTTTTAATCGCTAATACTAATAATAATTAATCGTAATTTTGCTTCTAAAATTGTCACTGGTTAAATTCTTTTGGTATTTACGATGACGTTGCGATCCGAACAATCACGATTATCGATTAACCTGATAATCTGGACTTCAGGACCATTTATGATTCAAGATTTTGATTGTTGTTTTGACTGCGTTTCATTTTTGTATGAAAAGTGCGTTATAAATACATTTTGTTGTCGTGTGATTTCGTTTACAGCGCTCAAAGGACTAAACTGAATAAACAAACACGTTTACTTACTTCCGTTTGAATAGATGATGGTTCCCCCCAACGTGGAGGCTTATTCTGACTAAATAGTGACCTAAATATGTAAAAAAAACAATATTATTCTTTTTCTGAAATTGTATTTTGTCGTATTAAAAATATACAATTTATTTGAATATTAGTTTCCTCAACGTGAACAACACAGACTCTTAATCAGTGTAATTTAAAATAAAAATGTGATATTTTTTCTTCCTCCAAAGTGTGAATTCTTCTCCAAACCACACTTTATCAAAAAAACCAAGATGATCATTAACGATTAGAAAGGGCTTCAAATTTGAATAATTACATAGACTTAATTCTGTACCTTTTAATGCACGTTAATGAGATAATGGAATGAATAGAGGAAGATGAATTAGATTGACTGGCTCAGTCCAACGCGCAGAAATAATACAAAACCGCTTAAAGTTCTTACATTTCTGTTTAATCTCAGTTTCACAGTAACGCCTGAAGCTGACCTCATATTCCAGAGAGGTAAGAAAGTGCGCGAGCGGTCCGGAGGTCTATCTCCCCACGTACAAAGGAGCAAAATTAGATTTGGGCTTGAGCTGTCGGAGATTCGGTTTCACGGACAGTCGGACGAGAGGAACGGGAAGGAGCGGCGGGTCGAGGGCGAGTACGCGGGCGAGTACGCGGGCGAGTACGCGGGCGAGTACGCGGGCGAGTACGCGGGCGAGTACGCGGGCTTTTGAGTTTATTACAAGTCCGTAATAATGTCGGACAATCCTACAAGTCCACGGCACATCGACCTTCGCACGCGGCGTTTAACTTAACTTATACGCTCATTTGAGCCATCGCTACCGTTTGAATATTCATACGCGATGTCTGCTGGCTAACGCTAACTCCCAGGGGTGTTGCTAGCCAATAGGCATCCGGGCAGACGCTTGGGGGGGCCCCTGACCACGAGGGACCTCATTACAATAGTTGGGCTCTCATTGATAGTTGACTGTCTAGACTGCAGTTTCACCCTTTGGACAGAATAGTGGCCCATTGTGACGTTTTTCTTTTGTTTTGTTTTGTTTTGTTTGGACCGTTTTGACACGTGGTTTTGTCGAGCTGCAACTTGGTCTAATCTAGTTTCAGTTGTTTCTCAATTCAGCAAAAACATGTGCGCGTCATGAAACCTCGGACAAAATGTGTGTCAGAATCAGAAAAAACGGTTTGTTGCCATTGTCAGTGAATAAAAGCGAGATTCACAAACTGGGAACTTTCTTCTTGATAAGGTGCAACTTGAAACAACAAATATGATAGCAAAATATATATATAATTATTATTTTTATATTTTGCTAACTAAATAAGATTTTTTTTAAAAACATACTAAATACTTTGACTGAATATATACACACAATTTACAGTTCAGAGAGTTTTTTAAAAGATAAAAAATAATTAATAGGCTGCAACTTAAACTATTTTCAGTAACAAGTGACAAATGCCTTATACGTGCTTCTAAACAAAAACAAAAACGAGTGCTAATTAACACCTAATGAAGAGTTTACTAAGGAACCATATTTTAAAGGGTTACCTGACAATTTGCTGAATGTCCTTTCCGCTCTCCTCCTCATTTCACGCTACACTCTCCTGTCCATTGAAGCCGGCAGGTCAAAAATAAAAGGAAAAAAGTTCATTAAAATAAATAAATATGTGCAGTGATAAGTAGGATTGTGGTATTTGAAAAATAAATAAAAATAATAATAATAATCAGGATTTTTTTCCCCTGTTCGTCTTGATTCGTCACAATTTTCGATTTGATTCTAATATATTTGTATGTTCGCTTTCGTGTGCCTCGCATTCTTTTCGTGAGTGGGTTCGCCTCCTCGCAGATCTGACCTGTATTTCATTGCCCGATTTGGAACCCTGCTCACACTGCACATGCCCAGATACTTTCAGATACTTTATACTCTACCATACTAATACTACAGACGAATTGAGAATCGTTCGCTCACGTTTACTCTTGGAATACAAACTGTTGATAAATGTTGGGAAATTTTGCTGAGATGAGTCTTTTTTTACACTGACTTTAAGAGGTAAAACGCCAAACTTTGGTGCGTTTGTTTCTCTTCCCAAGAATAAACTGTGAAATAGTCAAACTTCGATTCAAAGTACATTTGAACTGCGCTCTACACGGCGACACAACACAGAATCTCCATGGAGACAAAACCCCGGACGAGGCTGTTGCACATCTCTCCGGCGAGCTCTGAAAAGCCTCAGACACAAGCCGCCTATAGAAAACCGCAGCGGAAGACATTCTGAACCACAGCGCCCGCGGCCTTCCCTCCATCCGTACTTCTTTTTTCCCTCCTTCACTTTCCGCGGACGCACATGATCCGCGCCGTTTGTCGCCCGCCGCGCCGCGTGTTGTGCGCGAGGACAAAAGCGCCGCCGCGTTTGTTACGGAGAACATTTACGACACGACGCAGCAGATGAGGTCAGCCGAAGAGCGTGCAGCGCCGTACAGTGTGTGTGTGTGTGTGTGTGTGTGTGTGTGTGTCGTGCGGCAACTGTGGTGGGGAACATATACTGATATGAGTCTGCGGAGGCGAAGAGGTCTGCCATTGAACCTGTGGGATAAAGGGAATTCCAGTGATGGCGATGTGGAAGTGCTTTTCAAAACGTAATCAAAGCGTAACATACGGATTTCACAGTTTTGACAACAATATTTGCCATCATGATTCGCGCTTCACGTGCCGCTTGATGCAGAGTGGATCGCACATCACCTGCCTGCCATGTGGAGTTCAGATGCGCCTTCCCGGCGCTCTTTCCCCTTTCAATGTTTGCACTGTTCTGTCCAATTAAACCTACGGGCAAAAAAAATCGCTTGGAATAGTTTTCATTGAGAAAATGCAGCCATGAACTAATAAAAGCGGTTCATGCATATTTGAGTCATCTCCTGTAGTCAAGACAACGAAATCCCTCGTATCCCAGGTCCCAGATGTGTCGGGATGATATCACACTGAAATCCTTGTGCTTTGAGTGTGGAAAAGCTGAAAGGCTTTAGCCGCGTCAGACACAAACGTGCGGTGAACGTTTCTGAGATGAGACTTAAATATTCATATGAAATCGTAATTATTTATGAAGAAAACATTTGTTTGGTGACGCCGGTGTTCACATGGAAATGTCTGTCGTCTGCCAAAACAAAACAAAAAGTGTTGGAGAACCCGGTCTGTGGCAGGCAGTCGATGACGTGGCAGGACCCATCGAAACGCATGTGGACCGGGGAAAATCCGTCGAAAGGTGGACCGGGACCAGTTCGAAAGTGGACTCGGGACCAGTTGAAAGGTATTTGACCGGGACCAGTCGAAACGTGACCAAAAACCTGTCGAAAGGTGACCGGGACGCAGTGGAAAACGTGGACCTGGGACCAGTCGAGACGTGAAGACGACGGAAGTCGAGAGCGTGGAACAGACCAGTCGAGACGACAGACCAGTCGAGAGAAGTGGACAGGACCAGTCCGAGACGTGACCAAAACCTGTCGAAAGTGGACGGGACGTTGGAACCGTGACCAGACCAGAGACGTGGACCGGGACCAGTCGAAACGTGGGCAGGACCAGTCGAGACGTGGACCGGGACCAGTCGAAAGGTGGACCGGGACCAGTCGAAAGGTGGACCGTTGTCGAGATTGAGATTCAGTCATGTCTTTCTTTTTAAGTGTTTTTATATAACAGGAGTTTTGAGGCCCAAATACGTAGCGTGAAGGTTAGTGGGAGGCCGTTATTAATCTTAATTATTTAAATCATTTCTAATTGTCTTTTTTAATTGCGGGGTCTTCAGCCCATGTGCTGTCAGCACATAATATTATTATTATCATCATTATCATTATCATTATCATTATTACTAATTATTATTGTTATTATTATCATTATCATTATTATTATTAATATTACTAATTATTATTGTTATTATTATAATTATCATTATTATTATCATTATTATTATTATTACTAATTATTATTGTTATTATCATTATTATTATTATTATTATTATTATTATTATTATTATTATTACTATTTATTATTGTTATTAAAATATGTATTATACATATAATTTTACATTGTCATATATACATTTGCATTTGCCATTTTAGTTTCTCGTTTTGTCCATCGCAGTTGTTTATATTTTAATTGAGTTCATAGTTCACAGTTCATGTTGCTCTGTTCGTTAGTTCGGAGCAGAGTTCTTCAGACTTCTGGATGTCTCGGGTCGTTGTGTCGTTTATGTTCAAGGATGTTTGGAACCGTCCAGGCACCGGTGTCGCGAAGCCCGTATCGTCGAGGCGCCGGTCAGGGCCGTTGGCATCGAGTCGATGGGTCGATGGGTCGATGGGTCCTCGGGTCAATGGGTCGCGTTTCAGTCGACCCAGATCCGTACCCCCTCACGCACGATGGACACGGCGGGTTGCGGTTCCGCGGGCGCCGTGCGGGTCAGACGCGGTCAGATCATAGTCACGCTTAATAGCCACGCCTCCTTTTTAGTCGATTAATCGGCAGGGCGTGTGTCTTTGGTCAACCGGCGTCCAAGTGCTAGTATAGAAATAAAAGATAATAATCGGACCTCCAGCGATAAGACGGACGTTTCCCTCGCCCGGTCCTCCTGTGCGGTGTATGAAGCCGTCATGGCAACGCCTTCTCTCGCTCTTTCCCTCGCTTCCTCCATCGTCTCTTACCTTCTCGGCTTTGGTCGCGGGCTGCAAGGTAGTGTTTCCGTATTGATCCCGTTCCATTGCCTCAGAACTGTGGGGGCTTTGTATACGGCGTGGACAGATAGAACAACGCGGGCCCCCCCCCCCGACACATTGTCCCTTCTGGACGTGCTGCGCTTTTCTTCTCTCAACTCTCGACGATAAAAAGCGTAAGAAAAGAGGTGTGTTCTCTTTCTCTCTCTCCGGTCTCTTATTCTCCCTCTCTTTCTCGTTCCCTTTCTCACTCTCTTTCTCCTTCCTTCTCTTTCTCTCCTCTCGCTCTCCTCTCCTCTTCTGGCTCCTCATTCTCTCCTCTTCTCTTCCCTTCACTCTCAATCGTTCTCTCCTCCTTACCCTTCTCGTTCTCTTCGCTCTCCTCTCTCTTTCTGGTCCTTTCTCGCCTCTCTCATTCCTCCTTCCCCTACTTCTACAGTTCTTCTCGCTCTCTCTCTCTCTTATCGTTCTCTCTCTCTCGCTTCTCTCTCCTCGTTGCTCATCTTTTTCTCTTCTCTCTACTCCTCTCTTCCTATCGTTCTCATCTTCTCGATTCTCATTCACTCGCTCTCGTCTCTCCCTACCCTTCTCGCTCTATCTCTTTCCTCCTTCTCTAAGCTTCTACTCTCCCTTATTGGGTTCTCTTCTCTCTTCTCGCCCTTCTCGTTCCTCGCTCTCCTCTCCTTTCTCGCTCTCTCAATTCCCACGCCCTACCTTTTGTTCCTCTCTCTTTCTTCCTTCTCTCTCTCTTTCCTCTTCTCTCCTCTCATTCTCGTGTTCTCTCTCGTTCTTCGCCTCTCCTCTCTCTTTCTCGCTACCTTTCTCGCTCTCTCATCCTCCTCCCCCTACCCCTTCTTTTTCTCTCTCTTTCCTCCTTCCTCGTCTCTCTTCCTCGTTCCTCTTTCTCGTTCTCGTCTCTCTCTCTTTCTCATTCTCCCCCACTCCTTCTTGTTTTCCTCATGCTTTCTCCTTCTTCTCTCTCGCTTTCTCTCTCGTGAGTCTCGTTCTCTCGTCTCTCTCCTCTCTTCTCGTCTCCTCCTCGTCTCTCTCGTCCTCTCTCTCTCTACTCTCTCTTCTCTCTCTCTCTCTTCTTCTCCTCCCTCCATAACTTGCTCCCGTAATCAATACCCGCAGCAGGGTTAGAGCTGCCTTCTGTGATCCCATCCTCTCTCTCTGTCTCTCACTGGTCTCTCGGTTCGCTCCTTCTTCTCTCGCTGCACGGCCGCCGTGTCTCTCGCTCTTCCCTCGTCTTCCTCACGAATTCATCTCCCCCCCCCCTGCTCCTCTGACCTCTCATCGATCCGGGGCGAGGGATGGGTGCGATCGGGAGCTGAGAGTACCAGTCGCGCGGAAACTGAACGCTGAAGCGCGCGGCGGATGCTCATATTCAAGACCAATGTTCCCACCTCTTTACACAATAAGGCAAATCCTTCTCTAAACAACCATATTGTTGAAATAACGAGCTGCAACGGAAAGAACACCGCTACCGTGGTCATTTATTTGTCTTTGAGCTTGCGCAGGATGTGTCTGGTAATCGAAGGCCGCACTGCAAACTGTTTATCTTTGTCTAGCTCTATCTTTTTGTGAATCATCGCCCACTTCGGAGGTGTGAACAATGCAGATTTATTTGAAGCATTCTAAATCTTAACGCGTTTTGTAAATCGTGGATTGTGATGGAGTTTGGTTTGAAATCGCGCTTTCGAGTCGGTAGTTAGGTATCTAATATGAAGTCGTAGAAGTTAAATATTCGACTCCGCTACAGCTTGGATCTAATCACTACTTCAAAAACGCCTTATTTTTCGCAAAGAAACAATGCACAGTTAATGCTGAACCTTCAGAAATATTGTTCCATCTCCCATTTATTGAAGGATCAGGACACACGTCACAACAGGCCAAATAAAAGGCATTAGACCCCCTCGAAACTGCCCCTCATTGCCTTGTTATTTCTTTTCTAATGGGAGCACAGAGGTGACCTCTCACTTCACTCACTTTCTTCCTTACTTTCCTTTTTTTTTTTTCCTTTCCAAAATAAAATAAAAACCAACAAACACACAACAGTAAATATATTATATATATTTTTTTTTTTTAAAAAAAAGAAGAAAATCATAATAATAAAACGTTAATAAAATGAAATACAAATCACAGGACCAGAGAGAAAAGCATTTTTTTTATTGAAAAAAAGAAGATATAAAGAAAAAAGCAGGACTAAAAAGCAGGACTAAAAGCAGGACTAAAGCAGGACTAAAGCAGGTTGTTTTTCTGTTTTTGGAGACACGTCAGGAATATTACCAGGAATATTACCATGTGCACCCACTGAGAATCTGCTGATGTTACATAAGTTTGCATTTAGCGTTTGAACTGGATTCACCTGAGGCGCATTAAAACATCGGTGCAGCGTTAGTGCAGGACTGTAGTATTTCAAAACACAGAGTCGTTCTGCTTTGCATAATGTCCATGACTAGGTTTTTGGATGTGTTTGGATGTTGCACTCACTCGTTTTTAGATTAAGCAGAGATGACACTACAATCCTCCACACGTGGTTGTTTTTGGTCCGCTGCGGTAAAGCGGAAGGAAAAACTTTCTGGCACTTCAACAGGTTTAAATGAGTCGTGGAGTGAAAATAACTTCAGAAATCCAGTGCTCAGCGTGAACGACTTGCCTCTTATTTATGTTTGCCAAAAGTCTGCTTATGTGTAGCCGTTTTAAGGCAATTAGAGCTACAAAGCGAATGCTAAATTTGCTGAATATCTTTTAGCACGCCGTTACACGTCTTTGGCCTATGACACGTGGCCTTTTTTCCCCCAACAGGTTCTGCAAAGACCTGTTAGCAATCCTATCCTAAAGCTAACCTTCAACAAAACACTTGTGCCTGAACCTCACACCTAACCTTAACATAGCCACAAAACAACACTAGTTTGGGGGTAAAGATTAAGCGGTGGAGAGCGCGATCCGACTGAATTGCTTGTGCCCCGATCGTTTCCCTCCATGCAAACAATATCGAGCCACCATTGTCCTGCTTCGTCCGTCCATCCGTCCGACTCTCCAATCCGTCGCGCAGCCGCCCCCCGCCTGTATCCATGGCAACCACCAACAGGGTCTGCCTCATGAGCCCACGTGCTTTTATGTCGAAGAATGAAACGTCGGCGACGAGGGAGGATAAGTTTTGGGGTTGGTCAGAGGATGGGTGCTCGCGCTGACAGGGTGCTGCTTGTGAAGGGTGGGGGGCAGCCTTGGCAGAGAGGAGGAGAGAGATGGGGAGATGGGGCGGGAAGATGGGAGGGAGGCCAGGATACAGAGATAAATGAGGAGGTAGTCCGCTCGAGGGAACGGGGGGGGGAGGAGAGGCGAGGGGAGACGTGCCAATTTGACAGCAGCGAGCAACCAACACCCCCTTTACGTCCATACCATTACTATAGCTACGGTGTGTTGTATATGTAATATATGTGTATATATATAATGTAATATGAATAAATAAGTGATTATTTTGGCCAGAATCGGTTCACATTTTGCATTTTCAGCTTAAGACACGTTTCTGCATGATTTATTTTGTTTGGCGTTGGCAAAGTGTTTCATTCTCCCAAAAACCAGGAAGTGCGCTGTTAGCATGCTAGTTGTCGTTAGCTTCGCCGTGACAGCAAAACTCAGAAAGTTGTGAAAAGTACTTCTAAACTCATCGTTGTGTATAATTAAGATGCTCGCAATACGGACGGGAATGAGGACGCTGGGACCAGGCAGGAGAGGGAATTGGGAAACAAACCAAAGCTAGCTTACCCCTAAAGTAAGCATGCAGTTGTAATGTACGTGATTTGAGACAGAAATGCCCAGAACTAATCTGGTTTTAATAAATGGACTTGAAAACAGGAGCTCTACCTTTAATGTCACAAATGTGGGAAATTTGAAACCGAACCATTCTCTGAGGCTCAGCGGGAGAGTACCTCCTAACCAGGATGCAATGAAACAGGCCTAAATGAAGCCAATACAAACTCCAGTATGTTTTTGATGTCATAACATGGTTAAAACCTCATAAAAGTCCATTTTAACACAAGAAACCCATGTATTGTAGAACATTTTAGTTGCAGTCTAAAACGGGGTTTTACACATGATTAAACCCAATGACTCGGGGACATTTAGTTCTCCAAGAGCATATGATTGTGTATTATCAAAAATAATTGCAGCTTTTGCAATTTTAAAATGCCAAGCCTTTAAATGATGTTTAATCTTTCAACTCGGGCAGACCGTTTATTATAGTTGTCTTAAATGATAGTGTTGGATAATATTCAGATTTCCTGTTGCAGGCGGGACTTGTGTGTGTTATTGAGGCCAAACTTCCGGTCGGTTCAGTTCTTTCATTTGGGCGCACGTGTGCAGAAGGTCAGCGTGAACATATCTACGTTTGACCATATCTAAATGGTGTGAGTATATTTTTTATACTCTTAATGATCTGCTTTTTTATTCAGTCATGGTTGAGTTGTTTAAAAAGGCCCTGTGTAACTTTTCATGTGGCGCTGTCATTTATTTTCCTCACACGTCCCACAATATGACACGGAACTTGTCAATCTCCATGGATACAAGTAATGTGATCAAAAATCGGGGACGTCGGTCAATCGATACTGCAGATTTTTCAGTGAGAACGCAATTATTACAAATCATTTATATTCAAGCTACATTCCGTAAAAGTACACCTAAATATAAAGTACTCTTCTACATTTAAATTGCCTTTTTTTTGTTTGTTTTTTTAGTCACAAAGTTTGATTTCGTAAAGCTGCCGCAATATGAATAAAAGTGAATTAAGAATTTCGCTGTCGTTTTTTTTCTTGTTAGTGAGAATTGTTAAAAAAGAAAAAGGTAAATTGTTCTGTTATTTCCTAAAATATTCGTACCTCAAAAGTGCAGTATTGTTCTAGAAGATTATTGTGAGAAAAAAAACATCACTATTTAAAGATTATTCACGATTTAAGTTTAAGATCTGCTTTCTGAAATCAAACTTTCTGAAGTAAATATGAGAAAAACAGCCAGATTACGAAAAGTACTTTACATTTATATGTTTTTAATATTTCAAAAGAAAGAATATTGCTTTGAAAATAGTCACAATTATCATTATTTTAGCGCTTGTAATTAGATTGTGACCAGAATAATGATTATATTTCCTAGTCTGAATAGCTGCTCAAACATTATGACAAACATTAAAAAGACACCACGGATAAAAATGTACTCAAAGTTTGTTAAAAATAGATAAATAAAAGAAAACTAACACAGAGATATAAATGATGAAAATGATACGTTTGAGCTGGATCGAGGAGAAGGAACGGAGACCACCACAACCGCACCCATCCCACGCAAAAAACAAGAGAACAAAGAGGCACGGCCCAATTTACCGCCTCCGCCGCCGCCCCCCAAACCCCACCAACCCCCGCACCCAGGGAACCACATCCACCTTAATTGATTTTCTTAATGAAATTCATTTAGCCAGCAGCACCGGGGGCGGGGGGGGGGGGCGGCGCCGCGAGTTCAAACATGTGCTCGGGAACGCCGATACCGCGCACAAAGGCCGTAACGCCGCGCGTGCTTTTTCCATTTAAAGCGCCGGACAATGGGTCTCAAAAGGTGGACATCATAAAGAGTTGTGGAATTCATTTTGCGTTTGATGATTAGACCGCGCGCGGTGATGTCGGATATCGCGCCGAGGTCAATGCGCGGAGGTCGCACTGGACGTTTGGTTTAAAGTGGAGGGCTACGGGCAGCACAACTTTCTTTGTCTGCACCGTTTTCGTTTTTTTGCCCGGCTTCACTTTATACGGTGAAGCTGTGCAGCGCTAAGCTAGCTTGTTTTGCTAACGGAGGGGGAGATAAAGGACTGTTCACTCGCTCCCCACAACTATTGATTTCCTTAACAAAATAATTCAGAAATGTTATTTAAGGGGAAAAAGGTGTGTGAGCGTCGTGATGTTGTTTATCTGATTCACTGTTTCTTTTTTACAAACTTAAAGTGCCCATGACAGGTTTTCACGATTTCTAATTTTTTTTTGGGTGTATTCATACCTGTTGTACATATACGTTATAGTTTTACACCAATCAAGCAGGTATTTGTGGGGAAAATGATGAAAAATCTGTAGAAAATGACAGGAAGTGACATCAGACTATGGATTTCTCAGTCCAGAATTTACACAAAGAAACAACTTTTTTGATCCCTAAACATTAATTCAACAAAATAAAGACGTTCTCATATATTTTTATTTGTCAAATTAAATAAATGGTGACATTAGATGAGTTTTTTCTCAGTGTTGCTGGGTAATTTCCAGTGTGATGTCATCAATTACAAACAGGAGTGAAATTATAAACCTAAAAATTGCTCATTCAATGATAACATTTTTATAATTTTATGAAATTCAAAATATATCTATCCTAACTGCATTTTAGTTCGAGTTGTCCAACCTGTAGGGGGCGCTTTGAATATTTAGCAGTTAATATAGCAGCGGCACGCAGCTTTTTCCCATCACTGCTCAAGTCAATAGCCGTTATTCAACTGTTTAACGACTGTCATTTTGGGATGTAGTCGACCACGTTTTGGGGTTTCACACATTTTTGTTGTTGTTGTTCGGATAGCGCTGGTGAAGTGGGATAAGCGTTTGCCCGCCAACAGGAAGGTAACTGGTTTGAATTTTGCACATTATTACAAACTGCAAGACTTGTTTTTTTCTATTTTGGCAGTTAGAATCTCGTTTCGGATGAGTTTCAGGTGTTACGCCCACTGACAGGAAGATTGCTGGTTCAATCTTCGACTAAGTGCAGCTGTGTTGACTAAAACTTGTCATGCCACAAATCCCACTTCATGCTCTGCAAAAACATACAAACATGAAACAGTTGTTTTGGCGTGAAGACGTTGAATCTGCCGCACGTCGGTGGCACGCTCAGGCCGCTGTTGCGCGCGTTGGCATGTGCTGATGCCGCAGGAGTCCGGTTCCGTTGCGGGACAGGGCCGGGGGGGCAGAGGCAGAGGGGAGGGGAAGGGTTTGAATGACGGATCGCCTTCCTGCTCCCCGTCCGGTGGCTAACGTGATTAGCGTAGCTCCAGATCCGGTCGGGCAATGTTCCCTGGAAACGCGCGGTTCACACTCGCTAACGGACAGAAGCGGAAACGAGACTTTTAAAATGGAAGTTGGAGAGAAGTTGGAGACATTTTTCTTGTAAAAAAAAAAGAAAAAAAAAAAAGGTGTCAATAAATGTTTCTTCTCTTAAAGCCACACCGTGTAACATTTCTGATGGCGGGTACGCGAGATAGCTGCAGGTGAATAGGAACAAATCTTACATGTAAAGATATCCATTTGAAACTTAAGATGGAGTTTAATTACATAAATGCAAAAAAATATAAAAAATTTAAAGTTTTTGATCATACGATGTTTTAAATAAATTTGGGATTTTATTTATAAAATTAGCAAAATTGTGGATATTTGGGAGCCAAGTTTTCAATGTCCTGCTTCATTTACAGAGGATAAGTTTAATGCCGTACTGTGACACATTCCAGGCATGATCGCCACCAGCTTCAGTTATTAGTCAGGTTTGTGGAGAGGCGAGCCTGCTCACAGTAAGAGCACATATTTTTCTTACATTTTTTCAACAACCTAACCTAAATACAACCTAATAACATTTTAATACTTTGCCTGTTTAAATACTTTTGGACTCTCCTGCTCTTTCACTTTCCATGCGAACACTTGGATTATGTATCTACTTCTGGCAACAGCAGGAGAAGTTCGAAGTGACAAATGGCTATTGTGACACCAACAAAAATCGGTTTTTGATTTGAATCTCATAAAAGTCCGTCGGTCTCGCGGATCTAATGCAGACTGCGCGGGGGACATTTTGTGGCTGGACTGGCAGAATTTCATCAAGACGTGAAAACGGCAACCTTGGCCTGTTCTGACACGTTCCACTGCCAAGTTAATCTCTTCCATTCACACATTTTTTGAAAGGTTGGTTTCATAATGATTCATGACGATAAATAGGACTTTACAGTTTGAATTTGACAAACCGCTCTGCTACATCTCATGACATTTTCAAAATTGTACAGATAAATTGTTACTGCTTTACTTTACTGATGATTTGTAGATTTTATGGCGGTAATTCTTGCAAATACACCATAAGAGCTGGGGAAAAGGACAAAAGACCGTGTGAAAAAGCCAAATGCCATGCTCTTACACCTAAGAAAAAGAACCGCAACGTTAGCTGGACAAAAGATCCTAATTACACGTCAATTTTGTGTTTTTAGCAGAAAAATGAATACCTTTGTACACAAGCTATTACAATTGTGCTTTTATACAACATAAAACGTACCTTGTGCCTCTTCAGCGAATACAATAACCACGTTGATTTTGCCCCGCGTTCACTCTTCTGCCTGTTAGCGTCTTTATTCTATATCAAGCTAATTCGCACCAAAGCGCCAAACAGGAAGTAGCTCTTCGAAACAAACGTGTTCGCTCTAAAACGGGACGCTATTTCGTATAGTTTATAGTTGACAAAATGTGAAAGAAAATACATGTGCAGGTTTTAGCAAAAGAAACAAACAAATACACAAGCGGCTCTTCACACGGCAAGCTCGCAAATACTAATAGTTCTAATTGCAGACACTGAAGCTGCCCTGGGTCAGATGGACTAATATGTGGCTGCCAATCTTTTTTTTCTGTCTAGCTACCATTTCTGTGCAGGTCAACAACAAACAACTAACTTTTGGAGTAATCTGAGGTGGGCAATAGTCAAGAAAACAAAATCCAAATCTGTTTCTAAGAGCTTTTTATCATCTTCTATTCTATGTTTTACCATAATAAATATCAAATATAACAATGTAACTTTGTTTTTTTTGGTCCAAACCAAGCACAGTTTTTGACTAGTCTCCATGGTCTCTGTCCATGGTGCTGAAATGGCCTCGAACACTTTATAGCTGCTTGAGTGTTATTAATGGCGTTTGTAATGAGGCGTCCTGATCTGCATATAGATGAACACAGCCTGATGATGGAGGGACGGGTCCATGAACACAACCCAATATCACACACACACACACACACACACACACATTCACACTGCGGCTGGAAGGACTAAAAAGAAGGAAAACACATATTAAAACAGATTTTTAAAAATTGTGTTTATTAGTTTGTTGCCCGTCATGTATGCTCATCACACATTCAGGAACAGATTAGTAACAACATATACATTACAATTAAATAATAATAAAACAAAACAGAAAAAAGTGTTTTTACTGATAATTAACAATCTATTATTGTAATATAATAGTACTAATAAAAAAATAAAATTAAAAAAAGGAATTGTGTGAAAGGAATAAAGATCCGCTAGAAGAGAGGGAGTCCAAACAGAACAGGAAACAGAACTAAAACATGGATTTGAAAATAACTGGAACTGGATTTGAGTATCTGCAGATACTTTATCAACTGATACTGCACAATTACTGCACAAACTAACTGAACATGTCATCAAAAACCTAAAAGCTTAGGCTTGTGAGAACCATTTTATGTAAAGTAAGCTCCTTAGCGCCCAGAGCTTTGAAATGTGGACTGTCCATATATGCATAAAGATTGTGTTGGAAATAGTGTTTATATCTTTGCTCAGCGTGGTTGCTTTAGGCTCGTGCTATTGGCCGTCTTTTGATGTACGTGAAGGACCATAAAAAGAACACAGCAACTGCATCCTGTAGGTTCAAAATGGAACCAATCGAAAAGGTCCAAGAAGGACTGGAACCCAAAGAATCAAGAAGCTTCCGGTTCCTTGAGATCCGCATCATTGGACGAACAGCGCAGACGGTGGTCCGGCCTCCATGTCCAAACAAAGCTCTGCGTCTCACCGTAAACAGAAGAGCTGAAGAAACAACGTCATAGACCGTCTTCAGCGCGTGCAAAGGAGGCAAATGTGAGCCGAACTGGGCCGCAGCGCGCGATCGCGCTTGGTCCAGGTCTGGAGGGTCATCTCGCGGTAAATGTGGTTAAACCTCCGGACCGCGTACGGACGTGGCGTGGGTCCGCGTGACGTTACAGGAAAAGCTCAAATATCATCGTCGTCCCCTTCCTTCAGGTAAACACGAGGCTAAAGCGTAAACGTGAGTTAAAAGTGCTTGATCCGATCCAGTTTTTTCCAATATTGGCGCTAAAAGTAATCCCCAAGTAATGTAATGTTACTTTCCTGAACTGAATATTGTAACTTATTGTGTTTTTTAAAGTGAATGTGTAACTTCCCCCTCACTGATAATGCCTCACGTCGTTGTTCATGCTTTATTAAGCCTTATTAAAAGTGTAGTTATCCCACAGTGTTCACAGTCGTTTATATGGAGTTGCTATGTGCGGTTTTGGACCAAGTGGACCAAAGTGCAAACCTGTAAAGGAAAATAAAAATAAAAAACACGCTTCCAAAAGATGAATACTTTAGCCGTCTCTTCCTCCAGTCAAGAGCAGAGCTTTTCTGACAACGCAAAACAAACACGAGCAGAACAGCAAATGAGGGTTTATTATCGACACGTGCTTTTGACACGCGTGTGCAAATGTGGTCTCCTCCGTCAGGGCGGTGTTGCACTCTCAGGACTGGGGGGCGGGAGGGCGCGAGGGGGGGGGGGGGGGAACTGAAGCTGACAGAAATTGTTGAGTTGAAAAATGCGGTTTTGAGGCAGAAAATTGTTTTGAAATTACAGGTTCTGACGAGAGATTGAGGGGGGGGGGGGTTTGGCAGCGACAGTGGAGGAGAAAACACGCATGACAAACAAAATATAAGGTGAAGAGGGTTGATTTGTCAAAAAATGTGTGTTTTTCGAGCCGTTTTTGTCCAGAGAAGACAGGAAAATGTGAGAAAACGCGGTGCGGTTCGACCCTTAAAGTGTTCGCTGCAGAGTCATGACATGAACATTTTCTTTAGTATCGTATTGTATCGTCCTGTATTTACATATATTTAAAGCGGGCTCGTCCAAACTACGGCCCGGGGCTAAATGCGGCCCTCAGACCAATTTTTGTAGCCCCTCTGGCTTCCTGCTAAGTTGGTCCAATCCACAAAACTTGGAAACTTGCCCTCGTGGAATACGTTTGGACCCCCTGGTCTAAAGGGACAGACGGATGTTTTTCGTGTGTAAATTGGATCTCTGAGTTTCCCTGTGTGACGTCAACAGACTGTTAAACATGATTGACGTGACATCCATCCCCCCCCTCCCCCCCCCCCCATTATCACTTTAAATGTCTTTGTTTCCCTCAACATTGCACAAAAATGTTCTGCTCTAAAGTGCACATAGTTTTAGTTGGGCTTCATGTCTTTGTATTTTAACACACACGAAAACACTAAAACATCCTGCTGTGTGACACGGGAAATCGCATACAGTAAAAGAGACAGTGACACAAACACCAGAAGGAGCTCGTTTGTCATTTCTGCTCCAGGACGCACTCTGGGGGCTTCGGGGGGTTTTAAGACGCAGCTCCAAAGAAATCATTATTGTGTTTTTACTCCATCCTTTTCTGAAAAACTTTGAATGTGGCGGTTCGATGTCCTGCAGCGTGACGGTCTAAATATCCGTCAGATTGGGGCCGCTACATGAGTATGAAACGCGGTCGACATGTGTGACGTGTGTATTTTCACAAATGTGTGTGTGAATGTGTCGCGCAAAAAAAGTATCTAAAAATGAGCCGTTTGAATCGAGTACGAATTCAAAACGGGTGAAGTGGAAGTCAGATCTGCAAAGAGAAAGTTCAGAGCAGTAAAAGCAGTAGTTAAAATACAAAAGATGCCGTGTAGACACAGTCAGTGCGGTTACTTATTGGTTGTTAGGGAAACGTAGAAATACAAAGTTCCTGGTTGAACTTGCGCTTCAGTCTGTGCCGTAATCTAGCGAGTAAAAGCCCAAATCAAACTCGCGTTCCTGTAAAATCATCCCGCGTCTGGACTTTTTCTTTTTCTTTCCGTGTCCTTTTTGTGTAAATCGATGCCTTAATCAATCCGGCCTCAGCGGCGTCGCCCTCGCTCGGAACACGAAGGCGCGCGTGTCCACTTAGCGCCGCGCAACCCGATCCCGCGTCGGTCCCCTTTTCGTTGCTGCGCTCATTAGCCTTCCGCCTCCGTCTCTCGTCCCCCCGCCGCTGGAGGAGAGGGGGGGGTGGGGTCAGAGTTCACCTCGGACACGCGGCTCATTACGGCTCCCCCGCCGCTCGGGGAAGGCTTGCGGCTCCGAAAACGCCGCGACGAACTGACAGTGGAACAAACGGATGATGTGTCGGAGTCGGGTTCAGTTCGATGGGAACAAAAAACTGTCGTAATAAGAACAGAGCAGAAGAAGTGGTCGTCGCCGCTGTCTTCATTTCCAATACCAAGGATAATGACTCAATCAATAATAATACAATATATTTTCAATGCCAAATGTATCACCCAAACGCACACATTTATGGTGTTGGTTCATACATACATCTCTGAGCTCAAACCTTCTGCAAACTCAGGACTTCAACTTTCGGCCACGTTCACACAGCACAAATCAGATTTTTTATTTTTTTTTTCTTTTTCAAAATCCGACCCAGGCCACTTTCGCACGTGGAAATAAATCCGATAATGAATCCGCGCTTTTTAAGAATGCGACTTCAGGCCACATTTCTTGGATAAACGTCACAGTTCTGAGTCAAAGTGGAGAGAAGCTGTCGGTGGAAGACGGACGACGTTTGTGACTATCTGATCAATACACGGAGCGACAAAGTGTTCGTGCCGTAATCGGGCGGGATTTGAGGGGCTTGAGAAGGAGTTGGCCGAGCGAGGGGTTAAAGCGGTCCAGGTGCAATGACAGCGGAAATAAAAAAAAGGCTTTGTGCGAAATTTTAAAGAAGCTGCCGACGTGAATAAACGGAGCGGGCGTTGGCGTTTTCACTTCGCTAAACGCAGTGCGCTCACGGTCGACGCGGACAAATCTTCCCCCCAAATCGTTGCAAGAGGTCCTCGCGTCTGTGGCCTCGCGTCTGTGCAATACGTTTCCGGAAGAGTAACAAGTCTGGTGATCTGAAAAGTATTTTCGAAAGTGACTCAAGTAAGAGAGTACTTTCCGTCAGAGCCAAACCAGAGCCTGATTATAGCGCTCAGATGATATGCTAATTGAATACGAGCTAACGTGCGCCGCTGATGATAGTAATTGAAAAGGAATTAAGGCGAGATTAAAATAAGGCGGGTTTTGATCATTGTTGCCGCGGCTCGGGGAAATTAGCCGTCGCGGAATAGGCCCAGAGCTGATTAACTCGCTGTTGCGGCCGGGAAATGACGGAGCCGGTAGCGGTTTGTGTTTTGGACTTTAGATTGGATTCAGAGTTGTAATTGTGGAGCTAATTTGATCGTATGGTAAAAGTGGGTAATTGAGTTTCCGTCTTATTGGTGGCGGTTTGCTTCTTTTGAATTGTGTAATTATATTTTTGCTTTATTTAACTGGTCCAATTTGATCATTTATTTCAGATTTTTTTAAAAAACATTTTAGCTTGATGTTTGCATTGTATAAGTTAAAGGTGCACTAGAGCGTTTCAAAGTACAAAAGTACACATTTTGGTTCCGGCACTCTGCTTAAAGTGCCCCCTACAGGTCGGTCGACTCATTGAACTAAAACGCAGTCGAGATAAAATATATTTTGAATTTTGCCAATAATTGTAAAATCCTGGAATAGCACATTTTTCAGGTTTATAATTTCACTTCCTGTTTGTAATTGATGACATCACACTAAGAAATGACCCAACAAACAGTGGGCAAAAACTCATCTACCGTCACAATTATTTTGATTTGATAAATGATATTTTGTCTTTATAATGTTTAGAGAGTTTAAATTATGCATATCAAATTTGACTGGAATGAGTGCCCCTGGTGTGATGTCACTTCCTGTCATTTTCTACCGATTTTTTTACGTTTTCTCCAAAAATATCTACTCGATTGGTGTAAAACTATCATTTATACGTACAACAGGTATAAATACACCAAATAAAGTCAAAATTAGAAAACCGTAAAAACCTGTCATAAGCACTTTAAGTCAGACTATGCGCGGCACCAACTACATTTACAAAGATGTTTTTTTTTTCTAAACATACGTAGGTGTTTACGTTGTAACATGAGATATTTACACAGAAAGGTGATACATGGTAGTGATGCTTTGACCCGGGTTGGGGCGGGTCAAGAAATTCTCACTTCATTGTGGGCGGGTTATAAAATGTATCGCACATCTGCGTGTAACTTTGTGTTACCTGTGTGTGAGCTGATTTACCTGTGTGTGTCTGTATCTCCACGTCTGGCTCTGCTCCTGCGCTTGGACTGAACTTACAAACGTTGAATACGGTAAAAATGTTCCTTAGTTCTCTTTTGAATGAACAAATCATGAGAAATACAATATAATATATCACTTAAATGGAGTGGTTTTACTTGAAATATATTTTTTTATATTCTGAGGTTAATCCGATGATGTTTCTTGACAAAAACCAAAACAAAAAACACCTGTATTTGGGCTGTACATTTAATGAAACTTTCAATTATCGCTCCAATCAATAACATGCATATTCGTCAAAAATACAATGAAATAACTGCATGTACATAACAAATCTTGGAGCAAAACCACTTTAAACGCAAGTGTCACAAGCCATTAGTCATGTTCTGTCTCGAGGTTAAGTTTAACAGTGTAGAAGTAGTCGCAATTTCAGTTATGACTAGCCATAATGGAGCCGCCCTCACCTGTAATTGTATAAATGTCAGCTGGATATGTGTGTGAGTGACCCAGGCCCTCTCTCGGGTCTAGCCCAGCCTCGGCGCTCCGTTTCTGGGCAGCTCTTGAGGCTCGAGCTGCTCACTGAGGAGGCTAATGCGCTGTGACGAGCCCGGGGAAACTCCTGCTCTAATGGACAGATATGGGTCAGCGCTGCCGGATCCGCGCTGCCAGATCCGCGCTGCCCGAGCTAATGCTACTGCTAGCGCTGTGAGCAGGGGAGGGTTTTTCTCTCTCTTTTTTTTTATTTATTTATTTATTTATTTTCTTTTTCCATTCTGACAGTGGAAAGGGATGAGTCGCCGGCAGGGTTTCACCTTTTAAACTCTGCTCTGTGTGGCCTAAAGCCGGGAGCGGTTTTACAGTAGCGCTAATGATGTTGTGATGCTACATTTATAATGAGCGGGAAAAGCTGAACCGCGTATGAAGCTGTTCAGGCTGAGTACTACCAAATGTGTAAACGGATACGGATTAAGCTGACTTTGAATCAAACTGGATATAAATCGACTGCGAGAAATGTTCAAATTATTCATTTTGAAGATACGCAAATGTTAGCGTATTAAGAATGTTGTTTTGAATATTTTATTAGACCCTTTTGGGAAACAGGAACAGAAAGTGAACAAAATAGTTTGGTTCATTTTGCTCACCGCTTGTCAAAATATTGTACACAATTTAGAGGCAAAATTATTGGATTTATGACAGTTTTAGAATAAAGTTGTGTTGTACTTTATTGTAATTTGAGCGGCAACAACAAAAAACCCATGTCCTACGATTGGGACAGTACACTTTGTCACTTGTGTCAGAGACGGTTAATAAAGTACATTTTCTTTAATAAAACTTCACTTTTCCCTCCACCTTTGAAACGTAAAAGAGGTTTAATGCTGTAATCTAAAGGTTGTCCTGCTTTGTGACATGAAACACCACAAATTAAATTAGAAAACGTCTTTAAGATGGGACAGTAATGTGTTTATTGAATTAGCATTATAGACGTATTGAATAATCATATTTTCGTGAAATGGCAAATTTGTATTGAATGACATCTTTAAATATATTACAAATAAAATCACTTTTTCACTACAAAATTACACAGAAAAAACACCCCCAAACGTCAAGTACCCACATGTCACTTCACCACCAAAAATATTAAACAGAAAATGTTTTATTCCAGTTTTTTTCTTTTTCTTCCAGTGTAAAAACAGGGAAGAGTAAATTGAACTATTACGTAATTTTAATATCACAACTCAATTTGATTTGATTGGTAGATAATAAATAAAAAAATCTGCAAAAATATATTAATCAAATGACTCATATTAATTTTTCTTCTTTGTTTAATATATATTCTGCTTCTTCATCATTGAATTATATAAATTAGGAAAATAAAAATCGTGTCGCTTCAAAATTTCTTGCATCTTTTTGTTTAATCCCTAACTATGCTATGTCCTTATCAAATACATAAATGTATTAATAAACAACACTGTCACTTCTTTCTCATCATCAACATCACTTCATTATTTGGATTTTTTGACAGTAATTTATGTACGAGTGTCTGTCTTTGGGGATTCGCGCTGACATTCTCACCGTGCCGGGTTGAACAAACATTTAGCGCGGTGAGAATAAAAGCTGTGTAAAGCTTGTGTGCGCGTGTTCTTTGTGTGTCCGTCCGTGTGTGTGTGTGTGTGTGTGTGTGTGTGTGTGTGTTTGCTTGCGTGCGCGGGGCCCCCAGGGGACTCCGCTCTCTTGATGCAGAGAAGCCAAGCGTTTCGTGTTTACATTGTACAGATGCCACAGACGTTCAGAGCACAAACAGCAGCGCGACACAACAGCTTTTTTTTCCCCTCCAATAAATCTGATACTGCACAGTTAGTTTTGGAAATGTACGCGTGTATGTATGTTTTTCTTTCCGACTCCGTAACACGGTCATGTCTCGAGCTCGAAAACTGACGTGAACCCATCAAAAGGTTCTAATAAAAATAATAATAATGATAATAAAAATGATAATAAAAATGTCTCGATAGCAGCGTTTTAACGGTCTGACCAGCCAAAACCACACACTTTAAGGATGATAAGGCGTTTGGTTTGGAAGCAGGTCCGATCTCAAGGATTTCCTACTTTGGGCCCCGGTCCTGTGGTTGATTGTGAATTGATGCCTTATCTTGAACATGAAAAAGATCAATCGCTTGAAGCAAAGATTTGAATAATCCACTCTGGTTTCTCCACCGATGTGAGATCCACGTTAAATAAAACATGTCTGACTAATAGGCCAGAGTGTCAGCAGAAAAGCAAAACAGTTACATGTGTGCACTTGCGCGCTCTCTGGTGGTGCAATGGTGTATTACAAGCGTCTCCGTAGTTAACCATTTTTTACGCAGTGAAGCATTAAGTGAGTCTATCGATCGGTTAATGAATCAGTCTCAAGTACAAGTGTCCTTCCGTATCTTCTTGCGATATGAATATTGTGGAAGCCACTATAGCGTAATTGCCATAATGTGATATATTGAGTAGCGCGCATCTATTTTCGAATAGCCGGAATTAGGCATAAAAATGACACGGCTTCTTAAGTCTGTAAACACAAACCTCTATTTCTGTATCTCTCCAAATGGCATTGGCTTACAAGGACAAAGGAGGAGGAGTGCTTGAGTTTCTATTCACGAAAATGAATAAGAAAATGACAGAAACGGCACAACAACAACAAAAAAAAAGCTTGAAAACCCCATTGACATCTGGGTATGGTGAAGACGTACTGCATATTGTCAAGTGTTTTGTCATGAATGAATGTCCCAGATGTACACAGCGCCTTGTTGTTCGCTCTCATAGGTTCAGACCTCATTCACGGATGCGGTTGATATCACAATTATGGATGAAACGGTCAACGTCACACAAAGAGTATTGGGCCAAAAAACGTGGAAATGCGTCGACAAACGTCTTAAGGACCAAACACGGTTCTTTTGTCAAGAATAAAAGCCAATGCCACACAAATAATGTTAAGGCTCAACATTTGTGGATCATGAGTTTAGATATTTCGTTCTCCCACATTTATAAAGACCCCTGTGCTCCATTTGAAATTATGACATTATTACATTCTAGAACGTGAACGCAACCGAGCGCTCCGGATCGACGTCCAGAGATACATTAGCAAAAGGAAAAAAACAACAACAATAAACAGCTGTTATCGCATAATACTTTTGAATGGACACAAGTTATACCTACATAACTATGAGTACGATTCAGTTGGCGAATATAAGGCGGACCACCTGATTTTTACTGTCTGAAAAAACAAGACAAGTTGAGTTTATTTTAAGCTTTGAGAGGCCAGAGCAGAGTATTACAGCGACGGTGAAGCTAGCAACTGGCAACCATTTAATTTATTTATTTTGAGCAAGTCAGTAGATACAAATAAGTGCATGTCACCAACAAAATATATAAAGATGTTCTCATTCAAGCTCGAAACGGTGGAGACAAAAATCCTTAAAAATTAACAACATAATATTAAATTCAGTCTCAAATGGGACTGTGTCAAATGACAATTAACAGTTTATAGACAATGAGTCACATTACGTTATTATAGCAGCATGCTAACAGCGCGCCAGGGTTATTTCCAGTTGTGCAAAGGCTAAAATAATCTCTAATCGGATGCAGACAGCACAGATCAGTCTCATTTTGATCCTAAGAGCTGCTTTTACACTATATCTGTGTTGGGCAAAAATAATGAGGTTGAAAAATGGGTACAGCTCCTTTAAACACGCGCTGTGTAATTCATATTTATGTTAGCATTTCCAATCAAATCAATACAGCCATGATTACAACATCACATCGCTCTTCCTCTTCTCCTTTTTCCTCTCTTCGCCCTCGCCACTCTCTCTGCTCTGTTCTCCCGCTCGGCCCGCGGCCCGTGGGCAGACTGCGTGTGGGCCCGCTCGGCCGGTTTCCGCGTGGTGTTTGGGTTTCCGCGGGCAAGAGCAGCTGTCGCGCCCGCTGCCCCCTGACCAAGCGCTAAACGGACCAGATTACAGCCGGTTTCAAAGTGTGGGCAAACAAGCAGAGTTCCACGCTGTTTGGGAGGATTTGCGCTTAAATATTTACTCGGGAGCGTGAAACGGGGTGAAATAGATTGGAGTAAAGCTGTGCTGAATTTTGTTTGAGTACAGATACGTGTGCAAACAAGTTACTCAAATAAAAGTAAAAGTAGCACTTAGAAAACAAGATTTCGCACAGATTTTGAGTGTTAGTTTTTTGGGTGAAGAATTGGTGCTGATCCTTATTTCTTTTTTCACCTACTCCCTATCCCCGCCCACATCCCTATACTTAGCGTTGATTATTTGCAGAATTAAGCCTCTGAGCGACACATGCAGAGTTCTAAAATGTCACGTAGCCACTTTTCAAAAATAAAAACATGTAAATGGCAATCTGCTGCCTGTTACATTGAAATGTCACGCTGAAGTCTTGAACGGGGAGTCAACAACATCGTTTCTGTTCTTAAGTCGTTTCGGATCAATGTAGCCTTTTTCAATGATCAAAATGAAATGAGAACATAATGATCTCGGCATGGTCACAATAATTATTAAATGTATGTGTTAAAGTTTTCTCCTCTCACAGCCCTCGGGCCTCTCAGTCATGACACGCCTCAAGGGCCATGACAGTGGAGCGAGCAGAGAATCAAACTTTTGTTAAATCCACTCGGGAGGGATGTAACTAAAATAAGAAGCCCACTTACATCCTTCAGTGTCGCCCAAAGCACAGCGCTGCCATGGCATTGGTCTGATCCACTCATGGATTTAAGCTCAGACAGAAGTTAGAGGGAATCTCAGTTTGCAAACTCCTAAATATTGCAGGAATTCATCTTGCTGCGTACATAACCCCAGGGCAGCTGTGGCTACAGGAGTGCTTCATGACCATGGAGTACTGGAGGCTTTGTCTGTTTATGGTATTGTTGTGGACAGTAGAACACGCACATAAATACATGTGTTTAGTGTATTTATGAGCGTGTTCAGTTTGCGCTGTGCCTCTTCGATCACAATTGATTATGAGATAAATGTTTGAATGAGGGTTTCAGTGCAGTGTTAATCTGCGTGATAATCTCACTGCACTGCACTGCACGTACTGCACTGTACTGCACTGCACTGTACGCACTGTACTGCACTGACTGTACTGCACTGTACTGTACTGCACTGTACTGTAGCGCACTGCACTGTACTGCCTGTACTGCACTGCACTGTACTTGCACTGTAATGCATTACTGTACTGTATGCACTGTACTGTATTCACTGTACTGCAATGCACTGCACTGCACTGTACTGCGTGACTGCACTGCACTGTACTGCACTGTACTGCACTGTGAATGCAACTTGACTCGCGTGTACTGTACTGCACTGTACTGCACTGCACTGTACTGCACTGTACTGCTGCACTGCACTGTACTGTACTGCACGCACTGTACTGTACTGTACTGCACTTAACTGCACTGCACTCGACCACTTGTACTGTACTGTACGCACGTGTACTGCACTGTACTGACTGCATTGTACTGCACTGTACTGACTGTTACTGCACTGTACGTACTGCACTGTACTGCACTGTGCACTGTACTGCGTGTACTGCACTGTACTGTACTGTACTGACTACTGCACTTATGTACTGTACTGCATGCCGTGTACTGCACTGATACTGCACTGTACTGCACTGAACGTTACTGCACTCGTACTGCATGTACTGCCGATGTACTGCACTGCACTGCACTCACTGTATCTGCTCTGCACTGCTCTGCACTGCACTGCACTGCACTGTACTGCCGTGTCACTGCACTCTACTGCCGTGTACTGTACTGTACTGCACTGCACTGCCGTGTACTGCGTGTACTCACTGTACTGTACTGCACTGTATGTACTGACACTTGCCCTGACTGTACTGCACTGTACTGCTCTGCACTACTGTACTGCCGTGTACTGCACTGTACTGCACTGTACTGCCTGCACGTACTGCACTGTACTGCCTGTACTGCACTTACTGCACTGTATGCCGTGTACTGCACTGTACTGCACTGTACTGTACTGCACTGTACCACTGTACTGCCGTGTACAGAGTTGATGGGCATCAACACACCTTGTCTTTATGTCTTTATGTGTAGACCGTATCAGACATGCTATGGAGGGTTTCTTTCACTTTTTCTTCTAGGTTTAAGAACTTATTAGTCAAGAGACTTGCTGCAAACATAGGGGGGTCACATAATATATTGGTTACCATTAGATATTGTTGCATTATGGGGAACCTTGCCACTGCAAGGCAGCAAAGGTACACTAATTATCCTTAGCCACATGCTAACCAAACGGAGGACACATGCCTGTGGAGAACATGCACATTTAGAATTGACTTGGGCAGTGAGATGAGACATAACACGTCCAGATTAGGGACGGTGGTCTTTGAAACAGCCAACGAAAAACATTAAACAATGCTCAAATCGTTTTCCTTTCATGAGAAACAACTTGAAGGAGCCATGCAAGAAACACAAACGTTCAAATCATTTCATACTGTCAACGTAAAGCTTCCGTGTCCTTGCACTGGAGCTTCACTACAGCGGGAAAAGCAGCCAATACTCGAGTATTCCAAAGTCATTCAAATCAATGCGTGTGCGTGCTTTACACCAGTTTGTGAGCGCTGCAGGCGGCGGTTGTGGAGGAGGACGGGTTGGAGGGAAGTGACCAAACGCGGTGTGGAGGGGGAGCTGGCGGGTGTGAGAGGGGGGCGGGGTGGAGGAGGGCGGTGTGGAGAGGCGTGCGGGGGTGGAAGGCGAGGAGCGGGGTGTGGAGGAGGCAGCGGGTGTGGAGGGAGCGCCGGGTGGAGGGAGGCGCGTGCGGGTGTGGAGGAGGAGCGGGTGTGGAGGAGGCGCGGGTGGAGGAGGCGCGGGGTGGAGGAAGGAGCGGTTGACAGGGCGCCCCAAGGGGGTGGAGGGAGCGGTTGCGAGGGCGGGTGTGGAGGGGGAGCGGGGGTGGACACCGCAGCCACCGGGAGCGGTTTATAGGCGTTCAGACGGGATTTGACCTTACAACGCTGCCGTGGTAACAACTACACAAGTGCAACGCCCTTATCCACTGCACCACCGGCAAAGCACGCGGACCCAAAATGAAAAGTTCATGAATGAAAACCCGTAACGAAGTCCAGAAGTAAAGCCAAACAGAAAATCCAAAGGCGGTAATGCATACTGTCAACGTGTCCTTGGGCAAGACACTTCACCCGCCTCTCCTCCAGTGTCCAAGTTTGCTGGTGTAGGAAAGAGAGCGTGTTTGTTGGAGTGACTGTGGGACGACAGATGGAAATGAGTCCATGGTTACAATCTGTGTTTACAGCATGTGCAGCCTGTGTGTTCATTAACATACACTGTCCTGTCAAAATAAACTAATAATAATAATAATAATAAATACATTGCAATAATGGTAAGATCTTCTATGCACTGTGTGGAAAATATCCTTCATAGAACCACCGTGTTTCTATTCTCTTTTGGTACAAAGTGATGGTAACGCACTTTACGAGCGCACACGCTAGCGCTGATGTTCTTCTTCTCCTGTGGTTTTGCGCGCAGGATGACAGTTCAGTGAGCAGCGAGGAGGAGGCCGACATGAGCGAGCCCACATGGCTGACAGCGGACCTGGGCCCGGCGTCCGACCTGAGCTCCGGCAGCCGCGCAGGCGACCGGAGGAGACACAGCAAGGACGACGACGGTAGGAGCTAACGCCGCGCTACAGGCTAACGCCGCGCTATAGGCTAACACCAGCGACATGACAGGATTGTTGTTATTCTAATTATTACTTAGTTCAGTGAAATATATCGTACTTTTTTGTGCGCTGTAAAGTATGTTTGTCTGGATACCTTTGGGTCATTTTTGTGCAGGTCATTTTTTACTTTTATTTTATTGTCTACCTTTGTGGCTTTTGTAGTTTAAACACACTCTTCCGCCACTTAGCTGGTCGAGACGTTCGGATTGGGGATCGATGCGTACATACCCTGTTTTTCCTCTTATACGATGGATATTTCCTGGTGGAGTCTGCGTTTCAAGACCAATAATGAACGTTGAGTCATAATCGAGCCTTGGCAGACGTTGCGGACAAAGAGAAAAGTAAACAAGTTGTTCTGTGGATGCTAAAATACAGCAGGTGGCAGTAGCATGGCCGTAACATTCATCCATAGTGGCCGTTAATGTTCTCGGATATTTGCCGTTGCTTGCATTTTGGACAGTATAAGTCTTAGAATCTGTGTTTTTGCTCCTGTAGTTGTTGACTAGTTCATAAGCCGACTAAGCCGAGGTTTTAAGTCAGTTTGCCCCAGGGCAGCTGTGGCTACACCGTCACATCTGAATAAAAAAATGCACCATATTCAAAGTTTGAGTGCCTACAGAAGTCGTGAGGAACAAAAGTTTTCCAAAATCTGGCACCAACGGCGAGACACGGGTGAATAGGAACAACTCTTCCACCTCTTTCATCATGTAACATTTTCATATATGAATGAATGAATGAGGCAATTCAAGTGTAAAATTGGGCAGAAATTTTGGATGTCGGACTGGAAATTGGTGCGAAAATTCAAATTTCACCTCCACTTTTTCTGAGCTAAAACATGAACCAATCGCCCTTGGAATGAGATGTCAACAAATCGTCTATCGTCACGCCCTGTTTATAATCTTGTAAAAACGGCCTTTGACGTCGCAATCTCCCAACAGCCAAGCCAAGCTACAGGTCAGATCTGTGGAGAGGCGAGTGTGTTTTGGCAATAAAGAAACGGCTGTAATTGAATAAACGCTCGGCAGCCAATGGTTTAATGAGCAAACTTTTCTCTTATCCATCTGTTCGGAGTCCTTTTTATGACACCGTTGCCATAACTACACCGCGCAGCCCCTCTCCCCGCCCCTTCCCTACGGCGCAGAGGTGCTTTTCGTTGCACTTCCGGCGGCTCGGCCCTGTCAGTTTAGCCGTGGGAAGCCTTTAGAAATCGCTGCCCGTCTATTTTTTGACCGTCGGCGTTTATTTGTCCCGTCCTTCAAGTTCTCCCGGAACGTTTTTCTCTCCATTTGGTTTCAAACGCGGCTGTCATTTTAGCGCCTCGCCTTTCCCGCTCGCTACCTGCCAATCTCCCAGAACCGCTCTCTTCTCTCTCTCCCCCCCCCCCCCCCCCCGAACCCCGGCTTCTTTCTTTCTTTTTTTTCCTCTTTTCCTCCCCCCCCCCCCCCCCCCCCCCCCCCCCCCGTTCCCCTCCTCCTGCGCTCTCCCCCGTGCCTTTTCTAACCACTCTGCCGCTCTCATGGCCACTCCAGCAACGTTCTCGTTTATCTCTACGTCTTTCCTCTTCTCTCCCTCCACCATCTGCATGTTTTCACTCTTATTCTTTTCTCTTTCTGTCTCTTCCTTTGCTTTCTATCTGTATTTCCTCTCTCTCTCTCTTCTCTCTCTCTATTCTATCGCTCCCTCTCTCTTTGTCTGCCTTTCTCTTCTCTTTTTCCTGTATCCTCTCACTGTTTCTCTCTCTCTCTCGCTCTCTTCTTGCTCTCATGTCTCTCTGTCTTTTCTTCTCTTTCCCTGTCCCTCTCCTTTCTCTCCATGTCTTCTACTCTCTTCCCGTCCCTCTTCCTTTCTCTCCATGTCTTTCTACTCTTTTCCCCGTTCTCTCTCCTTTCTCTCCTGTCTTTCTATCTTTCCCCGTCTCTCTCCTTTCTCTCTCTCTGTCTTTTAGCTCTCAATTTCTCGTCTCTTTTTTCATCGCTCTCCTTCCTGTCGTCCCTACTCTCTTGTCTTCTCTTTTCCCTGTCTTTCTTCCCGCTCTCTCTCTCTCTCTCTAGTGTCCTCCCTTCTCTCCATGTCTTTCCTCTCTTTTCTGGTTTCCTCTCTCTCTATGCCTCTCTCTTCCCTCTCTTACTCCCACCTCACCTCTCTTCCTTTCCATCTTCATCAGCCCCCTGTTCTCTCTCTCTCTCTCTCTCTCTCTCTCTCTCTCTCTCTCTCTCTCTCTCTCTCTCTCTCTCTCTCTCTCTCTCTCTCTCTCTCTCTCTCTCTCCCCCTCTCTCTCTCTCTCCCCGCTCTGAAAGGATTCCCGTTGCGACTCGCGTTTAACTTTGAAGGCGGGCGGCGGTATTGTTTGATAATGTGGCAGGGATACGGCAATTATCGGCGCGGTAACAAGTGGCAGTGTGAGCGAGTACACTGTGGACACCTCGACGGCTCCATCAAGTATACAGCCGCGTGTGTGCGTGCGTGCGTGCGTTCGTGCGTGCGTGTGTGCGTGTGCATGAACCAGTGTGTCTGAGCGTTAACTCCAGTCCTTATACTCATTTTATATACACTCACTTTGTAGAATTGTGCTAATTAGTCGCGGTGGTCGTATTGTATTGTTGTATTATTGTGTTTTATGCACCGGGTGAACGCTTGACTCTCGGATGAGTGGATTTATCGCCATGCTTTCGGTTATGGTTAATACAATTGGCGGTGCAGGTGAATATACAATATGTGTAACTTTCCCACTGAGGGAAAACGGTTGTATAGTTTGCTCATTGATAATTACAGACTCTCTGACCTCCAGCGGTCGCTCGCACGCGACTGTCACGCGGGCCAGACACACCGGCCGCAGCGGATGGTTCTGCCACGTGGTCAGTGCCTGTAGCGTTCCATCTTTTTTTTGAGAATTAAGTCAGAATTTGTTGCTATTTTGGGGGGAAAACAAAGATAAATCTGGGTTATCTTTTTTTTAAATCGAGTTGTCCATCTGAAAGTGCTGGTCTGAGCAGGAGCCCGTGTGAAGGTCTTTGTGCGGTTGGTGGTGGTAAACTTCTTCTGTTGCCATAGCTGCCCTGGAGATAACTGATGGTTTGGCAAGGTGGTTTTACCTTAGGGCAAAGGAAAGCAGCAGCCTGGGGCCCCCAAACAAGAAGGACCCCCATAGCTCTGTGAAGAACGGCTCATGTCTATTGGCCCACCTACAAGTGAACGAGGTGTCAAGTCTATATTTTCAAATACAAATATTGATGTTATATATTCTTAAATAATCCTGTTGGACTGAAGGTCAAAGCCAGCTGCTGTCTTATGTAACTGAGGACATTTGGCCCCCAATCTGCTAAAACCACCCCGCTTGTACATAAAAAATGTCAATTCTATCTGATGTGCGAAGTGTATTGTCCGTCCAACACAATTCAAGTCGTTTTGATATAAACGTACACAAGGTCACGATGATTCACAGTGAAGGCCAATGTACATCAGCTTCGTCTGAGTCAAGATGTTTCTCAAGTGCACTTCTCTCTTCTCCTCAGGGCCAAAATAATGGTGATTAACAATATAGTATTTAAAAAGTAGTATTTAAAAAGACAGTTACACAAAACACACTAATAACTCTGCGCTACAGGCTTTGAGCTACAGCGCTCAAGAAATAATTATTATATTCTTATTGCGAAATCTTACTTTTTTGAAAACATTGAACCTGCACCAGTTTGAGGTCCTGCGGTGTGACAGGTTTATGTTGGAAGAAAAGCACAACATTGCCCTAACACTAGACATATTGGGTCTTTTATGATTTGTGACCGGGCACATGTTAAGTTAAAGACGTGACACGCTACATGATGTGAAGCTTGAGAAAAGGCGTGCCACACTGCAGGACAGAAATAGGCGTGACACCCCCTAACATCAAGTGCCCATTACAAAACATCCCACCAACGATGATTGTTTTCTCTTTCTCGTCCCAATCAGCGACATCATTGTTTATCGTCCCATCCGTAACGTATTTACACATAAATATACACAAGTGCGAGTACCGGCGCAGAGGTACGACCACATAGCTGCTCCGCTCTCGTCTCCGCGGCCCTTAGCTCTGTTGCCGAGGAGACGTGGCATCGACCCAGCGCCGCCGTTTGATCCAGGTGTGAGCTGAAGTGAGCCGATCTGACAGCGCTGTGCCACGGAGAAGGAGGCGCTGCCCCGGCCCATCTCCGTCAACGTCTGAGAGAGTGTTGCGCAGGCCGGCCCCCGGGTCTATCGCTCCGGATCAGGCCCGGATCAGGCCCGGATCAGGCCCGAATCAGGCCCGGAGGAGGAGCCAGCACAGAGGTGACGTGAAAGGATAAGAGCGTAGAGGAGTGTTGGAACCACCACTACAGCCTGGTCCCCGGAGTGCGCAGGGATGTTGTTCTAGTGCACTTTAATGAGGGGCACACGCTGTAGGGCACTTAGCTGGCTCTTCATAAGCTGGTGCCGATTTAAAGCCATCGTAACCAAGAGAGAATAGATACAGATGAATTAAAATGAGGTGAGCTTATTGAATGGACAAACCAGGGCCGTTTGTTTGCCTAATTGGGGCCCAGTGCAAAAGTTTAGCTGTGAAAACTTCTGCTCACTTCATCTGAAAAATACTACAATCTATTAAATATCTGGGAATAAAAAGTCACTCTTATTGTATCTATTTGTATATAAATAATAGGAATACATTTTAAATTGAAGTTACAAATAAAAACAAACTCTTTTTAGGAAATACACTGACTTAACTGAGACCCTAACTCTTTAATTAAGTAGTTATTAAGCCATCTATTGGTTCATTATGACTTGAGTACTTCATGTACTCAAATAAAACAAAAATGACATTGAATAAGTAATTATTTTAGAGAGAAGTGATTGGTGGAGAGGCCAATGAATAGAAGGCTGTGATTGGCTGACGGCACGAAGGAGGAGGGAATACAGTATTCCTGGTTCGTTGAGCGCGTTGCCATAAGAACAAAGCCTGCATTTGCTAAGAGCTGTTGTTGATGTTCACTGTAGCGCTGCATGCTAATCGTGCAGTTTGTTGTTCCCACACGCGGCCCAGCCTTAAGTCAATATTTTATAGAATTTGTCGTGTTGTATAATGCAACAATGAGCATTTGTAGAAGCGATTTGAATAGATATGATGAAAGCCAACTATAAATGTAACTGTAATCAAGCGTTTGCGTCTCCGTATTCGCTTTGGCCGGGTGGAGAAAGTGTAACGGTGAGTGCGAAGTCCGCGGCGTCTCGGGAGCGCGACGGCGGCCACCGAAGCGCGTGTCGCCACTTTAGAAACCTTTTAGCGGCCAGGGAGCGCCGGCGGCTTTGCGACCCGGAACTAGCGTCCGATGACGAGCCAGATCACGTTATTTAAAGAGCACATTTAAAAAACGGCCCACCAAAGATGAGAGAACAATGTTATCGCACGGTTAAAAGCTCTTAAAATCGTAATATGTGTCCTTTAAAGCTGTCGTACCTGATGGTAAAAGTGGTCTTTCGTCCAGATTTGGCTTTATGTTTTCTACAGCGTGGGGTGGTCTTACAATGTCTTCCTTCCAAAACGCTTCTTATTCTCATTATGACTTGGAACAAAGTCTTCAAACCAAGAAAAAAACTCCCGGACAAATGACCTTACAGTCTTCTCCGCGGTGAAAAGGGTAAAGCGCGCTAAAATAAGCCGCACATTATGACGGTTCCTAATGGAGAGGGCCGCTCAGAGAAGTGCGCTCGGTGTGTTCTGTGGGTGGGGCGCGCAACACGGCCCTGTCATCGAAAAGGTCACTCTGTTCTACACTTCTTATAGAGCCAGAGGGTGTCCAAATGCCACGGCTCTCGCGCGGAGCAGAGCGAGAGCAAGTCGGTCTGACCAGAAGCACATTTACCCAAGTACATTCACTCTGTCATTTGACTAAAACAGCAATGCAAGTCGAAGTTTTGGTTCCTCCACTCGTTCAAGTAGCTTCTTCAGTTCCTCTGATGGGTTTGATCTGGTTTGTCAACTGGGCAACGAATCCAATCTTTTGTCCAAGTCGTTTCTCAGTGGTCATCCTGGAACATATGTGACAAATCTGATATCGAAGACCGCGGCGTCGCCCGGTGTTGCAGCCTCCGCGACCTCGAACGACCTGGAGGAAAATGGATGGATGAATGGAAGGTCCACCGCTAATCCTCTTGTCGGTAACCGCGTGCAGTGTGGAGTTCAGATGTTGGGTCAAGAAATTGGACCATTAAATAGCAGTCAGTAAAAGTTAAAAAGAGCAAATCAAATCTGTCTTTACACAATATTCCTGCTCTTTTCCCCCACTTCACAACAGGGACCCTCCACACAAGACCTCTTAACCCTTTCCCCAACTCGTCACTTACTTGACACTTTTGTAATAGTTCAGACTGCTTTTGTTTCCTCTGGTGTAATTTCTTTGTGACTTAGTGCACTCTGCGCCGCAGGCTTCCATCAGTCAGCGAGCGCTTCGCACTGGTCTGGCGCCGTTCAGCCGCTTAAAGCGTTTTAGAGAGCTTATTCATGTTGTAGGATTGCAATTTATTTTTCACATCAAATATTCTGTTCAGAAGTAAAAAAAAACAAAAACAAGAACATGTTTTGAAGAGGTTGCATAGAATAAGACCCCATAGAGACACTAAGACCCCATAGAGGCACTCCATAGGGACACTAAGATCCTATAGGGACACTAAGACCCCATAGAGACACTAAGACCCCATAGGGGCACTCCATAGGGACACTAAGATCCTATAGGGACACCCCATAGGGACACTAAGACCCTATAGGGAAACTAAGACCCCATAGGGGCACTCCATAGGGACACTAAGACCCTATAGGGACACTAAGACCCCATAGGGGCACTCCATAGGGACACTAAGACCCTATAGGGACACTAAGACCCCATAGGGGCACTCCATAGGGACACTAATCAGAATCAGAATCAGAAAGAGTTTATTGCCATTGTCAATGAACAAAATTCAAAAACATAGGAACTTGTCTCGGCCTTAAGGTGCAACATAAAACACTGAGTAATAATAAATATATTCAATCAAAAAGGGCATGCATTAGGAAACAATTTAAAATTACTATACAATAAAAATAAAAATAGGCATTTCTATGTACACAAGTTTACAGTTATGTTTAAAGTTGTAGTGCAGAAAGTGACAGTGCAGTGAGTGGTTGAATATTGCAGTTAAAGTGACAGGAGTTTTGAAGTGTTCATGAGTCCAACGGCAGAGAGGAAAGAAACTATTCTTGTGGCGGAGGTTCTGGTCCGGATGGACCGTAGCCTCCCTGCCTGAGGGGAGTGGTTTCAAACAGACCATGTCCAGGGTGAGAAGGGTCAGCTGTGATCCGACCTGCTCGTCCCAGAGCCCCTGGAGACGTACAGGTCCTGCAGAGATGGAAGTCTGCAGCCGATCACCTTCTCAGCAGAGCGCACAATGCGCTGTAGTCTCTGTTTGTCCCTGGCTGTGGCGCCAGCGTACCACACGGTGATGGAGGAGGTGAGGATGGACTCAATGATGGCCGTGTAGAACTGCACCATCATCTGCACTGGCAGCTTGGCTTTCCTCAGCTTGCCGCAGAAAGTACATCCTCTGCTGGGCCTTCTTGATGAGGGAGCTGGATGGAGGGCTCCCACTTGAGGTCCTGGGTGATGGTTGCCCAGGAAGCGGAAGGAGTCCACGGTGGTGATGGGGGAGTCTGTCATGATGAGGGGGGGCTGGGGGGCTGTGGGCTTTCCTGAAGTCCACGATCATCTCCACTGTCTTCTAAGACCCTATAGGGACACTAGACCCATAGGGGACACCCGTAGGGACACTAAGACCCCATAGGACACTAGACCCTACAGGGACACTAAGACCCTACAGGGACACTAAGACCCTACAGGGACACTAAGACCCCATAGGGACACTAAGACCCTATACGGGCACCACTAAGACCCATAAGGACACTAAGACCCACCCCATAGGACACTAAGACCCCATAGGGACACTAAGACCCCATGGGGACACTAAGACCACATAGGACACCCCATAGGGACACTCCATAGGGACACTAAGACCCCATAGGGACACTAAGACCCCTTAGGGACACTAAGACCCCACCCCGTAGGACACTAAGACCCCGTAGGGACACTAAGACCCCGTTTAGAGACACTAAGACCCCATAGGGACACTAAGACCCCATAGGGACACTAAGACCCCATAGGGCACTCCATAGGGCACTCCATAGGGACACTAAGACCCCGTAGGGACACTAAGACCCCGTAGGGCACTAAGACCCCGAGGGACACTACCCCATAGGGACACTAAGACCCCATAGGGACACTAAGACCCCATAGGGACACTAAGACCCCATAGGGGCAGCTCCATAGGGCACTCCATAGGACATAAGACCACAGTAGGACACTAAGACCCGTAGGGACACTAAGACCCGAGACACTAACCCCATAGGGACAGCTAAGACCCATAGGGACACTAAACGCACCGTAGGGACACTAAGACACTTTTCTTTTTTCTGATTGGTCGAAACGTCACAACAACGGAACGAACTCTTTTCTCTCGTCTCAACAATACACAACAGTGCTTCTCTTTGCGTTTCTAAATACACAATAGTTTTAATCATCTTAAAACAGGAAAAGTACGTCTGAGGCGTCGCCATGTTTGTTTAGGTCGTCCTTTTGACTTCCGCCCAAACTACAATGCTGCTCTGTGTTGGTCAGGCCCACAGCGGCTCAAACCGAACACCACGAGACCAGATGATCCTCGAGAGTTTGTCAAACGAATATCACCAGAACTCACCTTTCTGACCAGGTTAGAAATGGCTGACACATCCTACTTGTAAGACCAGTTTCAGGAGATCCAAATAAGAACGTAGAGCGATGGCGTCTTGAGTGCAGGAGAATGAAGATGACTCAACGTTCATGAGTTGATTCAGCTGCACGTTGCTCACAGGCACCTGGAAATACGATCACCATTTCTTCCTGTGCCGGCCTTTTCTTCTCCTCTCAGCTTCAGGACTCATTTGAAGATATTGTTGATGGTTTTCAAATGTTTGAATGGGCTGGCTCCTCCCCAATCTTTCAGAGCCCTCTTGTCTTGTCTGACCTTAGATGTTCCGAGGTCACGGTTCAAAGCGCAAGGCTTGTCGCAGGTCTGGGTCCCAGACTCTGGAACAGTCTTCCTCTGGGCATTAGAACAGCTCACTCTTATGATGTTGTTTATGTGTTTACACTATGTTTACACTGTGTTAAAAATATGTAATGATATAATAACCGTACAAATCCTGCCAATTGTGGCCATAAACGTTTTGACTTAATTTCGAAACATCAAACAGAACACAAAGTCATGAAAATCATTCTTAATAAACTATTTGTTCATTAAGAATAAAGTCTTAGTTCATGCTTATCAGGTAGTTATTATAAAGTGTATTAAAGTGCATTAAAGTACATCGTTCACATTAAACTTTGGAATGATTCATCTCTGGTTAGGACTTCTTCACACTGAAAGTCTCTGGTTGACATTTCTCTGCAGTTAATCATTTCATTTCAAACATTATCGGCAACTTTGCTACAGGAGAGAGCTTTTTATATTCCTTTCTTTATTTCCTCTAGACTATTTATGTAGAAGATATGTATGAATGTTAACTTTATTAGCACAGCGTTTCTTTTTCAATCACACATTCCATTTCTGGCTTCATCTTCCGCGCGGAGCTGGCGGCAAAGCGAGGCAAGCGCAGCGGCCTAACCTTGACTCGCGCCGTCGCCGCGAATTAATTCTATAAGATCCAACCTTGAGACGGGCTCCGCGTTGGCCGGAGGAGAGCCGGGTTAGGGCCATATGTGCCTTGCCCGTTTTAGCGGGACCCGTTTCAAGACGCCACGTGCAACAGACCTCGGCTCGCTCCACACGTCTCCGCTCAAGTAGCCCATTCACAGGCTCTTAAATCCTGGGCACTGAGCGGGCCTCTCATCCCCTGAAGCTCCACAGCAGGTCCTCCCCCTCCACCACAGCACGCTCTTCTTCTGCTGTGAGAACATGAGCTAACACACACACATCTTACCAACATCCAACAATGGAAATGATTGATGGATAAAATCAATTAAAATCAATTACAATCAATACAATCAATACCAATCAATACAATTTCAATACAATTTCAATACAATTCAATTAGCAAATAATGCAATTCACATAGAAATAAATAAAAATAAATAAATTCAAAAATAAATTCAATTCAATTACAATACAATTCAATAGAAATAATGCAATTCAATAGAATAAATAAAATAAATAAAATAAATAAAATAAATAAAATAATAAAATAAATAAAATAAATAAAATAAATAAAATAAAATAAAATAAATAAATAAATAAAATAAATAAAATAAATAAAATAAATAAAAATTCAAACAATCATCAATTCAATACAATTCAATTACAATCAATAGAAATAAATAAATAAATTCAATAATAAATCAATACAATTCAATCCAATACAATTCAATAAATAATGCAATTCCAACTACGAAATAAATAAAATAAATAAAATAAATAAAATAAATAAAATAAATAAAATAAATAAAATAAATAAAATAAAATAAAATAAAATACAATTCAATACAATTCAATACAATTCAATACAATTCAATACAATTCAATAGAAATAATGCAATTCAATAGAAATAAATAAATTAAATAAATAAATTCAATACAATTCAATACAATACAATTCAATAGAAATAAATGCAATTCAATAGAAATAAATGAAATAAATAAAATAAATGAAATAAATAAAATAAATAAAATAAATAAAATAAATAAAATAAATAAAATAAATAAAATTCAATACAATACAATTCAATAGAAATAAATGCAATTCAATAGAAATAAATAAATAAAATAAAATAAATGAAATAAATAAAATAAATAAAATAAATAAAATAAATAAAATAAATAAAATAAATAAAATTCAATACAATTCAATACAATTCAATACAATTCAATAGAAATAAATGCAATTCAATAGAAATAAATAAATTAAATAAAATAAATAAAATAAATAAAATAAATAAAATAAATAAAATAAATAAAATAAATAAAATAAATAAAATAAATAAAATAAATAAATAAAATAAATAAAAATTGAAATTCAATAGAAATAATGCAATAAAATAAATAAAATTTACAGCCACCAAATTGATTGCCTAGGTTCCAGAATGCTGTAAATCACTGTTAAGACTGAGTCGCTTATAATAATTAGCTCATTTTCTTGTAATATAGAGCCAATATCAGTATTTTAATGATTGTGACATATTGTGCGGCCTTTTTGATCAATATTTCCCCGGCAACTATTTTTTCCATATATTTTTTTCGACCTCTACCGAAATCAATTAACGCGCATCCACCTTTTCTCCAAACCTCCCTGCACACCACAGACACAAAATGGCGGCTCGGGGGGGGGCGTACGTCGGACATATTGATCAACCGCGTCATTGACATTGACTGAGGAGTCCGGCGTTGCACTGAATCCTGTAAAACTGTGGCTCTCTAATGGGTCGGGCCACAGCGGGACCAGCTATCGCCCACAGGAACGCGCCGAGGGGTCAAATAGATTAGTGCGCCTCCACACGGATATCCCAGCATGCACTTCTGCCTCCTGTGCGCGCCTCTGTCTCCGCACATCCATCAGGAAAACGGAGCCGCTCAGCACCTTGTCGGTACGCCGAAGACAGCAGCAGCCGCGACCTCTGCCAGGCGAGGTTCTTCAGGATGAAAGAAGTTGTAATGTGCCGGATTGGAAACATGGAAACATGGAACATTCGAGCGATCTGACGGGAAACCTGTCCCAAACGCAATGCTACCGACCAAAAGCTGATATTAGGGCTGCAACAGTCCAGCTTCTTCAGGTCCCATCCATACTTTTGTGTCACTTTCATCGAAACCTCGTCATCAAAGCTGCTCCTCAAATGTCAGTGACTGAGATTAAAGGGGCTGTATTTCAAAGTGAAGTCAAATTACCTTATTATTTTGGCCCCAGCGCAGGGTTTTAGGGGCAAAATGAGTCCATTGTCCGCTCTCTACATCTAATTATAGCGGGTTTTATAGTTATCTACCGGTCACTTTTGGGCTAGTGCTACGGCCACACCCCCTTTTGGGTGAAAACAAACAGTGTTAACAGATAGATGTTAAAATGTTATCGTTTTGCCTCAAAATACAGCAAAATATTGATAATGGTGACACAGCAGCCATGGACGGAGAAGTTGGTCCTGATTTCAGATTGGGATCATATCTCCAGGTCATTTGTTTGACTCTACACTCCTCCACCTCTCGGGAGTAAATTTAAATACTCACCAACTTCTCCATCCGTGGCTGTTGTGGCGCCAGTATCAATATTTTGTTGTATTTTGGAGCAAAACGATCACATTTAACATTTTGAATCTCCTGCCACCCATCTGTTAACACTGTTTGTTTTCACCCAAAAGAGGGCGGAGACGTTCTGGTGGCACTGGTCTCCGCAAAGCAGGAAGTGCGCTGTTAGCATGCTAATCTTTCTGCTCTGGCCTTATGAAAATCACTAATAAACCGATTAGTATGCTCAGAATGCATTAGGTAAGAGAGAAATACATATTAATATATAAGAATAATATTGATTTTCACATTTTTATTCCAGTATAGCACCTTTAAGCCGGGAGTAGTGTTTTTGTCCTTGATGTTGGTGTGTTGTGCATGCACTATGAACCTGCCGTCTTTTCCACAGCACTCAAATATAAATGTACAGCTTGTAAAATCAGAGTTCCTGAGCTTTAAAATGAGAAATGGCACTATATTCGCTGTGTTGAAGTTGGTGAAAGGTTTCTGTTCTCAATACATGGCTTATTGGAGAATCAGAGTAGCCTCAGGAGATCTGGAATCGATATCTGATCCATTACATTTTCCAGTTGGTATTGATGCATCCTTAGCTAACATATGCTCTGGACACATCATATCAGAGAGATCTGGAACCTGGTTTTAGCCGCAGGATCATCTGGTAACTCAAAGAGAGGGGCTTGTTCTGCCTTTTGATCGGGTGATGGACTGAACCGCATCGCGTGAAATGCGTTTGTGTCTGAATGAACGGGCGTTGCACTTGTGGACAGCGAACTCCTGTATTTCGTTCACGCGTGTACGTTTTGCTTCATATCTGAGGACACAGATAGTTCATGGTTACAGATATCCACAGTAGTTAAGAAAGCGTTTTAATAACATTGGTCTTAATACATTCAGCAAGAACGCAAATGTATCCTCTCCCTTGAAGATGCAATAAGAGATAAATATATATGAGCGATTATCTCGGCTCGTTCATGACAAACGCTTTATTATTTTTACACAGGTACATGAATCGCATAACAATTACACTAAGCCGGCTTATGTGTGCTACAAAACATGGATCTGCCGACGCTGCGCTGGGCCGTAATTGCGGCTAATGCCAAATAAGTCACGCCGTTATCTAACACGATGTATGGAAATGACGATTTTACAGTTTTATCACATTTTTGCCAGACTTGAAAGAGAGATTTTCTTTCCTGGTTTGGTGATGTGCATGATAAACGTTTGAGGCTTAGTTTTTGCGTGTTCTCCCTGTGTCTGGGTGGGGCACGGCACTCAAACAGGAAATGGCTGTTGCTAATGTATGCTAGCTTTTGTTTTGCTAAGTTTGTCGGCTCGACGTCTAAATTAGCTGAACTGGAAAGACAGCGGTTCATTACAAGATCAAGCTTTATTAAGGCTAATTAAGGTGTCGTTATTATAAAGTTTCCTAATAATTAAAGTGAATATGGAAATACAAACAAAATAACTTCAAACTTGTAACTGATACACACAGTTACATGTATGTTTAAAGATGCACTATGTTGCTTTTCTGGTTCAGCGTCTGCCGCCTGCTCGTTTCCATGTGGATGTTACGGAATGTTCCGAAGCGCGGCATTAAATGTATCTTATCGTGTGAAAATGGCAGAGCAAGTTAATGCTGTGCACTTGATCGTATGCTGTGTATGAGTACAGAGCCGTGATGCAGCAATGCTCTTAAAACACCAGGCTCCCTGCAGTTAAACATTTACATAAAAGTATATTATCTGCATGCTAATTAAGATGCTAATATTCAACTCATTTTCTTCTATTGCTTATGCGCCCCCCCCCCCCCCCCCCAATCCCCCCACTCCCACTCCACCTCTTGACGCCAGTACACAGGAGACATTTACACCCACCAAGTCGTTTTAATTTGCTGGATTTGTTTGTTTTTTGGGTTTTCTGAATGTGTAACTCGTCCGTAGCGCTCTCAAACCCTTTGGTACGTCATTGATATTCAAAAGTATTCATTTTTGAAGCTACTCTTTAAGGGAAAACACAAAATGTACTAATTTACACCGACAAAAATCCAGGTATCCAGCTTTAATATATATATAGACAACAATCCAAGACCTCTGTAACACTTGGAGGGGCACAGATGGTTGACGTATTATTAAAAACACTTGGGTGGGGAATTCACTTTTTTTTCTTTACAGTGAGATGTTGAAGCTCCCATATTATGCAAACAGTTGTAGCGTCTTGACAAAAAACAGACCTGGAGGTTCCTTCATTTGCACATGTTGCTTCTCAAAGTGGCTTTACAATTGTCTGTATTATTTATTCTCTTCACGCTGGTCACTGTTATATCAGCGGAAGCGGTAACATGCGCCGTTGGACCTGTTGAGATGCAAAAGCACGGAACAGCATCTTTTAAAAATGACACACTTTGTACACGCTCTCCGTACACACTACACACTCTTTGTACACACTCTCCGTACACTCTACACACTCTTTGTACACACTCTCCTTACACACTACACACTCTTTGTACACACTCTTCGTACGCGCCCTTAATACATTGACTCTGAAAGGGAAAATAGGCCAATGGTGAACCAACGGGAGATCCTTGTCCTGCCCCTGCCCCCATCACACACGCACACGCACACACACACACACACACACACACACACATGCACACAACCATCAGGGGACAGGGGTAGGCTGGAGAGCAGGGTTTGGGTGGATGGATGCAGGTCAGTAGTACGGTTCAATCAGAGTACATGGGTTCAATCTTTGTATTTTCTCTTTTTTTTTTTTAATATAATGTCAATTAAAGGTCAATACAAATTGTATTATTTGAGTTTTCTCACTTAAGTATTTTGACATTGATTGTCCACTTCAAACCGGAATCAATTCGTTCAGTTTATTACTAAAGCATATTTGTCGGGGGTCTCAACAACGTTTGATATAAAACTGGGTTGGGTAGTAACTAAATACCAAATATACGTATTCAGAATATCCATTTTTGAGTAACTGTGTGTGAAGTGTTCAGAATACATCGATGTGGTGTTTTCATCATATCATCAGCCACTCTTCTGTCCTCCGTGCTCCAGGGGGGTCCGGCTGCAGCCCGTGGTTAGCGCCGTGTTGAGTGGAGCTCCACATTTGGTTTGGTTCAGTACTCGATTATTGACCCCTAACCCGAAACATAACATTACCCATTGTAAACATGAAGCTATAATGAATGAATGAATTGTAACCAATAAAAAACGTAAACGGTATTTCGCTTTTTGGCCCTGTATGTGACTGAGTGGAGCTCCATGCCGTGTCTGCAGCTGGACTTGCATATTCAAAACACACACACACACTGTCGTTGCTGGCAGGCTCTACAGATTCACACGCTTTTAATGCAATCTTTAAATTAAACAACTCATCAAGGTATTGAAATGGGAATCACAGCGTTTTTTATTATCGAAACCCCCGATCCACCCGATTAATCGTTCCGGCCTCAACATGGCGCCAGGTTCAATCGTGTGATTCTCGGGGCATTTTTATAGCGCTCGTTATACCTTTGGCCTTAGACTTTCCAAAAGAATTTCGACCTCCTTTTGTGCACTCGAAGTGAAGGGGGTCTTACTGTATTTGCTGATTCCTGCCGTCTTTGTTAGGACGTCCCTGTGTTTGAGTTAAACCTCTCTAAACTTCACACATTACCAGCAGATTATGTGGCCTTTTCTATTCTTGCGCGACAGGGCTTCCATAAGTTTGAAAAGGCTTGAGGCTGATGAGAACTCTGCTGCTGCGGTAATTGCTCAAATCTCTGTAATTTGGTTAACTCGTTATTACAGGCTTTTTATAAGGAGCAAAATCACCGCATGCTCGTCGACACGTTAAAAGTGCGTCTGAATAACGGTGATGACCTCTTTTCTTTCGTTGTCATTTTACTTCGTTGAGTTCTGGCCGCTTTTCATGCTCAAGAAAATACCGTGAAATCATATGTCTTTTTCCCAATAAATGCGCTCTTTCTTTCAAATTCGAACCCACATTTTGACCTGCCAGGCTCCGGGGTGTTTCTGTTTGTGTCCGTTTTACGCCGGTGTCACGCTCGAAGCTTCGGCGAAAAAGCACTGAAACAACCAGTTCACTGTGTTTCAATGTGTCAGTACATCTCATCATGACATTCTCAAGTTAGATAAGTATTTCTTTGTCCGTAGTCGCTTTAGTTTGCTGCTTTAAGGCCGAATTATAATGTTATTATTAAGTGTTTTTGTTTTCAGTTGTATTAGTAGCCTATAATTTGTTTTAATGTTCATTATGTATGAAAACAGTTCCAACGTCTGCAGTATTTATATATAAGAAGAGATTGAATTTTAACCAACCACATTTTAAAACACACACTGGCGAGTTTTAAGTGGTATTTCTGAGCAATACCAAAACCTGTTAAATGTTTTTATGTTTGTTAATTTCCTTTTTGTTTCTTTGCTCTTTTTATTTTTTTGTCTCATTGAAATGAACGTTATACAGTAAAATAAAATAAAAGAAAGTATTTTCCCTGTTGCACAGAGCTGAGCAACAATAGGGGGAGATAAAGGACACTTCAACTCACCCCGTAACAATTAATTTCCTCAACACACAGACAGAGAAAGGTCATCAGCTGAAGTGTGACCCAGTGTCCGTGACAAATGCGAGCGTAGCTGCAGTGTTGTAGACGTTGTTTTTCTACCGTTTACTTGAGTTTCTTTGTTCAGACGTCAGATATAAACTGAATATTTAATAGCGTTGTAGACTTTTACATTTGTTATTGAAGTGTGGCAGTTCTTTCGCATTTTAGCTGCGAGGAAGAAAATGTCATTAAACAATTTTGCCACTTGCTGCCAAAATTCCAGATGTTGTAACCTCTCTTAGATAAACGATTCTCACTCCGGGCTCCTCATATCAGATCGCTTCACTCCGCCTTGCTTATCACGCGTGTGCTTTACAGGGCCGTACATCTCTTTGTGCTTTGGATAAAAGCGCTTGAACTTTGCTCTGCTCCTGCCGTACGTCTTGTGAGCTTGTTCCTCGTGTAAAAAGCCGTGTTTCTTCAGCCCGTGCTCGGTTCGGGTCGGGTCGGGAGAGGCGCGGAGAGGCGTCTTAATGGAAAAGACATTAAACATGCACACGACATTAACATATGACATTTGCATTGTACGGCGAGTGGAGGTTTCACTGTGGATGTGGGCTGTTGTGCTGTTATTTCATTTGTCCAACTCCATTTGTTGGGTTTGCTGGAAAATGTAAACAAGATAGGGAAATATATTGGTTTATTTACATATTATTTGTGCTTATTTGTGAAATGCACAGGTTGTATAATGTTTGAGAGGGTTTTTCTTCAAGCTTTGGTACATATGACTCAGTTGACACATAACATGTCGTTACACTTCTGCTTCGTTCGGTTATTTCCCCCATGAATGTTACGAATACTGATCTCGGAGCGTTCCAGCTGAATTAACTCAAATAAACAACATTTGTGATGCTAAACTGTACGCTCACGAAACAGAATAACAGAATATTGTTGGATGCTACATGGATTCATTATAATGTTCTCGCTTTCTTTAAAACTTTTCATATTGGACATTTTTAATCACTGAACATGTTTTTGCCTTCAAACGGACATGTCAATAACAAAAATGGGGCTGAAAAATGTATACATGAAAATGAAAGAAAATCAGAAATTGCATTTAAATGTGCTTAAACTCTTTAATGAAAAATTAAAAAAAGAAACTCGTTCATTTTTAGATATCTGCAGCGGTCCAGAGTTATCCACATGTTCCTAACGATTCCAAACATCCTAATTATTCACCGCAACGAGTTCAATAGCACTTTTCACAACTTTCAAAGCCACAACAATTAGCATGCTAGCAGTGCACCAGTGTTACTTCCTGGTTTGCATTCATTTTGACCCTTGACAACATATCTGTACCGGGACAGAACACACTTTATCAAAAAAACACTCTACCAGAACTAGTTTGCAGCAGTCCAAAGTTATTCCTCACTTTCTTAACGCATTTAACAGTTTTTTTAAGCGAGTTTCACAACTTTTAGAGACCAGACCGTGTTTTGTCGTCACAGAAATGCTAACAACAGCTAGCATGCTAACAGCGCTCTCCCTGGGTCGCGGAGAATGAACCGCTCACAACTTTCAGAGACCAGACCGAAATGCTAACAACAGCTAGCATGCTAACAGCGCTCTCCCTGGGTCGCGGAGAATGAACCGCTCACAACTTTCAGGAACCAGACCGAAATGCTAACAACAGCTAGCATGCTAACAGCGCTCTTTTCCGGGGTCACGAAGAATAAACCGCTCGCAACTTTTAGAGACCAGACCGAAATGCTAACAACAGCTAGCATGCTAACAGCGCTCTCCCTGGGTCACGGAGAATAAACCGCTCCCAACTTTCAGGAACCAGACCGAAATGCTAACAACAGCTAGCATGCTAACAGCGCTCTTTTCCGGGGTCGCGAAGAATAAACCGCTCGCAACTTTAAGAGACCAGACCGAAATGCTAACAACAGCTAGCATGCTAACAGCGCTCTCCCTGGGTCACAGAGAATAAACCGCTCCCAACTTTCAGGAACCAGACCGAAATGCTAACAGCTAGCATGCTAACAGCACTCTCCCTGGGTCACGGAGAATAAACCGCTCCCAACTTTCAGAGATCAGACCGAAATGCTAACAGCTAGCATGCTAACAGCACTCTCCCTGGGTCATGGAGAATAAACCCCTCTATAATTAAGCGCGGCCAGCACACAGTGGTCTTATTCTGACCTTGTGAGCTGCTTTTACGATACATTTTTACTGCGGAAAAACACATTTCACTTATACTATTCACAATACATGAAAGAAAGCTTGGCAACAGCTCCTTTTAACCAACGGAAGATGTATCTAAACACACCTGCCAATTTCAAATGATTAAAAAACCATCAGCATACCATATTTCTCCCTTTATTTGCGACTTTTCTACTCCTTCATGCCAGTAATGACCTAACTCAAATTGAATACACATATTATAACGAGCTATTTTTTCCCTAGTGCGTATGATTGGAGGTGGTAAACAGTAGCTCCATGCACTCCGCGCTGTCTCCTTCATTATTCACAGCCCCCTACGAGACTCAAACCGTTATGAAGAACCGGGTCAATTAATGTTACAGGCCCGAGCTCCTGTGGCGTAGGCTGAGGGCATCGGGAGTATTGGTTTTGTTTACAGTATTTGAGCCCCCGCTGTGATGGAGAGAGTAGCCCGCTGGCCTCTTCACATGGACCGGCCCAGCGAGCGTGTGGCGCCGGGGCTAAAGTCATCATTAACGCGCGAGCGCTCCGTGAACATGTGGTAGGCGCCGATGGTAACGTAGCGATCGAGGTGAAGAGACTGGCTTTGTTTGTTTGTTTTTGTTTTGCTTTAGCTGCTGCGAGGAGGCGGTGAATGCTGCAGGAAGGGTTGCGGGAGTAAGCGTTGCGTTACCGTTTCACTGATCGTTCAAGATCGCCTTTGATTCTCGTAGTGATCTGATTACCGTCGCGTAAACCGTTCTATCTGATGTAATGAATCTGATTTCTTCACACTTAGGCAGGTTTTGACCAGGAAAATGTGACACAAAATGAAGGAAAAAAAGTTAATAAATGTAAAATCCTTTGCTTCTTGTCATTCAAATACAACGGTTACTCGCAACTTCCATTGATTAACTGACACTTATCACCAGATCTTTTTGATGATCAGATTTCTCTCAAAATTCAGATGCGTTTGTTGGGTTATCCGATTAGTCTTTTTGATCTGATTTTTGTTTTTCTCTGGCCACGTAAATGCGGCAACCCCAAACGAGAATGCTGAGGCGTCGAGATGGCATTGTGGTCCGCGCTGCGTTTTCAAACCACAAACAGTGCTCCTCCGTGTTTTCAAAGTCTATTTACCGCCGTCATTTTCAACTATAAAGCTGCAGAAACACTTTGAAACACAGTCATTCTTCTTTGTTTGAACTTCCTGAAGAATCTGAGGTTCCCTTTCCTTTTTAGTGGACAGAAATCTTCTTTTGGTCAATCATCAAGACCGATATATTCTCCTTGTCCATTTGTCAGGGTCAGACCACTTCATATCCTTCCTCCGGCCCAGCCCCCCACCCCTCGCTCTCACCCAGAGTTCAAGGTGCCAGCTCCTTTTTGTAGCCCGTTTAACTGTGAGTGTTCGAACGCCGGGGTGTGCCTCTTATTGTTTTATGGCGGTGAAAAGACCAAGGATGTCCAAAGGTTGGCTCGTAAAAAAGGCGCTCCTATCTGCAAACTTGTCCCCTTGCTTATCGGCTGGCCCCCTCAGAAGGGAACATAAAGACGTTACAAATGTGTAACAGAGACCTTCAGACGCGGCCGTAAACCCGGACAAGGTATCGTCTTGTTTGCTCTGAGAGTTTGAACCGGGGTCAAGAGGATCATTAAGAGACCGAGAACGTGTTCCACTTTGTTTTTCCTTTTAGAACACGTTAAAGATTTGAATGGACAAAGAATGTTAAAGGGCACACGTGATGCTTGACTGAGGTGGGGGTTTTTTTTTAAGCATAGATTGATGTCCCTTCACGGTGAAATATACTTGGAGCTGTGTGTCCTTTCATTCACGTTTGACTTATAGTCCATCTTCAGTTCGTGGCCTTCTCAAGACCTCACAACACTCTGTTCCAGCTTGTGACGTCATGAGGTGGTGCCCGCCTTCTCCAGGAAGTGACTGTGTTTATTATTATTTCACAAGTTAAATTGCATTCACTGGAAATAGCTTGTAATATAGTGGTTTTTAGCCTTAATACTGTAGATCTGTGACATTTAGTCAGTTATATTGTGTTTTATTGTGGAGTTTGTGTCATTTGTCATGTAATAGTGAAGATACATTTGAAGTAATATATACACCCTTAATATATTGAACGAGCACATTTTAAATTTCTGGATAAAAGCAAATGTCAAGTGGAACATTATGTGATTTCATTGGAGAAACATTCTATCCCTAAATATATTCATGTTTTAGCACAAATTATACTTTTTGTGAAGGTCAAATACAATATTGAGGCAAAAAACCTTGTATTTCTTTCATCTTTTGCAATAGAAAAGCAAATTAAGTGACATTTTTACCCTGAAAATGACACATCGTTGCCGATTTTTGTTGTTGTTAAAACCAGTAGCATTTAGTTGATAATTGAAAACGTTTCGTGGTCTACTTTATTGCCCCCTCCGGTTGCCATTCGGACGTTTTGAACACCCTCATGACTCTCTACTTCGATCCATATTTCAACGCATGCAACACATAATTCAGTCCTTTACTTGCCATTTAAAAGAGTGAAAAAACAATATGACACCACAAACATTCGACGTGTGCGTTCACAAAAGACGCCATATCGATTGCATAAATACAATTGCTCCATTCCCCCCCTCCCACCCCACCCCCACCCCGCGGGTCGACCTCCTCGGCGGGTTATGTCACAGTCCGCGGTCAGCCCGTTCCCCCGTCTGTGTTATCACATCCAGAAAGCCTTGTTGGTAAATAGATGCGTCTGAAATAGAAATGGAGGTCAGCGAACACAAAGCGAGCGCGCTGAACCTTGAGAGCGCCGGCTAACGCTAACACTAACCGCTCCCCCCCACCCCCCATTCCAACGCTGCCCAAGGTGGAATCAACCCGGACAGATGTGACAACGCGAGCAACGACCGATGTGGGATTGGTGCACCGTCCAATCAGATGTCACTCCCCCCTCACCCCAAACCCCCTCCAACCCTCCCCTCCCCTTTAAACTCCATCTATATACTCCACATAAGACGCCGGCTCGCCACGCTAAAGCTAAAGACCTCAAAGTAATCGGCGTGTTCTTTGACGGAGCGCGCGTCCCCTCCACCGCCGCGCATATGTCAACAGACCAACAAACTTTAGCGCACACACACACGCACACACACACAGAGATTTGCTAAAGGATTACAACGCTATACAGTACTTTCTAAAACAGTCGCGCGGCCGCCTCCCACACACTTAGCATCTGTCGGGCCGTAAAGCCCCCCCCCCGTGTCAGACTGGCAGGATTTCTCTCCAGTTTGTTTTTTCAGATTGAAACATGTTCAAGACGACGTATCTGAAAGTGTTAAATCAGACAACTTTCTTTAGTTTAGCGCTCTTAAAGGTTGCTAAGTGAAATGTGCTGTTACAGGTTTGAATATGTGGAATTTGTTGGCATTTTTCTGTCTTTCTTTTGTTGTTCTTTTAATCCAAACACTACACCAGGCGAAATGTCAAGGCTTGTCGTTCCACGCTTGAGAAAATAGTCTTGAACTGGTAATTACTACTTTTGAACTCGTATTGTGCATTATTTTGCAACATATTGTCATGTGGTTTAGTTGTATCGTATCGCTATACTTTAAATACTTCTTGTTTATAAAAACGCTGGAGAGCTTCTCTGCTTTCACACTTTTGTAGTACAATTACCTACTTGATCCGTGTAATACTATGACATGATCAAATACTTGTAAAATGTACTCTCATGTGGTCGTACCTTTCATGTACCTATGTATCATCATCATGTATTCATAGTACTTTTGTATTACAGCCACAGCCCTTAATGTGCGTCTGCACTTTTACAAACGTATGATTTACAGTTAGTTGAATACTTTTGGATACTTGACTCGGACATGACATTATTTCAATTATTTCAGGGGATGTATTGCAAGTACTAATAATATTGAACCATAATGAAAACTTTTCCATTCATTGTGGGTAAAGTGTGGCAATACTTATCAATATTGAATCTCAATGTATTGTGTATTGCAACATAATGAAATTGCAGTGTATTTATACAGACAACTGTGATGTGGTACAACACCAGTAGTCACCACTAGAGGTTAAGCACTAATTAAACCATGTAATCATGATTAACAGGTTAAATCCAACAATATTCTGCTATTTAACATATTACTGACATTCATATAACGTTTACGTTGCTTAAGCCTCTGGTTTAGCATTAGCCAAAATATTTACATATTTGTTACTTCAGCTGGAACGCTCTGATGGTCGGCCCTCGTAATGTGGGATAGCCGATAATCCCGGGGTCCTGGAAGCATATGAAGTGGAATGTTGTAGTCACAGTATAATACAACAACTATACTTTATTTAATGGTCCAACATCTAAGTCGTATCGTGATCGTATCCCCCCTCATGTTTCAGTTTGTTGACCATGGGCTTGGATTACCGCTGATGATGTCACAAGGTGGAACAGAGCATTTTTAGCATTGGTAAAAAAGAAGTCCAACTTATGATAAATATGTACTCAAACAAATGCTATTGAAACGTAAAACAAACAAACATGAAATCCTTTACGTTTCCTTCAAATTCCCGGTACAACTGTTTTCAAAATCTACTACAAGTCCTCAGCGAAACATGTTGAAACGAAGCAGAACAGAATATTCATAGCACAGTTTCATAGCCTTTTACTGTAGTTAACGTTGAAGGTTTATTTACATCCGAACGGCTTAAATCACTTAAACTTCCGTACAAATTACGCTCTGAATCGTTTGTTATTAAACCCAACCACATGTCCTAATCTCCCAAAGCCTCGTTCGATTTTCCCGTCCGGCCCTCATCATTCCCGGGCTCAGAGTGACCTTTTCCAGGGCCATTATCCCGGGAAAATCCCGGCCCGGGGGCTGAACACATCTCCACTGGACACTAGGAATGTCAGCTGTCAATCAGAGCTGGAAAATCAGTGGCGATGTGAGATGGGAGCGTGTCAATCACCTCTAACCCTGCACATGTAAACCCACGTCGATACAGCTTAGAAGAAGTACTGCAAATCTAATGAAGTACAAATTCTTGAAAATGCTGACCCGCATTAGCTTTAACCAAGGGAGAAAAGTAACTACAAATACTCACGTTACTGTAAGTAGATATTGTTGGAGTATACTTTTAAACATACTTTAATACTTGAATAATAATTCCAGCCTTGTAATTGTACTTGCTAACACATTATTTTATATATGTAAAATTATTTTATAATTTTGGAACTGTACTTTTACTTTTTATTTTTTCATAGTTTGGTAGTAGCGAGTAAAGAACACTTACATGGCTAAAATCTACTTATTTACAACACCCACTGGAACCTGGCCCCCCACAGGAACATGGCCCCCCACAGGAACATGGCCGCAGCAACACAGGAAAACATGGCCCACACAGGAACATGGCCCCACAGACGTCACCCACGGAGCCACGGACGCACTGGAACCGTTGGCCCCCACAGGAACTGGCACGCACAGGAACTGGCCCCACCTCACAGGAAACTGGCCCCCCACAGGAACTGGCCCCCTCAAGAGGCAACCGGCCCCATAGTTGTCCGCTCACAGGAACCTTTGTCCCACGAACTGTCCCACAGGAACCTGGCAGACTGAAAATGGCCCCCACAGGAACTATGGACGCACAGGATCCTGGCACGCACTGAAACTGCCCCCACTGGAACTGCCAGCCACAGAACTGCACGGCCCCCCACGGAACGGTCCACCTGCACTGGAAACTTGGCCCCACTGGAACCTGTCCCATGGGAACCTGTCCCCACTAAGTCCCACAGGACCTGTCCCCCCACTGAAACTGGCCCCCACAGTAACGTGGCCACCCCCACATGACATGGCCCACTGGAACCTGGCCCCACTGGAACCGATGGCCCCCCACTGAACCTGGCCCCACAGGAACCTGGCCCCACTGGAACCTGGCCCCCACTGGAACCTGGCCCCCACAGGACCTGGCCCCCCACTGAAACTGGCCCCCACAGGAACCTGGCCCCCCACTGGAACATGCGTCACTGTAAGTGCACGATGTCATAATTTGCCTAACAAAAGAAAGAATGAATGTGAAAAAAATCAATCAAACTCAGTTTCGTTGAATATATATATATATATATATATATATATATGAGTATTTGGATGTAGTTTCTGCCTCCTGTTTGTGTTTCCAGTAACACACATCAACATCTTACTTTAATCCTAAGAAAGTCCTAAAACTTTGTAAACATTGTTGGCAATAAGAACACTAACTTCTCATAAAATTACCGTTTTTCTTCCTCAAATGTAATAAACGCATGATTACTTTTTAATGAGGTGAATGTTGAGACTACATTAGATTAGCGCTGCAGAAACTCTAAATGTGTTTATTCCAGACTGTGTGTCCTCCGCCCCGGCAGCTTACGGCCTCTTCACGACACTGTTGTCTCTGAAACGACATTATACAAACACAAACCACATTATCAAACACATACATATATTTTCACTCTTCTCTTTTCTTTTAAACTGTGCTTCAGCGGTTTCCGCACATTGTCTGGAAAAGAAATTATTTTATATGTGGCTCCAAATAACACCATTCAGCTCCACAAATGTTGAACCTCATCGTTATATGTTAGAGATTAACTCCACAAATGTGTCATATTAGCACAGTTTATTATTATTATTATTATTATTATTATTATTATTATTATTATTATTATTATTATTATTATTATTATTATTATTATTATTAATATTAATATTAATATTACTATGATTATTATGATGACGATTTTTATTATTATTATTTTTTATTATTATTATTTTTATTATGATTATTATGATTATGATGATTATGATCATTTTTATTATGATTATGATTATTATTACTATTATTATTATTATTACTATGATTATTATGATGACAATTTTTTATTATAAATATTTTTATTTTTTATTATTATTATTATGATTATTATGATGATGATGATGATGATGATTATGATGATTATGATTTTTATTCTGATTATTATTTTTATTATTATGATGATGATGATGATGATGATGATTATTATTATGATTATTATTGTTTTATGTTTCACCACATTATGTTGCACCTTTTTCTTTGTGAATCGAATTAATTCACCGACAAAGGCAATAAAACCTGTCTGATTCTGACATGAATCTTAATACGACACATTTTGTTTGCACTTCACAGTTGTTTATCTATAAAAAAAGAAAAAAAGAAGAAAAAAAACAGCACTTCACCGGACACACACATCAATTACACAACATAATTTGTCATTATAATAATAATAATAATGCAGTTAAATGCAGTTACCTGGCTAAAAAAAAAATCTACTAAATTATAAGTACATGTTGGAAATAAGATCAACAAAGTAAATAAACAATAAGAAAGAAATTCTGCTCAATTACAGTAACTTGAGTGTTTGTTCCTCCTCCTTCCGAGCTTTATATCAATTTATTTTCACAGTCGCAAGGAGATATTCACGTCTTTTGAAATATGTCTTTTGTATTTGTATTTCTATCCCACATTGCACTCAGAAGAACCCATGGAAGTAGTTGCAAGACTTTTTTATTTGAAGCCTGGTAAACACGTAGTTAATGAGGAAAGGAGGAAAAAAAACGCAGCCGCAATTTTTATAGTTTACGGCTTAACCTGTTCGGAAAGTTGTGGGAAGTAAAAGTAGCTCGCTGCCATTACTGTCGGACTGAGGAATGAAGCCACGTAAATGAGGCTAACAGCAATGCCGCGAGCTAACGCCTGACGAGGTAGAGTCAAGTGTTTTAGAGCTCCAGAACGAGACGGCCGGTTTCCTCAAACAGACGTGAATGGAACCAAACGCAAACTCCACGAATACTTGTAAATGTACAAACTGGTTGTACAATGCAAAATGGAACTTTCTGGAGTTTTCACACTGTTCCCATCGTCGAAAACGGTCCTACCGTTTTTACTTCGCTTCACTCACGCGTGTGTCAGTCATCCTGTTTACGAGGTCCTCTCCCTCTGAGCCTCAGAAGACACTTGGCTTCCGATTCCTCCGGTTTGTGACGTCAAAGGCGGCGCTCGGATGCCTCCTGTGCTGTTTTTGAAGTCTTGTTCTGTCTATTTGTGCACATCACGTTCATTACAACTGCGCGCTCGCATTAGCATGTCGGGGGGTGGGGGGCCTGGCTTTTGTTGAGATAATGAAATGAGGTTGTTGAGCAAATATTGCCAGGGTTGTTGTCAAATCTATCTATCCATCTCAAGGATTACATTTGCAATATATAATTTCGAGATCTACTTTACAGTGCCCATTTCAAACGCATCCAGGAGCGTTAACGTTTGTGAAAGGACTGGAATTCAAACTACCAAACTAACTCGAATCCCATGCACTTCAGCACATGTTTGTCGAAGGTCTAAGCTGCAGAGTTGGCAGCAGTTTGGCTTCGATCCGCGTTTCAGCAGGGAGAACTAAGAGCACGTCCATACATTCAAATGCTGCAAACCGACTCGGGGCTGTGAATAGTTAACGCGCGAGTTGGGGAAGGTCACAAAGTTAGTCAAAAGCAGCGGAAGACGCAGATGGAGCGAGGCGAGAGGGAGGTATGGATGTGTAGGAGGATGTAAATGTACTGAATCCAAATGGGCCTATAGAGTCTCAACACGCTTGAACCACTGTCTGGCAAAGTGAAAACAACTGCTTCTCGGCTCTGCGTCTGACACACGGGGACATTTCTAAACGGAGGACGCGTAGTAAAGCTGCACCGCGTAACTTTTCTGCCCGAGGGTAAGCGCGCACGCTTTTCCCTGTGGCGGTGTTGTTGCTTTGTCCAGGATGTTCCGCGCGCTGGGGTTTTTAAAACGGTGCCGATTTTTACCGTCTCGTGTCTAATGTTAAAAGAACGGAGTAATTCATTTCGGTTTTGACGTCCGGTAATGCTAACAACCGCTAGCATGCTAACCGTGCACCAGCGTTACTTTCTGTAAAAAATGCCTTGTAATTAGACGCAAACATAAGAGCTTTTACAATATATCTGTACTGGGGCAAGACTTATTTTATTACATGTACAGCCCCTTTAACATATAAATAGTGTATTTATTCAATGATCAGTGTTTTATCGCTCAAAAATACCTAAAACATGCATTCTTGTATTCAAAAACTGGGTGAGAAAAAGGAAAGAATAGGAAAAACATGCATTCTTACTGTTGTTATTTGAGATGATATCATTTTAGGCCTTTATTTTAAAAGGGTTTATTAGAAATTAGGGTGAGAGAAAGGGTTAGAATCCGTCATTCAACATCATTCCTGTAATTCACCATCATTTTGTGGTTCTGATTGGCCTGTAGTGGCCACTAAACCTCCTCTTTTAGCGTGTTGTTGAAGTTAAGACCACATACATGACAAAAGTTGTATACTTTTTATACAGGAACCGTCTTCACTATTTATTTGTATGCGCTGGAATGTTCGCTAATACGTCATTCCTGGTAGCATGAGCTAGCCAAGCGATCGAGTTGTAGAAACAAGCTAATCCACTGACAGAAACAGCAAAAAAAAAGGTTTGTTGGAAGCGAAAATATATGGTTGTTGTTTATACATGTGTTACATTTGAGTAATAACCGTCAATAACGAACATCCAGCTCCATTTTCTAACGTTTACCATTTTAAGTAGGATGTGTGGCGCATGGTCAAACTCTTTTGTGCTTTTTTTTTGGGCCATAACTCTCCAACATGGTTTGTGTTGTTCTCATTGTTCATGCTAATTTCAGCGCTAATCGCTAAGTCGACTAACTACGCTAACCGTTCTAGATGCGATCATGTATTTTAGCGTTGGTTCTGGCGTGTGTTTTGGTTGAGTGGTACGTCGCCAAACAGTCTCTGGTTTTTTACATAGTTTGCGGTGTTTGGGGGCTAACGCTAACTCTCCCACTGAAAACGCATTGGAGCCAAGGTATGGAACGGCACCAGCCTTTAGAATGCAAACAATGGAAGGGTCTATAGGAAAAAAAATGGTCCTATTACCTCTCATCGTTCCAGTTCTGAACAGCATGCCCACAGAAGTATATGGTGTGTGTATAGATGTGTATATTTTTGTATAGGAGCGTGAGTCTGGTGCATTGTGGAGCGGCGGCGTGTGGGAGGGCTGCGGCGAGCGAGGTCGTCCCCAGGCGCAGCTCACAGTCTGGGCTTTTGTCGGAGCCGGCGTGGGGGTGGGAGAACCAGGGAGGGGACCGCATTGTCTCGCACCTCCCAAGGCCACAGACACGCACACACACACGAACACACACACACACACACACACACATGCATGTACTGCAGTGATGTTCAGGTTTATCAAGTGTCAATGAAGATGAGAAGTTTTAGGATGCACAGTGCCACTTGACAACTGATTGTGATAAATGCCTTATCGCGTTGTGTGCAGACTTAAAGGCACCGTGTCGGATTTTTGCGGTTGCGGTGGTTCAAACTGACTTCTCACTAACATATACCTAGAATCATTCGCGCTTGTTTGTGCGTTTATAAGCGCTTTTCACAACGTTCAGAGGCCAAGGCGTTTTGCCGTCATGGTAACGTCCACAGCTACTAGCATGATAATAGTGCACTGGAGTTATTTCCTGGTTTGCGGTCAATAAAAAACGCTTTAGAAATATAGCGTTTTGACAATATATCTGCACGAGGGCAAAAACTAATTTTACATAGAAAACAGACAAAACCAAACCCTTTAATATTCAGACTGAAATCAGTTTATCCCATATATGTTTTTAAGGTTCTTCATCTAAGATTGAGTCAAAGTATCATGATTTTCTTCCGTCCTTTTTCATTTCTAAAGAGTTAGTTAAGGCGTTTCACATTTAGTTTTACTCTAACTGAACTAAAAAACACATACAAATGTGTGAATATTGCCGGAAGAATATTCAACATGGTTATCGAATAGTGTGTCATGCCAACAGCTTACAGGCACACACAAACTGCAAATACAGGCACACACAAACTGCAAATACAGGCACACACAAACTGCAAATACAGGCACACACAAACTGCAAATACAGGCACACACAAACTGCAAATACAATATCACGGCACACAACAAATGCAATACAGGCACATTAACCACTTGGGAATACAGGACACACATAACTGAATATGATCTGTAGTATTTGCTGTTTTCATGTCATTTAAATAGTCTCAAAGGTCCAGAAATCAGATACTAACCGGATTGTGGTGTGCACGGTAACATAGCCAGTAGAGACTGGGCTTGTTTAACTTAAAACTAATTGTATTGTGTGTCGTTAATCTCAACTAATTTAGAATATCAACCAGAAAGTAGACAAATGGGAATGATGAACTGAGAGAAGGATAGATTTGGTCAAATGAAAAAAAAAGGACCAAAACACTGGTTGCGGTGAAAGGAGATGGAAAAGCTGAAGAGGCTGATGGTTCTGCTGTCGTGGTGGTGAATTGTAACTTCAAGATGAAAAGAGGCTTTATATGTAGTGTAAAAGTACATTTTGTACCACTTTATAAGAACTACACCTTAATCAACCTTAATAAAGCATGAACAGAGACTTAATTCATTCACGCTTCATATTTAACGTAAGTCTTATTAGTCTGACTCATTCTTAGCGATTTGTTTGTTATTAAGTAAGTCTTTGTTCATGCTCTATTAAGGCTATTAAAGTATAGTTAATGTGTCTAAACGTATAAGTATTTAATGCATAGCACGTACACACAAATGTACAGCATTGTTTACACATAATCTAACAGTGTTTTTGAATGCATGTCAGGCGTGGCATATGTCAGTGCCTGTAGGTGCAGAGACGCTAGCTGCATGCTAACGCTCCTATTTACATAGCGAAGTGTTGGCGCGGCCGCGCTATCTCCGCTCTCGCGTCAGGGACAGGGCGCTGGAGACGTGCGCCGCTGGAGACGTGCGCCGCTGCAGACTCACCCTGATCCGGTCGCCTGTGATACTGCACGGTCATGGTAAGAGCGAGGAACGTGCTTAGCTTCACCGAGACGCTCCAAACCATACCATATAAAAGAATTACAATTACAAATCATAAGTCGTCATTTTCCATGCGAGGTAATATAACGAGATACATATTGTCAATACGGCTATTGTCAGCGATAAAAAATAATTGTAATTGTATTTTGATTATTGTAATCTGGACAATACAGACTCCAAAACACATACAAAAATATGTTTTATAACAAAGACATTATTAAATCATTGACCAGTCAACTAATCAAAAAACTAACCGCTGACTAATCAGATGCTAAAATAATTGTTAGTGACAGCCCTGCCAATGTCAGCATGGTGCTAACAGGTCGATGCTTTATAATTAATGCCATTAACTAGCGTAATAATAGCTTCTTGTTGGAATGAAACAAAAACAGGTATATTTTTCATTCCAGGCTGGTATGAAGCAATAAACAAGTCATTTTGTTTGCAGTCTCGTGCTAGCGTTAGCCAGCTGTTTTTCAGTTAGCCACACTCACCGTTTAATGACATTGAGACACGTAAAATGCGCCTGAAAATGCGTTGTTTGAATCCATTTTGTATGTATTTTTTCTTTAGTTTTCAGACCATCTAAAAACAACTGCACAATTGAACTTATTACTACGGAGAATGTCGATTACAGTACATTAATCATTCACTACTCACTTGTTGAAGGTAAGCCGCTTTGGTAGCCACAGCTGCCTCGACTGATGGAAACGAGGCCGCCAATCTACGCAGCGGGCCCGTCGGACTCATGCGCACGCAGTGTTCTTGCCCATGGGAGGTGGGTGACGTGTCTTGCCCAAGGACACGACGGCAGAATTATGAATTCTGATGTTTGTAAAGAAACCGCTTTTTTGCAGCCACAAAAAATCCTTTCTTCCATCCAGAAATGCAGAATATCTGTGTCGGCTCTGACTACCCAAGCCAGTTTACAGTGCTTTTGCTGAGTGTACTGTAGATTTGACGGTAAACCTCCGTGTCATCTGCCCCCGTTTCCCTCCAGGCCGGGGGAAGAGCCCGTTTTTATTTTGGTCGTATTCAGCGAGCCGTGCCAAATGCCCATCTTAAAGCACTCACCCGTGTGCGGCTACAGTAACACAGTCTTACAGAGCACTTCGTTCTGTTCAGAGCCACAGGACTGGAATTTTACTCACCAATTTACGTTTGGGCAGATGTTACATTTTAAGGACACATATTGTGCAAAATTAACTATTCTTTTAACTTTTCACCATGTTGTTCAATCATCAAAAACATACCCGGAGTTGCGTTTCGCTTCGTTCACACTAATTTCGTGAATCCTGTTAACGAGGTCCTCTTCTCTGCCTCACGTTTTTATTAATTTAACCTTTATTTATCCAGGTAGGTCGATCGAAAACCAACTCTCATTTACAACGACGACTTGGTCTAGAGGCGGCAGCGCACGAACAGAGCAACAGTGCAACACAGTACAAAATAATACAGAAAGTAAACATTAAATCGCTCACGCGTTCGACTATTTACAATAAAAAGTAGTGTGAAAGAGCCACTTAGAAACGGATCAGAAAGTACAGGACTTGAGGAACTTTAGCATTTTTTGCCGCTCGTTCCCATCTTCGAGGGGCAGCAACATGGAATATAAAGGGAACAAAGATAATCAGGTGTTTTTACCAATGATAGTTGTGTGAGTAAAATGACACCGATGCAACGACCTGCAGGAAGGAAGTGAAGAATGAGTGTTAAAAGGAGATACAGGTTTGATAGACGACGCCGACCTGACCATAATCCATAAAAGTGAGTGAATGATGATTTGTTTCGTCCCCCGTCCCAATGGAAGAGAACTGAGGCGCTTCGTCTAGAACAAGGACATAGATGATTCCATAGTGTGTTATCGGGCTGGATCAATGCATAGTTAGCTACATTTTCAACAGTAATTGACACAGATGAATAAAACTGGCGTTCACAATAAGATGTGATGAGGCTCGACTGTGCATCGCATTGTACGTGTTTTAAACGACCTTTTAGAGCCTTTTCGTCGCGTTATAATTACGTTCTCATCTCATTCACCCTCTCAGAGCGAGTCGCGCCACGCTTAAATAATCGTTATCTCCTGTTATCTCCTGCATTGGAGAACGCCTGCTCGGGAAAAATCCTGTTTTCACCGACCCTCCAGATTCGTTCTCCAATTATACTTTTTTTTTTTTCTTAATGGGAGATACACGCAGGAATCACCTCAGTATTTATTTTTTTTATTATGAGCCTTGTTTCTTTTACTAAGTCCTTCTAATCAATATTGCAATTTAATGTGAACAAACTATATATATATAAGCAGACGAAAGCATATTAGGAGATAATGTGCGTCATTTATCTTTTAACGCTGTTTTTTTAACAACCTTTCTTTCATTTGCTTACTCGCGAAATGTCAGTTTGCACCTACCCCCTATCCCCGCCCACATTTTTTTTTTTTTTTACACTCGTAACAATAATAAACAATGAATAAAAATAAAAGCTAATCAAATATGCACGAGCGGGTTATTCAAAATGCGTCGTCTCCGCACACGCCCGCGCTTCACCGTGGACATCTAATCGCTATTGGTACACGAGCGCCGCTCATTAGCCGCGTTAGCTTAGCAGCGTGGGAATAACGGACGGTGGAAGTACAGTATGTGGCTCGTGTAATAATGAGTCGAGTGCATAAGTAGTGTAAAGAAACGTGTGTGTGTCTCTCTCTCTCTCTTCGCTCTCATTCTCTCTCTTCATTCTCTCCTCTCTCCTCTTCTCTTCTCTCTCTCTCTCCTCTCTTCATTCTCTCTCTCTCTTTTTATTGTACACTTCTTTTCCACTCTCTCTATTACTGCTTCCATCTTCCCCTTTCTCTTTTTCTCATTTTCTTTCTGCCTTCCGTTTCACTCTCTCGTCTCTCTCTCTCTCTCTCTCTCTCTCTCTCTCTCTCGTCTCTCTCTCTCTTATCTCTCTCTCTCTCTTCTCTCTCTCTCTCCCCTTCTCTCTCTCCTCTCTCTTCTCTCTCTCTTCTCTCTCTCTCTCTCTCCAGCTCTCTCTCTCTCTCTCTCTCTCTCTCTCTCTCTCTCTCTCTCTGTCTCTCTCTCTGTGCCTGTTGTTGTACACTTCTCTTTTCCACTCTCTTTATTACTCCTTCCTTCCTTCCTTCCCTCTCTCTCCCTCTCCCTCTCTCCCGGTGCCCTACATACGCCAGAGTTCACCCCGGCGTTAAATGTTTTATGCACAAACCCAAAAATATGGAGCGAGTGTAATTTAGCGTGAGTTAGCGTAGCATCCGCAGGAAGAGCAGGGAGCGCCGTATTCAGTACTGAGAAAAACAAACGCCAAATAAAAGACACATTTGAATCAAGGCTAATATATAACCGTACAAGTAATATACACTGATCACATAATTTAAAAATGGAAAGGCTTTTAAATCCTGCGACACATTTTAGTTTTGGTATTTCACAACGGCGTATTACTCTTATCACTTAAAATGAAGGGAAATATAACAGGACAGCATCATTTTGAGTTTAAACATTCAAATTAAATGACTCGACAATTAGCTTTTTCCTTCATTTATAAGTAGCTCTAATACTGCTTTGATTTTAAACACGCAGATTTGTGAGATATTGACATGGGCACATTTTCTGGTTAAAATCCTGTGCATTTGTTTGTTTACTCATAAATGTGCATGTTTAAAGTAAAAAGTATACACTCAAATTTATGCCTTCGTACACTTGCTATCATGGAAAGGAAGCATTTGTATAAAAAATGTGTAAAAGCCAGACTGATTTTGATTATAGCATAGGGCGCAATGACTTCATGTGCTAGCGCGCTTAGCTAACGGCTAAAAACAACAGCGAAATGAAAAGGGTTGAAATTACACGCTTTTAAATGAAATGAAAGCAATTTGAGCACTGACATAATCTGAATTCATCTGGTCAATTCGCGTTGGTGACTTTAAAAAACACAAATGTGCACTTCCTGGTTTAGCGCCTGATGATGTCACAAGCTGGAACCGAGTGTTTAGAGTGTCTGGAAAGTCAGACGTTCTAAAAATGCACAGCATGAAGTAAAACAAAACAAAAACGCCACTCCGGGTATGTTTTTCGATGAGGACAACTTCATAACGTGCTTCAAATGTCAGTAACGATCTTGCCCCATACAGGACCTTTTAGCAGGCCGGATAGAATTACGCACATTGTAAGCAGAAATACCGTTATCTCTCGGTGGTCATCAGGTTTACTCAGCCACTGCCCCGTAGTCTGCCACACCAGACTGAGAAAGACACAAGACGGTAAAATATTGATGCGGACGCCTTTCTTTGCGCAAACGCCGGACTTTCTCATTTGCAGTGGTCGTAGTAGTAGTAGTGCGGATGTTGTCACAGATGGCGTGATGTGATGGGCCAGCGTTTTAAATTAAGCAGAATCAGAAAAGGTTTATTGTCAACGAGTAAAATTCACATAGGAACTTACATACAACATAACATACAACAATGAACAGTAATAAAAACAACATATATGAAATGATAGAAAATATGAAATAAAATACATGAAAAATGGTTATATATGAACCGTACAATTTATTCAATTTTGTCATGGATCTCGTCCTGTTTCCAAGGATCCGAGCTTGTGATCATTGCGTCGCATCCCGACCCTAATGGCCAGTATTTCAGTTTTGTGTTGCCATTTGTTCGGGTGCGGCACAATCCCGGCCGATGTGGGTGTTAAAGGGCAGATGGTCGGCTGACTCGTCCCCTGTGTCGCGGGCGGGTGAGGGGGGGGTCTCCGGGGTGGAAAGTGGGTCAGGGGGGCAGCGGTGACCATTAGCTTGTGGCTGTGGACAAGCAGCTTAGCCATGGGCCTATTAATAGCACCAGGAGAGCAGAAGTTAGCGTAGCATACACACGCGGAGTCAGGCATGACCCGCGCAGAGCTGTGCGACGGCGGCGGGAATGATGACGTCGATATACTGTAGTATTTGGATCTGGTTACAGTTACTGAGACAAATACGTTTGGTCCTCTTAGGGTTCTATAGTTTTCTAGTTATTCACTTATTGCTGTTCCTGAATACCTTCTGCACACTTTTCTTTATCTTCATCAGATTTTAAAGATTTTTTTTTTTGTATTTTTTTTTTTTTTTTTTTTTGAGCAAAAAATATGTTTTTTATATGAGCAAAAAATAAATGAATACAATATTTCATATCCAATAGTGAGTCAGAACTTTAAACGTAAATATTTCAGAGCTCCTCAGAACGCATTTAGAGCCATATAAGACTAATCGTTTTAAAAATGTGATGTTGATTTGATTGGATGAGAAACGTTGAGATAAGAGTTTTTATATATGTAATGTTTCATTTTCTTTCTTTTCTTTTTTTCAATTATAGTTTTTTATTATTATTATTTTGATTTTTTTTTTTCAAGCATTAATAAATCAAGTATAATTGTTGTGTTGTATTGTATATTTGCAACTATTAATACAGATAAATACATAAATAAATGAAGTATTGAATTAGAGAAATGCCGATCCAAACGAGATTTAGAAGGTTTTTTTTTGTTTATTTTCCGTTCTTGTACATCATTTTAAATTAAACTGATCCGGTTGCTATTTTCTTTTCTTTCATGTCACGCGTCTGTTTCAGGTTGTGTTTGTTTCACTAGGAGCTATATCCTGCGGAGAGTTAACGTTCGCCTTAAATGTTGTGTATCCATGAAGTTTTCAAAATTTCAAAAACACTTTTTAAATTTTGTTTATTTTATTTGTATTATTATTTTTTTTATTTTTGAAAGGTGCACAGACCCTCACACACACACACACACACACGCCCCCTCTCCGCACCGCTCTCCTCTCCAGGCTATAATCATTTTCTTCAAGGTTGCTCCAGCGCCAACGCGGAGCGGCGAGAACAGATGAGACGGCTGGGGCGCGCTAAACGGACGCGCTTAAAAAAAACAAAACAACGAGAGGAAGAGAAGAAACAAAACATAAGTGGATTGCGGACAATAAGGAGCGAGGGCAGGTTCAAGATAAGGATTTTTAGTTTTGGTCGTTTTCGTCCCCATCTTTATTCAGGAAAGCAATGTTTAGTTGCTCAGCGTTTGTATTTCGTTGATTGACGCTCGTTCGAGTTCATCCCGGATTCGCGTCCCTCCTTTTTTTGAGGCTTGAGTGCTCGGGAACGTCTGATTCCACTGCCCGCCCTGTCCCCGCACTCTGGCTCTCGTCGATGCAGTCGGACATGGTCACGGAAACAAAATTCTAACAAATGAAAATACCTGTGAAATAACTTGAAACGTAACATTTCAATGAACCGCCCAGCAGAATCAGGACGAGAGATGTCGAGATTATTAGGGTAATCGATAATTGTGGATTATTCAGGTCACAATATCACCATAACAACCAAAAAAATAACAACAATCGCGGCAATTTAAGAAGTATTTTTGGTTCAATTACAACCCAAAATAATAGCATGACGCACAAATCAATAGCATGACGTTAAAATCTATAGCATGACGCACAAATCTATAGCATGACGCAACAAAATCTATAGCATGACGCACAAATCTATAGCATGACCCACTAATCTATAGCACGTTGATAGCACAATATCTCTATAGCTTACGCACAAATCTATAGCATGACTTAAAACTATAAGCATGACGCACAACCATTAGCATGACGCACAAATCTATAGCATGAACGTACAAATCTATGCATGACGTTAAAATCTATAGCATGACGCACAAATCTATAGCATGACGCACAAATCTATAGCATGACGCACAAATCTATAGCATGACCCACTAATCTATAGCGTGACGCAGCACAAATCTATAGCATAGACGCACAAATCTATAGCATGACGTTAAAATCTATAGAGCATCTGACGATTACAAAATCTATAGCGATGAACGCAACAAATCTAGTAGCCATGACGCACAAAATCTATAGTCATGACGATACAAATCTATAATAAGCCATCGACGTTAAAATCTATAGCATGACGCACAAATCTCTATAGCATGACGCACAAATCTATAGCATGACGTTAAAATCTATAGCGATGACGTTAAAATCTATAGCATGACGCACAAATCTTATAGCACATGACCACAAATCTATAGCATGACGTTAAAATCTATAGCATGACGTAAATCTATACGCATTGACGCACAAATCTATAGCATGACGTTAAAATCTATAGCATGACGTTAAAAATCTATAGCATGACGCACAAATCTATAGCATGACCCACAAATCTATATGCATGACGCACAAATCTATAGCATGACGCACAAATCTATAGCATGACGTTAAAAACTATAGCATGACGCACAATCTATAGCATGACGCACAAATCATATAGCATGACAGTTAAAATCTATAGCATGACGCCAAATCTATAGCATGACGCACAACATGGGCTATAGCATGACTCACAAATCTATAGCATGACTCACAAATCTACGTCACAAATCTATAGGCATGACGCCACATAATCTATAGCATGACGTAAACATCTATAGCATAGACAATCTATAGCATGACGCCAAATCTATAGCATGACGCACAAATCTATAGCATGACGCACAAATCATAGCATGACGCACAAATCTATGCATGACGCACAACTTTGCAGACGCACATCTAACAGCATAAATCTAAGCATGACGCACACATCATATAGCATGACGCACAATCTATAGCATGACGCACACAATCTATAGCATGACGAACAAATCTATAGCATGACACGTACAAACAAATCTATAGCATGATGTTAAAATCTATAGTGAAGTAAAGATCACAGGTTAATGTATTTCAAATAATAACCATATTTTAGCCATTTTTAATATATACTGGAACCTATATTTTCCAGAATTCATCATCGTAAAACCTCAAGACCCTCGTGTTTTAGAAGTGCTTTATTATTTAACTTCATTTCACTTTATTGATTTACTGTTTTGATCTTTGATCATTATTTGTTTCTCAATGTTCTTTATTCTTGTTCTGTCAAGCGACTTTGAGGGTCCTGAAAAGCAACAAGGATAAAAAAACGTATTACTAACTGATACTACTGATACAACTGATACTACTGATACTACTGATACTACTGATAACTACTGATACTACGGATACTACTGAGTACTACTGATATTCAGACGAGATATGCTCTCTCTCTCGCTCTTCCCACTCTCTTCCTCTCTCCATTCTCTCTCTCCCTCCCCCTCTTCCTCTCCCCTCTCTCTCTTCCTGCCACTCCCACCTCTCTCCCTCTCTTCCCCTTTCCTCTCTCCCTCTCTCTCACTTCTCTCTCTCTCACCCTCCCCCCTCTCCCACTCCCTCTCTCTCCCCGCTCTCTCCTCTCTCTCTCCCTCCCCTCTTCCCACTCCCACCCACTCTCTTCCTCTCTCCCTCTCTCTCCCTCTCTCTCTCCCTCTCCTCCTCCTCTCACTCTCACACACTCTTCCCCCCTCTCTCCGCAGGCTCTTCCCCCTCCTCTTCCTCTCCTGTCCCCCCCTCTCTTTTCCTTTCCCCCTCTCCCTCCTCTCTCTCTCTTCTCCCTCCTCCTCCCCCTTTCCTTCCTCTCACACACTCTTCCTTCCCCTCTCTCTCCCCTCTCTGCCCTCTCTCTCTCCCTCTCCCTCCTTCCTCTCACTACTCACACACTCTTCCTCTCCCCCTCTCTCTCTCTTCTCTTCCTGGTCCCCCCCCTCTCTTCCTTTCCCCCTCTCCCTTCCCCCCATCTCTTCTCTACCCTCCTCCTCCCCTTTCCCTCTCACACACTCTTCCTTCCCCCCTCTCCTCTTCCTCGCCTCTCCCTCTCCCTCCTCCTCTCACTCTCACACCACTCTTCCTCTCCCCTCCTCTCTCTCCTTCTCTTCCTGTTCCCCCCCTCTTCCTTTCCCCTCCTCCTCTCCCTCCTCCTCTCCTCTCTCCCTCCTCCCCCTTCCTCTCACACACACTTTCCTTCCCCCGCTCTTCCTCTCCCCTCCCCTCTCTCTCCCCTCCTCTCACACACTCTTCCTTCCCCCTCTCTCTTCTCCTCCTCCTCTCCCCTCCTCCCCCTTTCGCCTCTCACACACTCTTCCTTCCCCCCTCTCTCCCTTCTCCCCCTCTCTCTCTCCCCCCTCCTCTCACTCTCACAACTCTTCCTTCCCCCCTCCTCTCTCCTCCTCTTCCCCCTTTCCCTCTCACACACACTTCTTTCCCTCTCTTCCTCTCCCCCTCCCTCTCTCTCCCCCTCCCTCTCACACACTCTTCCTTCCCCCTCTCTCTCTCCCTCCTCTCCCCCTCCCCTTTCCCTCCACACACTCTTCCTTCCCCCCCTCTCTCCTCCTCCCCCCTCTCTCTCTTCCCCCCTCCTCTCACTCTCACACCACTCTTCCTTCCCCCTCTCCTCTCTCCCTCCTCTTCCCCCTTTCCCTCTCAACACCACTCTTCCTTCCCCCCTCTCTTCCTCTCCCCTCCCTCTCTCTCCCTCCTCCTCTCACTCTCACAACACCTCTTCCTTCCCCCCTCTCCCTCTCCCCCCCTCTCTCTCTTCCTCCTTCTCCTCCTCTCACTCTCACCACACACTTCCCTCACCCCCTCTCTTCCTCTCCCCCCCTCTCTCTCCCTCCCTCTCTCTCCCTCCTCCTCTCACTCTCACACGCTCTTCCTTCCCCCCTCCCTTCCTCTCCCCCCCTCTCTCTCCCCCCCTCTCTCTCCCCCTCCTCTCACTCTCACACACTCTTCTCCCCCCTCTCTCTCTCCCTCCTCCTCTCACTCTCACACACACTTCCTTTCCCCCTCTCTTCCTCTCTACCGCTCCCTCTCTCTCCCCTCCTCCTCTCACTCTCACACACTCTTCCTTCCCCCCTCCCTCCCTCTCTCTCCCTCTCCTCTCTTCCCTCCTCCTCGTCACTCTCACGCACTCTGCCTCTCTCTCCCTGACACACACATGTTGTCAGTTCCTCTTTGCCGCCGTCCCGCTCACATTCTCTTTTCCTCCCCGTTCGCTCCATCTCCTCAGCCTGTTCCGGTTGACAGTATATTCCTGTTGGCGCATGGGCCTCTTCATGTCAGCATATAGTCCCCGGTTACAGCCTTACAGGTTGAGACATTCCCATGTTGAGACTTCCACAGTTCTTCCTCCTCCTCCTCCTCCTCTGGGTCTTCTCTCCCGCTGCTCACATGATGCAATATTTATCGAGCGTAGCGTGTAGAAGAACTCCTCGTGTCAATTCATCTCCTTCTCCAAAGACAACAGCCAGTGTTAAGAAATGCAAGAGATACTTATATATTTTTTACAATATGAACAGGAACAGTGTAATTTGGACCAGAGTTTGGATTTGGACATGTTTGTTCCTGACATTTTTTGCTTATTTTCTTCGGTCAATAGGCAAAGGAAAAACATGCACAAAAAGTAGAAACATAACATTTTAAAGACTGAAATCAATACTGAAAGCCATGTTTTTTTCTTCTTTTCGTTGTTTTGCCATATCGCCGTGCCAGAGCTGGAACTGGCACTACCACTGAGCCGCTATCGCCACAGTAAATGTAAGGCTTGGGCAAATATCCACGGGGCTGTGTTTGAATAACAAATGAAAGTGCACTAACATTAGCATAATTAGTGCGAGAAGAGCCTGTTAATGTGGATAATTACAGCCTCTGCACGTCATTGTTTACGTTTGTATTTAGGCAAAACTCAATGGGGGATTTTAAGACCAAATGTAAACTAGTCATGTTTGTGCCATCCAATTTGGAAGATGGCAAGCATTACATGGCTGTGGTTTTTTTTGGGTTAACTACAATGTGCACTTTGTAAATTTGTATTATTCTTATTCTTATTCTTATTTATTTGATTATTATTATTATTATTATTATTATTATTATTATTATTATTATTATTATTATTATTATTATTATTATTATATTTTTTTTAAATTATTATTCTTTATTTTATTTTTTTACTACTTTTATTTTTTACAGATTGTATTTATTTTATTGTTTCTAATATGTATTTAGTATTTATTATTTTATAAAGAGAGCCGGTAGAGCAACTGTTTGTTTGTTTTAAAAGTCTTTCCGTGCAGCACTTTGGAAGCGTTTCAGTTTATTAAAGGTGCTATATAAAAATAGTGGATTGGAGAGTGGCATTAAACTCTGAGTAAGAATACATGTTTTTCCAAGTTTTTATGTATAAAAAACGCTATGATACTGTGGAACATTCCTGGCAAATTAAATCTGTATGTTGTGTGTCGGACTTATACTTTATTTTGACATTTTAAAATAATTAATCGACATCTTTTATATTATTTAATTTTTGGAAAACGTTTAATATTTTCTGTTTACTCGTCTGACGCCCTCTTCTGGCAACAGTGGAAATTGAAGCGTGTTGAAAAGGCCATTTCGCAGCATGGCTATTGTCAACGCGATGCTAAATCCATTTTTAATCTTTGGTGGAGGAAATAAGTGGTTCATTCTCTTCTGCAGATATTTGTTCTTTTTAAACCCGCACAAAAATCGCCGTATCGTATTTGACGTTTAGACCTTCTTTTTGCGCCTCCAAATTCGCCCTTTGTGTACGGCGATTAGCCTTTACCACATCTTTCACTCAAGACGAATACGCTCAGTTTTTTCCATCCGTTATCGGCCTGTTTTGCGAAATCTTTCCCTCGGCCATTACCTTCTTTGGGTTCATCTTTTGTGCGCCGTGACCGAGGAGGAGGCGGCGTAATGAGATGAGGCTGAATTAGAAATGACGAGCACAATGGTCCACCGTGGCGCTACCCATGTCCGGCCTTTAACACCGCCCTCTTTCAGATTAATATCCCCTCATTTAAAGAAGAATTGTATCATGTAGGTCATTTATTTTCTTCTGTTGAAGACTCGGAACAAAAGGAGGTAGCTTAAATATCGTCTTATATTCTGCTTAAAGGGGCTGGACCCAATTTTCGGTGGGATTACTCTGGCATGTGTACAGAGAGTCACTCAGCTGCACAAAAAAATAGACAGGTGTTATCTTTTTAGTTCAGCAACGGCATCACTTAGAGTCCCTCCGCCGCCAACAAGCTTACTTCGATTTGGTCCAGTACGTTTAAAGGTCAAAGGTCACAAGTACTTGTCAAAAAATAATCACTTTTGAGGACACATATTACACAGGATTTACTTTTCTGAGCTTTTAACCCTGCTGTGCTGTTGTCTTAAAAAAAGCATACCTAGAGTTGTGTTTATCTTAATTTACGCCTGTTTACGAGCTTGTCTTCTCCGAGCACTCACAAATCACTCTGCTTGAAATTTCCGGATTGCTGCGTCGCAACAATCCTGCGCAGTTTTCAAGTGCATGGACCATCTCTCGACTCGTTCTGTGGTCATATTATGTTACCAAGGAACGCATGGCTCTATTAGCACAGCGTTCACGTTGCCTAAGGGCTTTCATTATTTAATTTTTGTCATTGTTCGTTCCCCTGTGGTAGTGAATTGCTCCCGTCTTTCCCTGTAATGTTTCCACTCCTTTAGTTTTCATGTGTTTCCTGTGGAGTTATTGTCTGTGCTCTGTGTGCTTGTGATGTCCTCTGTTTTGTTGTTATTTTAAACGGTGTTACCTTTTAATTGGTACATCAGCCTGTCCAGGGACAACAGATGGAAACTGGCCTGTGGCTAAAATCTGGCATATTTACATATGTATCATATGTTCATTAATATGCACTGTCCCTTTGCTAAACAAATGAATAAATAAAATAAATTGCTGACTGCGCTGAAAGGCCTAAATACCTAATTGGAAACAGATGTGTAGTTTGTTTGCTCTGTTTTCAATACCTGAAACCCAGGGCAACCAAAAGCATATTTAAAATACAATTAAAGCCACGAGAGTGCAGAGTATTTACACTTTAAGTAAATGTTTTGATAATTATCTATATTTGCAAAAGTGTGCTTAGGCTTATGTATGTTAGCAACTTTAATTAGCAATTAAAGGTTCTATAGCGCTAATGCTAAATTACTAGACGGCCCTGGTCACGTTGGCCTCTTTGACCTGCGTAACTGTGACAAGAGTGGTCTGACTGGTTCTCTAGAGAGATCTGACTATAATCTGACAACAAGCGTAGTCTGAGTACTAGTGCATGTAAAAGCGGTAGCGAGAGAGAGCCAGAGGATGTGGGTGAAAGGGCAGGAGAGAAGCTAGTCCTGGGGCTCGCCTCTGTCATGTTAGCGTTGCCGTAGCTTGTCCGATGCTATTAGCTCATGCTGTGTTGACTGACTGCTCGGCTTCACTGCGAATTATAACATGACAGATATTATCTAAAGTAATTATGTTCCTCGCTGGTCAGGATACAGCTCAACCGGCACAGACATGAAGCTTGAGTGTTCCATTCTTTTTCCTTGTTTGTCCGTAGACTTTTATTTTTGTTCGCTAGCAAGGACCGCGACCCCAGGCTAGGATGCAAAGTGTTTATTGACGTACGGGGAACACAAAAAACACGAATGTACAGACGTGGATCCGCCTCGATACCCCATCTTGGAGAAAAAACGGACGAATTAGAAGAAGGTGGGAGGGAGGGGCACGAAGCCACGAACTCTGATGTGTGTGACCTGGATGCTTGAATTGCGTAGCCGCCATTCGACTGAAGCAGCGCGCTCACGTTTTAGTTGCGTTTTGCGCTCTTACAGGAGAAAGTTCCATTACTCGCCATTGACGGCAATAATTTTGCCTCGCTCCGGCGATGAGGAGGAGACGGAGAGGCTGATGAGGCTGACGGTTCTGCTGCTGCGATGGACACTCTGACAGTTTATAGAGCAACAGGCTTTTCGCGAAAGGGGAGACGGCGCACTGTAATCGCTTGAGAGGCAGAAGTGAACAACTTTGAACTTTACTTTAAAATCATATACATAAGTTTTATCTGTAACCTCTCCTCCCTAGACTCTTGTTAGGGATGTACTTTTTGAAATCTTAGACTAAAGTGCATCCGACTTCACTGATGCGGCTGATAATTGCGTTTCCCACTTACGTCTGCTCTGTTTGACACAAGCATTGATCCATTAGCATCTATTTAAGGCAATACTGTGTTTACCGACTTCAACTCAAAGCAAAAATTTAAGGCTAGAGAATAAGAAAGGTGTTATTGTATGACAAAGCCTTGGGAGAATGTCTTTGCATTAGTGTATAATTATACGCTTTTCGGCCTAAAATGTTGTGAAATGAATCATTAATCATTAGTCAAATGCAGAAAATGAATGTTCCTGTAAATAATAAGTTTGGCTAGTCATGTTTTTTAGTCTTCTCTGGGTTATTAGTCCTTGTTAGAGCTATACTTGATTTAGTCTTGATTTAAACCTACCACTTATCACATAGAGGTGTTATTTCTTCGCCTCACCACCACCGTGTGTCCATCTGAGCACAAGGCCAGGCTGTGTCATGTCAGCCTGTGATAGCTGCATGTGCCAGGCTGCGACAGGAGGGTCTGTGTGCCCCCTCTGCTTTGTGACATCGCCCCATTCCCCTCCTCGTGTCAACATCCTTCACTTTGTGTTCTCTGCTTTACTGTACGGTCGCTGCTATTCAAAATATTGGCTTTTAATCATGTTATAATAGTGATCCCTCCTCAAAAACACACCTGGAGTTGGGTTTAGCTTCATTCACTCTTGATTATTAATCCTGTTTATCAGATTGTCTTCTTTGTTCCTTCTCTGAGCCTCACGAAACACTCCGTTTCAAATTTCCCGTGCAATATGCGATATGGCTGTTATTTAGTGCAATATTGTTATCAGTGTGACGTTTTAACATGACACAATCATTTCAGATGTATTGTAACTAAAATGAGCATGCCTTATTGTATTAGTCAGACTTTGTTAAAACAAAAACTTAATTGCAAAACCAGGTCTAATCAAAGCCAATTTAGGACTTTTGGGAAATACCAAATCTGACATTTTCATTTAAAACAACCACATGTCCATTTAAACTTACATGGAGAGCTTTGGTCTCACCTTGACAGCTAAACATTTTTTTTCTTTTCTTCACGGTAATTCCCTCGGCTGGCAGTAGATGGAGTGTTAACACCAAAAGCTGATGAGAGAACGTCTGTCTGATAGAACGCCATGTGTGTTTTTATGGTGCGTTCCAGTCGTCCTCGCAGCTCGAATTCGTTCCTAGTTCTGACTTGTAAGTTCCCCTCCAACACTGGAAGTCGTACTTGAAAACGGGGAGAACATTTCAGAGCCCGAGTTAGAAAACCCAAAATGACAGCGCCGCGTTTGGTGACTTCAGTAGTGATAGCGCTGGTGTTATTATACCCTTGTCCACTTGCTGCTCCTGCGCTGTAAAATGCACAGTTATGCTAATGTTGCTAACGTCAACACGGAGCTAATTTCCAGGTTGCTAATTGTTTTTCCCGACTTGACGACTGGAACACAGAAAGTCTGAGAAAATGTCCGCGTTCCGACCTCCGAGAACGACTGGGACCGCAACAGTAATACATACGTTGGTTTTAAGTTTCAAAACAGGAGATGTCAAAGTAAACTTACTCAAGAGCATGTTTAAAGGCCAATAAAACACAAATAATGTTCAATATATATCCTTTACTGAGCCCGATCTTGTCAGAAAAACTCCTTTTAACCATGCAGACATTCTCTTGATATAGCTTTAAATGAATTCACCATGCACTCTGGGTTTCCTGGAGAGCGTGGCTTGATTGCGTGTCATACATTAGGTTTTAAGTGACCGGGTTTAGTTCTCCGTGCCATCGGAAGACCTGCTCTTAAACAGGTCTCGCTGGGCAGATTCTGGTCCACGCAGCGCTCTGACACGGAGAGCGGGAGGACATCCATTCACCTTCTCCCCGCCCTTCACTCATGTCAGAAGGCAATGTCATCCATCACTCGTCATGGAGCCATTTAAAAACGCCCCCCAACGACAGGCCGTCTCTCTGGGGGAAAGTACATCTCTGACTGCTACGTTTGTGCTTTTAGTTTTTCATCATTTTAAGGTGAGAGAAGGTAGAAGATGGGTTTCTGACGCTGCCAGCCATTGCTTTGAGAGCGGGGAACATGTTGCAGTTGTTGTCATGCTAGCAAATGTTTATTTCATGGCCATTAATATTTCACAAGTTAGGTTTAGGAACAGTTTCTTCAAGGTTAGGGCTTTCGGAACAGGGTTGCTAACCGGGTCTCGGCAGGACTGCGCAGGAAAAGCAAAAATTGGCTTTTAGAGGAAGAGGAAGCCGAAGCCCGTGGATGCAGTGCTAAACGCTAACATTTGCTCGCGATTAGCCACGTCGTATAGTTCCCGCGTTAAACCCTAGCAACAGGTTAGACTACACATTTCACTTTCAAGATTTTACTAAATAAAAAAAGAAGTAGTTTGATCGTTTTTGGGGAAGTTTATACTTTTACTTCCTGGTTGGACGCGGGCAGAACGTACAAAGATGTAATGCTATAGTGTAACTGTCACTTAGCAATCATACTGTAAAAAAGGGCCAAATAAAAATCTATTCCTTGAGTGTCGTTGCGTTTTTGGATGGTATTTTGTGATGGAGGGATTCCATTTTTTTTAGAACTTTCCATTTTTCTTCACAAACTGCCACTTGACTGGTGTATAAGTATGATGAGAAGTATTCAGCACAGGTACTATACTAGTACGGGCAAACACAGTAATGATTTCGAAACACTCAAAAGCCTGTCTCATGCACTCTGAGCAGCCTGAGTCGTGATAATCAGCACTGTGGAGGAAAAGCAGCACATCTCTAACCAGCCTCCTCTTTTATCAGTCTCTATCGGTCTTTGAGCAATCAGGCTTTTTACTCACTCGCACTCGCTCGCTCTCTCCCCTCTCATTTTCTCCCTTCTCCCCTACCTTCCGCCCCCACCCCTCCCTCCCCCTCCTCTGCACACCTCATCCCATCTCAAACCGCACGCAGCCTCGTAACACTCCCGGAGACTTGATAGCGTCTCCTCTGCTCGATGTTCAAACCTGGCTTAAAGGTGCGACGGGTGATGATTAACGGCAGATTAGCAGCGCCTCCTTCTACACTTTTATAGTTCTAAACTGTTTCTGCTTCAAAAAAACTGTTGCTACGGTTTTATACTTCTTATACATTTTTTAAATTCTAAAAACTCTTTAGAGACCCACTGTTTGAACTTCAAAAACTGTTAAAAAACTGTTTCTACTCCTAAAAACTGCAAAGAACAAACCGTTTCTACTCCGAAAATTGTAAAAACCTGTTTCTCTTCCAGAAAACTGTTTAAAAATTTTTTTTCTATTGTAAAAACTATTTCTACTCCTTTAAATTGAAAAATAAATAAGAAAAAAAATAATGTATCCATAAAAACTAAAATATATATTATTATTTCTACTCCTAAAAATTGTCAATAAAAAAAAATCTACAGCTAAAAAGTATAAAAACGGTTTCTTACTTCTTACTTCTTAAAACTGTAAAAAAAAAAAAAAAATAAAAAAAAAAATTAAAGAAAAATCCTAAAAACTTTAAAACTTATTTCTACTTTTAAAACTGTTCAAACTGTTTCTACTCTTAAAAAAATGTCTAATCCTACAAACTGAAAAAACAAAACAAAAACACTTTCTACTCCTAAAAACTGAAGCGAAACAAATAATAAAAAAATAATAATAATAAAATAATACAAATAATAATAATAATAATAATAATAATAATAATAATAATAATAATAATAATAATAGGGTTCATCTCAGGCTCGTTACGCTCCCGAAGACTTGACAGCGTTTAGCATTTTCCCTGCGCGCTTGTTCAAACCCGCCCATAAAGGCCGCACCGTAATGATCAACGGCAGATTTTAAGCGGCGCCTCCTTATACGGGCGCGGGGGGGAGGGGGCGGAGCCTGTGGATAACGAGGAAGTCCAGATGGTGCGGTGCAGGTGGACGGTCCAGGTGTCATGGTGGGCCGTTATTGAAGATGTCAGCGTGAAGACGCCAGAGGACAAATTATCATCACAGCGGTCGATTCACGCCACGGTCTTATTGAGTATTTTCCCCGAAACCTGAAATAACATCCTTCTGTCTTGTATTTGTGTCTCTGTATTCATGTTTTTGTAAGCCACACCCTTCAATATTAAAGAATACATATCATACTTTTTGTGGTATTTAGTTTTACACAACCATTATGTTACATTTGTTTACCGCAAACTGCAGTATCGATCGGAAAGAAAACGGCCCAGTCACAGAAACCGGGGTCCGTTGGCCAGAGCTGACAAGCCCCGCCTCCACAGAGTGACGCCGTTTGGCGTCGAGAAATGGTTCAAATGGCATTTTTGAAACCCAGCATGTGATCGCAAATGAGTACAAAGCTGGCAACGCGGACGAAGGCTAAGGAAACGGACATTTTCAGGGCTTCAAATGCGGGACAATAAGGGATTACTCAAACATGCAGGAACCATTGAAAGTAGGCACTGTTTGAACGTGATTAAAAGCTCATTAAAGTCAATTGTATATAAAACGTCCCCTTCAGAGCGCAAAAGATAATTAATTTGCATGTCGGGTATGTGCAGTGTACCATTAGTAGCATGAAAACTGCCAGTTACTTGTGACCGTACGATTGGCCCGCTTGACCCTTGGACCCTCCTCCAAAAGGACTGCGTGAGCGTGGCGGCGCCGTTCACCGCGTAGACCTCTGACGGTTTTCCCGAACCACGTCCCGGACTCCCCTCAAACCTGTCCGCGCAGAACCTCGAATTGGAGCGGCCGTTGGTGCGTCAGGGCCATCTGCTGCCGTCGGAGGGGCGCAGGTCGGCTTTCCTGGCGTGCTGGGGGTGGAGGCTTCTAGATGGAGGAGGGTATGTTGGGTTACTTTGAGGGTCGTTGCTATGGCGATGCCAGCTGGGGTCCTAGGGTGCATGCGAAAGGGTTCATAGCTGAATATATTAGAAACGCTCCGCCGTAAACTATAGAGAATTTAATTGCATTTAAATCTACGGAGAGTATTTGTAAATGTTGTTTCTACTCCGTAAAATGGTAAACACTTTTTAAAAATTAAAAATAAATTATAAGAAAAAAAATCCTTCTCTAAAAACTATAAAATAAAATAAAATAAAAAAGGATTCTACTCAAAAAAACTGTTTTGCAATTATTATTCAACGCAATTATTGGAACCATAATTGAAATAATCACAAATATGTTGCTGGTTTGACTCCCACCTGGGCACATACTTCTGTTGTGTCCTTGGGCAAGACGCTTCAGCACTTCCGGTCACAATAAGGTGGTTAGTTGTGACTGGAAGGAGATCTGGTGTAAAATATACCTTTTATTTGACCTCTTTTCATACCACTTTGTATTAACTACCACATCGTTTGTCTTTACAAAGCATGAACAAAACCTTCATTCTTAATGAACAAATAGTTTATTAATAATCCAGGTTTAGTACCTTCATAAAGAGTCGTTTTTTAGAAGTAGTAACTAAGCTTTTTTTTTTTGATTGTTATTTCGTGTAATGTTTTATGTATGGATGTATTTTTTATTTGTATTTATTGTTTCCCCATTCTTTTATGTATATTTAAATGTATTTATTTATTTTACAGTCGTTTTCCCTGTGTGCTTTTCCCGTGCCGCGACCCGCTCGCGCCACGTTGTCGCGGGATAATCCATTGTAATCCCACACGGGGGAGTCTCCAAATCTTCCACTATCCCATCACCCTTCACCCCCGGCTCCTGCTCCCTTCTCCACGGGGCGGGCAGGTGGAGGGGGGACGTGAAGGAATTATCATCTGTTACCACGGTGCCCAGGTTATAGCCACTCTGCCGGGGGGGGGGGGAGAGGGGGGGAGGAGAATGAGCCCCCGAGCTGTCACTGCAAACCAGGCCTCAAATGAGAAATGACACAGAAGGAGCCTTAGAGACGCCTCTTCTTTCCTCTCCTCCTCTCCTCCATTCGTTCTCCTCTCCTCTCTCCTTTGCCCTCTCCTTCTCCTTCCCCCCTTTCTTCTGGGAATCTCGTTTTCTCTCTTTTTCTCCTTTTCTCCCTCCGCCTTTCTCCTTTCCCCTTCTTTTTTTTCTCTTTTCTTTTTCTTCATTTTCTCCTCTTCTCTTCACACTCGTGTTTCTTCCTTCATTATTTCCCCTTCTTTTCTTCTTTATCCTTTCCCCTCTTCTTCTTTATATCTCTCTCTCCACATCTCCTTTCTCTCTTGTTTAATCATCTCTCCTTTCTCCTCTTCTCTCTCTTTCTCTCCCCTTCCTCCCTCTGTTTCTAGCATCCTTTCTCTCCTCTCTTTCCTCCTTCTTCTCCCTCTCTCCTTCTCTTCTAGCATGCTCTCTCTTCGCCCTCTTTCCTTCCTTTCTCTCTTCTTTTCTCTTCCTCTCTTTTTTCTCTCTCTTCCCTTTCTCTCTCTCCTTCTCCTCTTCTTCCTCCTTGTTTAGCATGCTTCTCCTCTTCCTTTCTCTTCCCTCTCTCTCTCCACTCTTCTCCTTTCTCTCCCTCTTGTTTAATCATCTCTCCTTCCCTCCTCTTCTCTCTCTCCTTCTCTTCCTCCTTCCTCTCCTCTCTTGTTTCTAGCATGCTTCTCCTCTTCTCCTTCTCTTTTCCTCCCCTTCTCTCTCTCCTTCTCTTCCTCCTTCCTCTCCTCTCTTGTTTCTAGCATGCTTCTCCTCTTCTCCTTCTCTTTTCCTCCCCGTCTCTCTCTCCTTCTCTTCCTCCTTTTCTCCACTCTTGTTTCTAGCATGCTTCTTCTCTTCGCCCTCTCCTTTCGCTCCTCTCTCCTTCCCTCCCCTTCTCTTCTCTCTCCTTCTCCTCTATACCCCCCACCCCCTTTCCTCTCCTCTCATATCCCCTCTCCTCTCTCTCGATCGATACACTCATCCTTCACTCCCTCCCTGTTTCCGGTCCCAAAGCTGTTTCCTGCTTTTGCTGTCTTGGATGTTAGCATTGTTGTTAGCCTCCTCAAAAAGGCTCTCTGGTTACACCTCCTTAAACCCTGTGTGTTAGCATGTTGCGTGTGAGTGTGTATCTTTTTGACACCTTCGTTTTCCCCCCGTCTATGTAAAACCGTGCCTCGTCGCATAATAAACAATAGGGGGAGCTGTTTTCTGGTCTTAAAGCGTTTAGCCCTGGATTAGATTGTCTCCAGTTCCAGTTTAGCACACTGTTTTTAGCATTGCAAGATAGGACTTTATAATAAATACATCCTAATTAACCTTAATTAATCATGCACAAATACTTTGTTAAGCATGATTCAGTAACTACTTACTTGTATGTTTAGGAGTTCGGGTGTTAAATACTACTAAACCTATTATACATTTCCCCTGTGACTAAAGGGGTACTTACCCATAAGACCACTGCTTTGGTGGAGCTTTGGACTTTGCTCAACCACTTTTTCTTTTTTTACAACTGGATTTGAAACTTGATAGTACGGAACATTCACAACTGAACCTTGGTCCATTAGTTGTCGGAGCCCTCCGTCATCCCTCCGCCCTCCGTCCGTCCTTCCTCTGTCCTCCTTCAGTTCTCCCTCCGTCCCCCTTCTGCTCTCTATACCTGTCCCTCCGCCCTCCATCTATCCCTCCTCCGTCCTCCCTCCGTCCTCCTTCAGTTCTCCCTCCGCCCCTCTCGCCCCTCTCTGTCTTCCCTCTGTCCTACTTCCGTCCTCCCCCTCCGTCCCCCCTCCGCCCTCCTAATCCGCCCGCTTCTCGTCTTCCCTCGTGTCCTACTTCCGTCCTCCCTCCTCCCCCCTCTGCCCTCCCCCGCCCTCTACCATCCCTCCCTCTGTCCTCTCTCCGTTCTCCCTCCATCCTTCCTTGACCCTCCATCCGCCCTCCCTCCGCGCCTCCCGCCATCCTCCCTCCCGTCTCTCTCCTTCCTCCCACCGGCCTCCCTCCATCCTCCCTCCGTTCCCCTGCTGCCCTCTCATTCGCTCCTCCCTCCACCCTCCTCTGTCCTCTCTCCGTCCTCCCTCCGGTCCCCCCTCTGCCTCATCCGCCCTCTATCCATCCCTCTCTGTCCTCTCTCCGTCCTCCCCGTCCCCCTCCCCTATCCGTCCCTCCATCCATCCCTCGTCTGTCCCTCTCTTCCATTCTCCCTCCGTCCTGCCTCTGGTCTTCCTTCCTTGCCTCCGTCTTCCTCCGTCCTTCCTCTGCCCTCCATCCGTCCTCCCTCCGCTTCTCCATCTGCCCTCCCTCCACCATCCGTCCCTCCTATCGCCTCCCTCCGTCCCTTCAGATCTCCCTCTGTTTCCTCTGTCCTCTCCTCCGCCCCCCAGCCGTCCCCCCCCTCCGTTCTCCGTCCGTTCTCCCTCTGTCCTCCCTCCGCCCTCCATCCGTCCCCCCATCCATCCTCCCTCCGTCCTCCTGTAGTGCACTCAGCTGCTGTTAATGACACCAGATCGATCCTGAAGTCTAACAGGCCTCAGATGAGTGTAGATTGTGCAAAGCTCTTTAGTTTGGGGGGAGACTCGGCTCATTGTGGTGGTCTGTGGGTGTGGGCGGGAAGTCATCACATCGTGGGGACTAAAATCTGTATACACGCTAACATCATGGGGACCTGCCTTCCTTTTGGGGACACAAGTTTAGGCCCCATGATGTAAAGCCTATAATTATATCAACAACATGGTTAAAAGAAGACATATTATGCTTTTGTGTAATATAGTTATATAGTTATACTGTATAACACTTTTGAATCATTAATTTATCACTTTGACAGGATTTATATATCAATTACTGATACTGGTTCTAAAACTAGTGGATTCTAAAACTAGATGATACTGATAAAATACCATTAATAGGAAAAAGTTGAACATTTCCTGAATAGTTTTCCAGATCTACCACTGCGGACGAGTCTATTTTTTGGCAGGTTTTATGCGGGATGCCCTGTCACAACCGTCCCCTTTTTATTATAAAAAAAAAAAACATCTCAAAAACAAATGTCTATTGCTGTTATTTACGTTATATACTTTCTAACGTAATTATTTGCTGAGGTTTGGACCTGCGATGTACTGCTCCACAGGGAAGAGGCGTAATGAGGTATGGGTGGATCCCTCAGTATGATTAAAGGGGTTTGTGATTTAATCTTGTGGCAAAAACAAAACAACAAGATACAGTATATGTCATTATGAGCGCCAATTTTATTAGTCACATATACACATAAAAAAGTGAATATAATTTTCCCAAAATACCTGTTTGTAAATATGTATGCTTTTAAGATATTCCATAGTGGCCCTTTAAGTTTATGTCTCTGCAAAAAGACTGTATAGTTGTTTGTTTTTCTCACTTGTCACAGAGAAACCACTGTAAAAACAACTCTTACATCCGTCGTGTTATGTTTGTTCTCTAGCAGTGCAACCCTCCCAGCACTCCCGACGACCCTGAGCACACGCGAGGGGGGCCGGGGACAGTAAGGCCGTTCAATACGCCGCTCCTCCGCTCCGCGCCCCCGAAGGTCAGGCGTACGGCGTCTTTGTAAGGGCCGATCGCACTGTGTCCAATAACTGTCAGTGTGACGCACAAAAGGGCAAAGACAGACACCCACATGAACATCGTCGTACAGGGGCTGGGGAGAGGGCTGGTGTGTGTGTGTGTGTGTGTGTGTGTGTGTGAGAGGGGGGGGTGTCAGGGTCATATGATGTATCTAGACAAACGTTCATTCACACACATACGCAGAAGACGCACAAGGTCGGCCAGCGGGTCAGGGAGGATAACAGACTTGACATTTGCAGTAATAAATCTGAATGAAGCCAATGGTAAAGAGAAGTGAGAAGCAGTGAAAAATGGACTTCTGTTCAGCTGATTTTTGACTGTTTATTGAGTTGAAGTCTTTTGCGCTCGGGTCAGGTTTTGATTTCAACGCAACATGTACATATATTGTTTTTAATGTTTCAATTTTGACCACAAATGAAGCCTTTAGCCAATATGCTAACACCAGGCTCTAATTTCCCAGTCAAATACAAAGGCAAACCACTGCTCAACACTTGGTCATGAATTTGTTACTCATTTCTGGTCAGTTTGTTGGTTAATGCTAATTAGCAGTGAGAGAAATAACACTTTTGGCACTTTTGTAGTTCATTTTACTGTCCGTTCACTTTTTTGTGCGATACTCCAACGTCAACCATGACATTTTTAGTACTTCCTGAATACCTTCTGAATACCTTCTGAATATCTTCTCAATATCTTCTGAATATCTTCTCAATATCGTCAACAGGATAATCTAAAAATAATCAACTTTTGTCACACAGCTCACGCTAAATCCTACATTGAAGTTTGATCACAATTTATTTCCCTCGTTACTTTACTCGCGTCCTGATTAACAGAGTTGGGTTCAGGTTAAAGGGGTTCGTTTACACTTAGCATTTTAATGAGGTATTGAAATAAAGGTGCATTATGTAACTTTTCTGGTGGAGGGATTTGCTTGTCTCAATGGAGAATGTTCCACAGTATGGCATTAAACGTATCTATCTTGTCGAGTTTTTTAATGGCTGATGAAAATATTACAATAACAATGTCAAACTTTCGGCTTTATTTTCTGTCGCTCACGTTTTCCGGAGCGTGAGGAGATAAAACTACACTTTAACTGTCAAACTGTTGTACTTTTGGTGCATTATTGTTCAGCATCACCAGGTTTAAGAAATGCTTACTATGCCGCCGTTAGCATGTATGCTAATTTTGGCGCCACATTAATCATTTGCACAAAACATTGCAACACACGGTCATGTTTTTGTACCGAAGCTCTGGTGTTCCTCTCGTGTGGTCGCCAAAACTGCCCTGGTTTTTCATAGTTTGTGATGTTCCGAGGCTAATGCTAACTCTGGCGCTAATGTAAGGAACTGTACCAGCCTTTAGAATGCAGGCGTTGGAAGGGTCTATTCTTTCATTTCACCTTATTCCAGAAGCCCCCCTGAGCGCCGCCATCCGACGTCGTCCTCCTTCTGGTTGTATTAGTGAACACAGGGCGGCGGCCTCCAGAGAAAATAAGTTCTACACAGACTGAAAGGAGGTTTTGTGAACGGCGTTCCCGCTGGACCGGAAGTGCCATTACAACTGAAGTTCTGTGGCAAAAAGAGGCAAAAGTGGGCGGGGCAGAATACGGTGAATAGACTCTGCACCTACAATGTAAAAGCTATTCTATATTCAGAATTCTTATTGCCTGGAGAAGGTAGCGTCATGATGCATGTCTGCCACTTAATTAAAACGATGTTGGTCGCAGGTTCACAGAGACGTACCGTTAATCTGGTGTCTAATTACATGTGACTGAACTCTAGTCTTTTACGGCCTGTATTAATAATACTCTTATTTTATTAAAGCTGGCATGTCACTGTAGCACCTTTAGGGGGAATTGAGCTGTTAACATTTGCTGGCACAGCGGCTCATCTCTGACATCCACGGTAGATGGAGCAGCCGAACGGAACATTAGTTATATTCATTCTAGAATTATTATATTTTGTTAGCATCTTTTGGCTATCTCTTGCAGCATGCGCCAAGGGTTCCAACTTTATAATTCTGGTACCCTTGGCGTACCAGTATTAGCCTTAATAAAGCTTCATAAAGCCTTAATAAAGCTGCCAGTATTAGCCTTAATAAAGCTTCATAAAGCCTTAATAAAGCTACCAGTATTAGCCTTAATAAAGCTTCATAAAGCCTTAATAAAGCTGCCAGTATTAGCCTTAATAAAGCTTCATAAAGCCTTAATAAAGCTGCCAGTATTAGCCTTAATAAAGCTTAATAAAGCCTTAATAAAGCTACCAGTATTAACCTTAATAAAGCTTCATAAAGCCTTAATAAAGCGACCAGTATTAGCCTTAATAAAGCTTAATAAAGCCTTAATAAAGCTACCAGTATTAGCCTTAATAAAGCTTCATAAAGCCTTAATAAAGCGACCAGTATTAGCCTTAATAAAGCTTCATAAAGCCTTAATAAAGCGCCCAGTATTAGCCTTAATAAAGCTTAATAAAGCCTTAATAAAGCTACCAGTATTAGCCTTAATAAAGCTTAATAAAATAAACCATTTAATAAAGCTACCAGTATTAGCCTTAATAAAGCTTAATAAAGCCTTAATAAAGCTACCAGTATTAGCCTTAATAAAGCTTCATAAAGCCTTAATAAAGCGACCAGTATTAGCCTTAATAAAGATTCATAAAGCCTTAATAAAGCTAACAGTATTAGCCTAATAAAGATTCATAAAGCCTTACTAAAGCGACCAGTATTAGCCTTAATAAAGCTTAATAAAGCCTTAATAAAGCTACCAGTATTAGCCTTAATAAAGCTTAATAAAGCCTTAATAAAGCGACCAGTATTAGCCTTAATAAAGCATGAACAAATAGTTTATGAAGAAAGATCAGGCTTAGTAACGACAAGGGGTTTGTTTAGGAGTTAGAGTATTAGTTAAGCAGTTACTAAGCCCAAATCATTCTTAATAAACTATTATTTAATTATGAATTAAGTCTTTGTTCATGCTTTTTCAAGGCTAATAAAAGTATAGTCATTATAAAGTGTTAGAGCACGTTGGAAACTGTGCTCAAGTTCATTTAGCAGATTACTCTTTTTTTTAATGGCCAAAAGGAAAGATAATTCCAATGCACTCTCAATCAAACAATCTAGGATCTATAAAAATGTATATATTTATTTTTCGTGCCCAATGAGTCCTTGAGTCCGTGATTGGGCCTCTGATCCACCAACTAGCTGTTAACCAATGTTAAAATATGAATATATGAACACCTGGCTGATTAATGTCATTTGTGCATTTCAATACAAAGTCTACATGATTTTAAGTCTTTTAACTTCTCTTTTTGCAAAAATGAAAGTACAAAATACAGAATGTCCAACAGTGTGCACGAAACATTGCTCAGGGATGGTCTGCATGCCCCTCACTGAGATGACATTGTACTGGACGGCCTTGTAACTAGATTGTTTCGCATTTGTGTCCGACATAATTTCATTTGAATTCTTCTGATCGAGTCTTCAACAAAACACGCCAGTCTTTTATCATTTCTGGAATTTGGCTCCGTCCTTCCACGCACATTACAACAACGACATATTTGACCCTTTTCCCTCAGCGGTGAGGTGAAGTTAAACAATTTGATCAAAAGAGTTCTTATTTTTATTCCAAGGTGCTTTAATACAGTATGTACTTTTTTATTTTTTTATTTTTATTTTTTTGTCCTCTAGTTTTGAGAACTTTTTAAATATTTTCAATGTATTTTTGTTTTCAATAGCTTTTTTGTTGTATATATATATTTTTTTAATTACATTTTTAATTAATTTAGATGTATAATTAATTGTTATTTTTATTTATTTGTATTATTATCTATTATTATTTATTTTTATTCTCTTTAGTTAATGTTATCTATTTATTTATGTTTTATTCTTTAATAAAATAAGCATGTGGGTTAATATTTACTGTCACTGCTGAGTTCATGTCACAAAAACACAACAAGGCTTTCCCACGCTGTAAATCAAACGTGTATTTCTCTTCCAATTTGGAGAACTTTTTAAATATTTTCAATGTATTTTTGTTTTCAATAGCTTTTTTGTTATGTATCGATTTTTTTTGGTGCATTTTTAATTAATTTAGATGTATGATAAATTTTTTTTTTTTTCAATTATTATTATATATTATTATTTATTTTTATTCTCTTTAGTTAATGTTATCTATTTATTTATGTTTTATTCTTTAATAAAATAAGCATGTGGGTTAATATTTACTGTCGCTGCTGAGTTCATGTCGGACACAAAAACACAACAAGGCTTTCCCACGCTGTAAATCAAACGTTTCCCACGTGTATTTCTCTTCCAATTTCGCCCGAGTGTTTCGCAGCGTGATGGATGAAAAAGTGCGCTCCAAGGTCGAGAGGCAGAGAAATCAAGCGCTCCCTGGAAATTCACCACGAACCTTGGGGGATTCACGTTAAACCCCGCCACTAGGGAGGAAAATAAATCCGTGGAAGCGTCCTGATGTCGCAAAAAGAAAGTACGGAGATTTGCAAGTGGATTTAAAGGTGCAGAATGTATTTTTGTGTCTAGTATGTTGACAATTGCTAACAAATTCTTTTAAAACAAACATGCTTTCTTACTGTGAGCGGGCAAGTGTGAGTTTGCACGCTACGTTTGGGATCTATAAAAAGAAAGCTAGACATGGAAATTAACCCCCACAAAAAATGTCCATGAACTCCGATTTGTGCGTCGTGGGTTTCAGAAACGAGGCTTTCGAAAGGTCATCGGCGTTAGCGGGAGGAGAAGTTAGCAAGTTTGAGGACGTGCAAATGAAGTTTTTGAGGTTTTCTTTGGCGCTTTAGACATTCAGTCGATTAATCGGTCGACGGCGTCTTTGTTTTGGCTTTTTCGGACCGTTTGTGTTCGCAGGGTTGTATGGATTGTGCGAGCTAGCTGGAGTGGCAGGAGTGACCGGACTGCTCCGTTTGTCTTTCTCACTGATGAAGATGCTGTTTACTGGGACTTTTCTGTGCATTCTAATCCTTTTTCGGAGCAGCAAATGGTCGAAGTCAAGATTCGAACCCGTTTTCACTCATTATCGCCGCAGAAGTGCTAACGAGGTCCTCTCTCCCTCTCAACATTGCGCCCGTTTGAAATGATTTACCTCACGCCGAAGTTCCTTAACACTGCTCCACGCGAGCGTCCTCCCTCCCCGTCACACGTCCGCGCGGTGATGCTGGTTGCCAGGTTTGCTGACGCCGGCCCGCACCTCACCAACCCCCCCCACCAACCCGCAGAATGATTGACAGTCGGTATAACGCCACCTGTCCCGCCTCTGTCTCTTCGGGGACGCTGGGCTCTTAGCTTCTACACTCCTCCGCCCTGGGACCGCCGGCGATGAATGTGGATGTCCTTGAACAGAGAGACCCTTGCCCTCTTTTAAACACACAAGGAGGTTACCTGTTCTCCGCTGGCTCCCTGGAGTCCTGCTGAAACACTAAACTCTGCCATACATCAATGTGACTGCTCACCTCGCCTCAGGGCTAGTTTTTATTTATTTTTTTAGGCAATTGTGTTTAGCTTTTGATAGTTGACGAAAATATGATTAGAAAACCTTTTAAATGCTCCATTATTATGCAAAGTTGACTTTTTTTTTCAAGCTTTTAACCATTTTATTGCATTGTTCACTCATACCTAAACTTAGCTTCATTAGCGCTTGTTTCACTTGTTCACTTGTTTCAGCTTTTCTGTCATAATTTGTTTCTCTTCTCTCCGCCGCTACACTGCATTTTAATGTCTCTATATGTAATGCACTTGGTTTGGATGATATTAGATGCGTTATGCACTGGAATTATAATATTACATGCATCAACAAACAGGAAACAGCTGATGCTATCGCTTGTGCTAGCTTTGTTTTTAAGTTAGCGTCGTTGGAAGTATGGCGGGTTTATCTGAAGATCAAGTGCTTTTTGCCGTCTTGTTTTGGCGTTGCGTTTGTGTTCTCTCCGATCCAATCTCACTCTGGTGTGTTGCTCCTCCTTAGCTAAAAGCGTACTAAGCCTTCGGACCCCTTAAACGGGCTGGTAGGGTTCACTTAAGACGGTGGGGACACTTTTGGACTGTCCTGATCCGCTCCAAAGTGAACCAGTGAAATAATAATGCATCTTTCTGTTTCGATTGAACAATTCAAGAAGAAAAACAGTCTCGCCTTCAGCACTCGGCCTCGAACACAGAAACTGTCAAGGCTGCTAAGTTAGGCTACGATGCTATGCTAATCTCGAACAGTGGAAGCGGTGCTGAAAGCGCTCTTTGTGGGTCCGTACACGCATGTGCGTCATGGCAGGCGCGCGGCGGTGTCAGGCCCTGTCCTTTTTAAACACTGAACACTGACGGGGCGTGTGATAGGCCCCCTGTTTGATAAGCGTCTGACGGAGAAAGTGTGGAAACTCTGAGCGGGCCGCGTCGGAACAAGCACCTCTTTTTGTCTGTATAGAAGACCCTCATGGTCCCTCCCCCACCCCTGCATCCTCCCCCATCACTGCCACGCTCCAGCCAACCCCCCATACCCTCCTGCCACGGCCCAAGTCCAGCTTGGGCTAAAGCAAAGTACTATTACACATGTCAAATTTGAGTTGAAATGTACCTAAATGTTGCTTTATTTGTTTTTTGGTCGAAGCCGTGTCCTTCACACTGCACTGATGATATGGCTAAAAACCAACGTTTTGATGCGTCTTCGTGAATGTGAATGGAATGTGCAACAGAATGTTTGGATGTACATTTTCAGTTTCTTTAATCGTTAGTTGGAGCCCTCAGCGGCCAAATGTCGATAGTGCTAACAACATACACTTTGCTAGAGTAAACGCAGCTGCACAGCGACATGTCTTTGAACTGTGCACAACACGGCCACACGGTTGGATGGAGTGGGCTAAATCTGCTGTTTAAATGCATTGTTTTTGGTGTAAAGTGTCTTACTTCAGCTTGAACCGTTCAAGTGGCCAATTCCAACGCCTCAAAGCTTGATCTTGTCAGGTCTCTGAAGCTAAGCAGGAATGGGCTTGGTTAGCATGTGGATGCCAGGATCCACAGGGGGGCGGTAGTGCACACTGCTGTTGTGTCCTTGGGTAAGACACTTCACCCACCTCTCATGGGCTGGTGTATGAAAGAGAGTGTGTTTGTGAGAGTCAAAGGATGCAAATGAGCCCAAGGCCACAATCGAGCGTGTTTACAGCATGTTTATCCAGACAAATACAGGAAAAAACGATTCAGGAGAAGAGCTGAATAATCCATTGTGTTGCCATGTACACAAACGAAACCATGTACGAGCAGGGGCAGTCCATAAATGTTGCAGCGTTACTCAAGTCTGCTAAATCTTTCTGTGGTTTGTTCGTTATAACTGGATTTGGGTCAGCTTTTTTCACTGGCATATATCAGAGTGGTATGGGGGGCACATGCTCGCTCTGGGGGTGCGATAGTGCGTTATAAACATAGGAGACAAGTCAAGAGGAGTGTGTGCCAGTAAAACATGAACACCCCCAGTTTTGAGCTCTGGAGAGGGCTTAAACATGAAGAATTACAGCAACACGCGTGACTCCAGGGAGGTGATGGATGAGGACACTTGAGCTAAACTATATAAACTGCACTAAACTATATAAACGACACAAAACTATATAAACGACACGAAACTATATAAACTGCACGAAACTATATAAACTACACGAAACTATATAAACTGCACGAAACTATAAACCACACAAAACTATATAAACGACACAAAACTATATAAACGACACGAAACTATATAAACTGCACGAAACTATATAAACTACACGAAACTATATAAACGACACGAAACTATATAAACTGCACGAAACTATATAAACGACACGAAACTATATAAACTACACGAAACTATATAAACTACACGAAACTATATAAACTGCACGAAACTATAAACCACACAAAACTATATAAACTACACAAAACTATATAAACGACACGAAACTATATAAACGACACGAAACTATATAAACGACACGAAACTATATAAACTACACGAAACTATATAAACTGCACGAAACTATATAAACGACACGAAACTATATAAACGACACGAAACTATATAAACTGCACGAAACTATATAAACTGCACGAAACTATATAAACTGCACGAAACTATATAAACTGCACGAAACTATATAAACGACACGAAACTATATAACCGACACAAAACTATATATACTGCACTAAACTATATAAACGACACGAAACTATATAAACTACACAAAACTATATAAACGACATGAAACTATATAAACTGCACGAAACTATATAAACTGCACGAAACTATAAACCACACAAAACTATATAAACTACACAAAACTATATAAACGACACAAAACTATATAACCGACACAAAACTATATAAACGACACAAAACTATATAACCGACACAAAACTATATAAACGACACGAAACTATATAAACTACACGAAACTATATAAACTACACGAAACTATATAAACTACACAAAACTATATAAACTGCACGAAACTATATAAACTACACGAAACTATATAAACTACACGAAACTATATAAACTACACGAAACTATATAAACTACACGAAACTATAAACCACACAAAACTATATAAACTACACAAAACTATATAAACGACACGAAACTATATAAACTACACGAAACTATATAAACTGCACGAAACTATATAAACTACACTAAACTATATAAACTGCACGAAACTATATAAACTACACGAAACTATATAAACTACACGAAACTATAAACCACACAAAACTATATAAACTACACAAAACTATATAAACGACACAAAACTATATAACCGACACAAAACTATATAAACGACACAAAACTATGTAACCAACACAAAACTATATAAACGACACGAAACTATATAAACTACACGAAACTATATAAACTACACGAAACTATATAAACTGCACGAAACTATATAAACTACACGAAACTATATAAACTGCACGAAATTATATAAACTGCACGAAACTATATAAACTACACGAAACTATATAAACTACACGAAACTATAAACCACACAAAACTATATAAACTACACGAAACTATATAAACTACACTAAACTATATAAACTACACTAAACTATATAAACTACACTAAACTATACAAACCGCACGAAACTATATAAACTACACGAAACTATATAAACTACACGAAACTATAAACCACACAAAACTATATAAACTACACGAAACTATATAAACTACACTAAACTATATAAATGACACGAAACTATACAAACTATATATACTGCACTAAACTATATAAACCACACAAAACTATATAAACTACACAAAACTATATAAACTGCATGAAACTATATAAACTACACGAAACTATATAAACTGCACGAAACTATATAAACTACACAAAACTATATAAACGACACGAAACTATATAAACTGCACGAAACTATATAAACTACACGAAACTATATAAACTGCACGAAACTATATAAACGACACGAAACTATATAAACGACACAAAACTATATAAACTGCACGAAACTATATAAACGACACGAAACTATATAAACTGCACAAAACTATATAAACGACACGAAACTATATAAACTGCACGAAACTATATAAACGACACGAAACTATATAAACGACATGAAACTATATAAACTACACTAAACTATATAAACTACACAAAACTATATAAACTACACAAAACTATATAAACTACATGAAACTTTATAAACTACACGAAACTATATAAACTAAACTTTATAAACTACACAAAACTATATAAACGACACAAACTATATAAACGACACAAAACTATATAAACGACACAAAACTATATAAACGACACTAAACTTTATAAACTACACTAAACTTTATAAACTACACAAAACTATATAGACGACACAAAACTATATAAACTACAAGAAACTATATAAACTACGCTTTTTGAACCTTCTTATTGTCCAAACACATTCACAGACCAGATCCACGTGTCTCCCCCTGTAGACATGACACTCCCACCCCCCGTTTATTTCTCGATCTCGTCAGATCTCAGAATCTAAGCAAGTCGGGACCTGGTCAGTACCTGGGTGGGAGACCGTCTACAGCAGGCATGTCCAAACTACGGTCCGGGGGCCAAATGCGGCCCTCAGACCAATTTTTGTTAGCACTCCGGCTTTGTGGTTGGTCCAAACAGCAAAAAGTAGTACTTCTTTTGATGTTATTCCAATCCAATGTTAATGTTCCAAGTCTTATTAAAGGTGTGGAGGCCCATCGAAACTATGTCAAATGCAACATTTCAAATGATTCACTTCATTGTCGGGTTGTGTGTGGCCCTCTGCTCTGTATAAGTTTCATAATGTGGTCCTCGGTCAAAAAAGTTTGGACACCCCTGGTTTACAGTTTACAAGTGCTACAGTGGGACGGCAGTGGGTCTAGAGTCTAGACCCACTGCCGTCCCACTGTCAATGTTTTGCTCTAGACTCTAGAGCAAAACTGTTGTGTCCTTGGGCAGGACACACATATTGCCTTGTAGCAGGGCAGCTGTGGCTACAGCACGAGCACATCTGAAAAGTGGCTGCCTCTCTTTACACTCCATTCAAGCATCTCTGGCACACAATCACAGGGGTGTGTGTGTGTGTGCATGTGTTAGTGTGTGTGCGTGTGTGTGTGTGTGTTAGTGTGAGTGTGGGATGACGAGGGGGTTGCAGAGGTCATGTGATGAAGCTTGAGGTCACGTGATTGAGCCTGAGGTCACGGGATGGACCGGGGGAGGGGCCAGCTGAGTCTGGTTTCATACGCAAACAGGAAGCTTTCATCAAACACACTCCTCTGCCTCATAAGGGGGGACAATAGTCTCTCTCCCGCCTTCATTCTCTCTCTCTCTCTCTCTCTCTCTCTCTCTCTCTCTCTCTCTCTCGCTCTCGCTCTACGCTCTCGCTCCAGCTTCGCTCTCGCTCATCGCCTCTCTCGCTCTCGGCTCTCTCTCTCACTCTCTCGCGCTCTCGCTTCTCTCGCTCTCGCTCTCGCGCTCTCTCTCTCTCTCTCTCTCTCTCTCTCTTGCCTCTCTCTCTCCCTGTCTCTCTCTCCTCTCTCCTCTTTCTCTCTCTCTTCTTGCCCTCTCTCTCTCTCTCTCTCTTTTCTCTCTCTCTCTCTCTCTCTCTCCTCTCTCTCCTCTCTCTCTCTCTCCTCTCTCTCCTCTCTCTTCTCTTCTCTCATCTCTCTCTCTCTCTTCTCTCTCTCTCTCTCTCTCTCTCTCTCTCTCTCTCGTCTCTCTCTCTCTCTCTCTCTCTCTCTCTCTCTCTCTCTTTCCTTTCTCTCTTTCCCTCAGCTCGCTAGGCTCTCATCTCTCATGCGCTCTCTCTCTCTCTCTCTCTCTCTCTCTCTCTCTTCTCCCTCACTCTCTCTCTCTCTCTCTCTCTCTCTCTCTCTCTCTCTCTCCCTCTCTCTCTCCCTCTCTCTCCTCTCTCCCTCTTCTTTCCTCTCTTCCCTCTCTCTCTCTCGCTCTCGCTCCTCTGCTCTCGCTGCGTCTCGCTCTCGCGCTCTCTCTTCGCTCTCGCGCTCTCTCTTCTCTCTCTCTCTCTCTTGCCCTCTCTCTCCTCTCCTGTCTCTCCTCCCTCTCTCTCCTCCTTCTCTCTCTCTCTGCCTCTCTCTCTCTCTCTCTCTCTCTCTCTCTCTCTCTCTCTCTCTCTTCTCTCTCTCTCTCTCCTCTCTCTCTCTCCTCTCTCTCTCTCTCTCTTCTCTCTCCTCCTTCCCCTCTCTCTCTCGCCCTGTCCTCTCTCTCTCTCTCTCTCTCCTCTCCCTCTCTCTCTCCTCTCTCTCTCCTCTCTCACTCTCTCCCTCTCTTTCTTTCTCTCTTTCCCCTCTCTCTCTCTCTCTCTCTCTCTCGTCTCTCTCATTCTCTCTCTCTTGCCCTCTCTCTCTCCCTGTCTCTCGCTCTCTCTCTCTCTCTCTCTCACTCTCTCTCTCAGTCTAGATCTTTCACCTCTAGTTAGGTGTCAATCAAGACAAATCTGTGAATAATACCCCAGACGTGGATGTGCTACAGCACAACCCTTATCGGTGTGCACCCTTTCACACTGGCTTTGCGGGAATCAGTTGTATTGATTTGTAAATATTTGATTTCTGATATTGCCTTATTGTCCTAGTTTTAAAGGCTCGACTTTCGTGGCACTGAACTTTAACACTTTACATGGCGGCACAGTACAGTTTTACAGTTACGTTACAACTGCAAAACATTGTAAAATAAATGAAGGTTCTGAGCTTTAAAAGGGCTCATGTCAATATTTATAGGGTTGAAGTTGATGCAAATATGAATGTGTGAATGGGTAGTTGAAGTATCGGTTCAGAATGGACATCGATACTTGATACTTGATACTTGTAAACTTGCATACTTGTATACTTAATGAAGCATGAACAAAGACTCATTTCATAATGAACAAATAGTTTATTAAGAATGTTTCAGCTTTAATAACTGCTTACTTAATACTATGACCCATTAATTAAGTAGTTACTAAGCCTGAATCATGCTTAATTCATTCTGAGCAAAGTCTTTGTTCATGTTTATGAGGGTTAATTACGGTGGAGTTAAGTGGTACCAAAAAATAAATACAGATCTATTGACCATAATCCTTTGTTTAATTCTCTGCATCATTATTATCTCCTTTTCGGGAGCCAAAGCTTCTGAGATGAAGTATCACTTCAACACATAATGATGTGATAACAATAATATTGCAATCAATCCTATACTGTAAATACTTTGAAAATACTATACTTCATCTTTGGATATATATAATACTGCTCCTCGTAACACCCATCTGCATGTCGTTTGACTGAGCCTGGATTAAACAGCCTAAATCAGGCTTTTTAAATTAGCATTATTTTACATAATAAGATGAGCAGTCATTATAGTCCTCCCACCTGCAGTCGGCCATTTTCCACGAGTCAAGAGGACGCCTCAGACACGAGCGCTCACACACTTTTAGTCCTATTGTTTTGTGTTCTAAACATACATGTCGTAGATGACCAGAGATGAATGAAGGAATGAACTTTTGGGGCTAAATAAATAGTGTCACAGAGGTTCTTTGTGTAACTTTTTTGCACTCTCCATGAAAATATTAAAGCTTTGTCTGGAATGTGCCACAGCACGTCATTAAACTTTAATTAATCTGACATTTATTTCATTCAAGATGTTTTAATTGCTTAGCGCTCCTATAATAGAGGTTATGCACCGGCATTATTTTATTTGAGAATGGTCATCGCCGCTCAAATGAACTTTATAAATGGAAACTGAATGTCGTCTCTCCGTCGTCGCGCCGACTGTGCAGAGATCCGCCAGCTCGGAGATTCTCCTCAACACACAGACTCAAAAACACGTTCCCTCAGGAGAGAAAGGTCTTCACAAAGTCTGGATCTGCTAATGTTTGTCATTCGACCGTCGCAGCTGCTTGTCTCCATGGAGATAAGACATGTTTGCCGCCATACTGTGGAATGGGCCCAAGCAAAACGGTAACATCTCCATGGAGACGAGCAGGTGACTTGCAAAGTGACATGGTGTATCTTTAAAACAGTTTGCATGCAGTGGGGGGCAGCGTCATGAAGGAAGGGTGCCATCTACTGGTCAGTGTCGAGACCCTTTTGAAATGTCATTAGAATGTGCAGAATTACAGAACGGAGGAAACCGGAGGCGAAATGAAGTAAACTATAATCAAATTCAATGATTAACTGAGATAAATACGGATTATGTTAAGTCTTTATCAGTTAAATTGTGTTTGTATTATAAAAGGTGAGAAAAAGATAGAAAAACTATTGTGGGCTCAACGTTTATGTAAGTATTTTGCCAAGTTTCTTTCATCATCTCTCATTAAATAAACAAAGCCCATAAAATGCGGTACATGTGTTTAAACCGGCCTCTGATGCTTTTACTTTGACAAAACCCTCTTGCAAATAAAGTGAGGACGAGAAGTTACACAGTGCACCTTTAATCGATGAGCGAAAGAACACAAAGTAGCTTCCATGGTAGCGCCACGTCCTAACCACTCCCCTGTTTCCTGTCTGCAGATGACTCGTCGTCCGAGAGCGGCAGCGGGAACGGCCTGCCCACCCTGACCCCTCCCGCCTCCATCGTCAGGGAAGCCGAGGTCGTCAACGGCAACGGCGTCCCGGCCCCGTTAGACTTCAGCGCGCCCATGTCCTCCTCGTCGTCCTGTGAGGAGCAGCAGCAGCCTGTGGCCCCGCCCCCCTCCTCCTCGCAGCGCCTGGCCCTGCGCTCCGCCCACTTGCCCGTGACCGTCTCTGCCGCCGCCGCCGCCCTGCTGGGGGCGCTGCATCCCGCCGCGCCGGAGGAACTGCGCAGGAAGTACCCGCTGGCTGCCAAAGCGACCCTGGCCTCGCACCCGGCCCTGCCCCTGCCGCTGCCCCACAACGCACACGCCCCCAGCAGCGCCCTCGGCCAATCACACGCCGCCGAGCTCAGGCTGGAGCGAGACGCCAGGGACTATGGGGGAAAGGTGAGAGGGACTTATACTTGATCGTAATATGCCTCACTGTTTAAACGTAGCAATGATGTCTCGTTTACAACCTAAAGACACATATTATTGTATTATTTGTTTTATTTGTTTTATTGGCCCTTAAACATGCTCTTGAGTACATAAACTTTGGCATCTCGTGTTTTAGAACATAAAATAATGCATGTTTTGAAAAGCAGAGGGAATTACCATGGGGAAACAAACAAAAGCTAGCTTGCCCAGACATGCTAATGAACACAGTTGGGATGACGTGATATGAGGCAGAAATGCTCAGAGAAGACAATCTCGTAAACAGGATGAATGAAACATGAACGACGCCAAATACAACCCCAGCTGTTGTCAAGGGAACAATTGTCCTTTTATTGTTCATGTATTTTTAAAAAAATAGTTCCACAACTCATGGGCCTACAATGACAAATAAAACATGTATTTGGATAAGTCGGGTGAAGATGTTTGGAACCAGGCAATAGGCTCATTCGAGATAAACTAGACCTGCGCAGATCCGATCGGTGTCAATCAACGTTGATCCGAACGTGGTGCACAACAGTTAGATTTGTGTCTGACGCTACCCGGTCCCGCTCTGAGGTCCTGCTCTCATCCAAACAAGATCTACCGGCCGGAGCAGCCGCCGCAGGTGTCCGCGGTGATCAGGTCGTCCTCTTTAATCAAAGCAGTGATCTACTTTAGATCTGGACACACGCCTCGTTTGTGAGCGCAACCAAGTCCAATATAGATGTTTATTAAAGAGGCCATGAAGAATATATGGCTCTGCATGATTTGAAGCTGACCTCGCTTTTGGCTCGGGGAGCGCCCGGCTCAAATGTAGCCGTTTTTTCCTCAACTTCATCGCTCATTGATGGTCGTTGCTCATCCAATGTGTTGTACTTTTTGCATCATAACATGGTTTAACAACTCGCAAAATCTGGAAAGCATAAGAAGCACATTTACACCAAAATACGGTGATACAATAGTATATTTTCTATGGGGACATTCCTTCCAAAAGTAAGGCCCTAGAATTCCATTAGTGCCAAATTGAGAACAGAACTTGAACAGACGAAAGACGGTGCTCGTTGTATCGCAGCTTGTCTTTATTAAAGGAGAAATAAGCTGACAAATAACGTCCTTGGTGAGAGTGCATTAGCTCGAGCTAAACTGCTCCGCTCCATCAGACCCACACTGAAAGAAGGACTCTTTGTATCTGTATCTTTGCATCGTAACATTTTGCTTGTCCTCCGCGCTTCCTTTATCAAACCCTATACATCCCGAACAGTCAAAGATCTGCTATTGTCAGTGCAAGGTTTGGATCGATGTGTTGAAGGAGTCTAAGTGGAAAGTTTCACTCTAAACAAACAAACAAACAAAAACTGAAAGAGTTCATGTTTTCCAAGTTATTGTTAACTATAAACAAAACACCCGTACTGTAATAAAGGCAAAATAGACACATTTAATGCCATACTGTGGCACATTCTAGGCAATGCAGTTACATCTTCATGGAGACAGGGGGCAGGCCCTCATAGGAAAGTTACATAGCGCACCTTTAACCAGTGACTGTCAAAATCATGTGTTGTGTTTTTTGCTTCCGTGTATGCTTGAGTAATCCTCTGTATTTATTCTACTCAAAACCACCTTGTGACATCATTAGGTTGTATTTGAGGAAATGCTTCTCCTTAAAGTGCATACTCTTTGTCCACATTGAGTTCTCATTTCAGGACTTTCTAATCTCAAGAGACTTCAGAGAAACCAACTCCCAAAGTTTCAGATCAGTTTGAAAAGTGTTCCAAGCTGTGGGAGCAGCATAATTCCCCAAGTCTGTCTTACATCTATTCCAGGAACACTAACAATGTCCGTGTTACTAAGGGTGTCTGTGTTACTAAGGGTGTCTGTGTTACTAAGGGTGTCTGTGTTACTAAGGGTGTCTGTTTACTAAGGGTGTCTGTGTTACTAAGGGTGTCTGTGTTACTAAGGTCTACTAAGTGTCTGTGTCTGTGTTACTATAAGGGCTGTCTGTGTTATAAGCGGTGTCTGTGTTACTAACAATGTTCCGTTGTTACTAAGATGAGCGTCTGTGTAACATGTCCGTGTTACTAAGGGTGTCTGTGTTACTAAGGGTGTCTGTGTTACTAACAATGTCCGTGTTACTAAGGGTGTCTGTTTACTAAGGGTTCTGTGTTACTAAGGGTGTCTGTGTTGTGTTACTAAGGGTGTCTGTGTTACTAAGGGTGTCTGTGTTACTAAGGGTGTCTGTGTTACTAAGGGTGTCTGTGTTACTAAGGGTGTGACTAAAGGGTCTGTGTTACTGTGTTACTAAGGGTGTCTGTGTTTACTAAGGGTGTCTGAAGGTAAGGCTAAATGGATCTGCCTTTTGGCTGATTTGAGCACTTTATAGCTTGTATTACTTGATTGGGTCGTTACTGTGAGACATTGCTCATTGTTTTCTAACAGAACAACACATAGAGTCTTTAACATTACTGTCCGGACTTGCTCAAATTGCGTATTCAATCCTGCTTCATCAGAAAGCTTGCGCAGACATTTTTTTTGTCCTTTCATTTACCAATACATTTCACACCTGGAGCTGTATTCTATTCTTGACCTGGCGACATAGCTCTTTCCCTAAGTGTCTGGGTCATTTGATATTGAACGGCCCTCAGATCCTAATGAGCCTCTCAATTAGAGTTTTATTAGGCCTGCTGCTCCTTATAACAAAAGCCTATTCAGTGTGTAAATGCGGAGCTACAAAGAAAGACACGCGGTCAGACGGCTCAGGACATTTATTCTGTCTCTGTCCTTGACTTTAATTGGATGTGTAGAGCTGAGATTTCAATGGTCTAAATGTGGGACTGATTTCTATTCCATGTTGTTGTTGTTGTTGTTGTTGTTGATGTCCGTGAACATCACCACGACATGCAGCAGAGCGGTGTTAAGCGATAAAACTGTGTAACCGCTTGCACCATGGTCCCACAAACGGCAACAGCCAAATAATGAATGTAAAAAACAGTTTGCAGTCCGAGGGATCGGTTATCCCAGTTTTAGTTGAAGCTAGCCCCCCCTAACAGCAGCTCTTTTATTTACCTGTTGCTATGGTGATGTCCGCAGCGTAGCGTTATAGAATGTGATTACCTGTTGCCGGAACTAGCTGTGCGCTTACTCAAAAATGGCGCGCGGCAGTTAGCGTTAGCGTTAGCGTTCTCACTGACCATGGTATTCATGGGGTTCAGTCACATGACTTGGTTGTTGAAGACGTCACACATGCTGTAGTCCATCCCCGCTGTCAGATGGGCGTGAAAAACAGCACGCCGCTTCTTTGGCGTTTCATGGCGGTTGGTGTCCATTAAGTGTTACATTACTGCCACCGACTGTAGTTGTACGTCTTCAAAGTATGTGTTTTACGCTATATCCCGTTATAAAAAAGGAGAGAGAAAGACAGAGAGAGGGAGAAAGATGTTTTTCCTTTTAATGGCGGTTGGCAGCCGAAAGGTGCAATTACCGCCACCTACTGTAGTTGTACGTCTTTAGGGTATGTGTTTTACGTTTTTTTTTGTTGTTTTTTTTTTATTCAAGTGAGAGAGAAGAGAGAGGAAGAGAGAGAGAGAAAAAAAAGGGGTTGTACCTCAAGAGGACAGAAGTTCCGTGCTTTGATCATTATCAAAGCACGGAACTTCTGTCGCTGACTCTCAAAGCAGTAACTTGGTGGGACCACGGTGGTGCAGCGGTAACGTTGCTGAGCACAAAGCCGAATTTCGATCGACATTTCCTCGTCCACAAGCCCTCAAAGCTTTCAAGAGCACGGACTTTGTGTCTGATCCTAAAATAAGACTCCCTTGTCCCGTTGAGACCTCTGCTTTTCGACGTACAGGGTGAGTGTGTTTAGTTTGACCATTTTCGTGAAGTTTAAAATGTTACTTCCTTGTTGGACATGGGCAGCAAATTTAACTTAGATAGAGGTCATTCCACAACTGTTACCTAGCAACCAGACTGTAAATAAGAGCCGAATACATTTCACAACAGTTATGATTTGAAAACCAACCATACAATATAACACCTTTATTTTGTTGAATGACAGTTCAAACTGTCAGAAAATGTTTAATTTTAATTGTCTTGTGCATGTCACTTATTGATGACATCACAGAGGGATGTACGTGTAGCTAATAATTGAATATTACTGAATATCTTTTCAGCAGTCAAAAGTCCTCGAACTGTCACAATGAAGCTGAAACCCATGAATACAGCTTGGGTTTTCACATCGATCAGACGGTTAAAATCTTTGCGTTTGAAGCAACATAAAACTAATCCTCACGGTCAATTAATTGTAATGAATAAAACTTAAAGGTGCATTACATAACATTTCTGGTGGGGTGTCGGCCAACTTGCTTGTCTCCATGGAGATATTATTGCTTTGCCTGGAATGTTCCAAGTTGGTCTAAAAAGTTCCAAGTTAACTTTTCTACCTTGCATTTATGAGAGTGCTTTTATTGCAATCAGTAAATCCAAATTTGTCCTCCAGTACATGTTTGTGCACTTTTTAAAATGTGTTTTATCATTAATCAGAACAAACAAAAACAAGAACTAAACAGCAAGACATAAAGAGCAGCATGACAGAACAAAGTCAGGCACGTCCCCGTTTGTTCCAAATTTGTCAATTTTCCAATTCGGTGCAAGTTATCCTCTCCATTTTAGAAATGTCGAAGGTTATTTCAGTCTAGTCCTTGACAGTTGGTTCTGTCCCTATCATCAATCTCCTGGTCTCTTTTTTTTTTTTTTTTTGCTGCAGCTAAAAAGCACATTCCACAGATTTCCATCTATCGATTCCATTGTGGGAGTTTTCCTAACTCAAATGGAACGTCGCAGTTGAAGATGGTCTGCATTGTCTTTGAATAATGTGCACTTTGACATGGTTTGTTCAAATACCGTGGTACTTTTTAACCACAGAATTCTTTCCAAATGAGATTTTGAGGTCCTCCATTAGGGTGTGCTTGAACCAAATTCAATTTAGTTTTTAATTATTTATGTATATTACTGTCAATTAAAGGGCTAGTGTTTAATTTGCTGGTTGTTACTCGTCTGTACTCACAGTAACACGTGTTGTACTTTTGTCTGTGCGCAGTCTCCTCAGTACAGCTCGGGCGGCAGCTATGACAACGTGAACAGCGTGAGCAGCGTGAAGATGGACCTATCAGCCGAGGACCTGACTATGGGCCGTCACGGCAACCAGGCCACCCCGGACGACGACGACGATGACCACGACGACCACGACGACACGGACAAGATGAACGACGCCGAGGGAGTGGACCCCGAGAGACTCAAGGCCTTCAACGTGAGTGTTTGAGACGTTTCGGTTTCTCCCGTCACGTCAGCGGCGGCGCCGGAACAAACTATAACTTGGGGTGTTTTCGAGTTTCAAAACGCTGAGAAAACGCGTGGCTAAATTTGTTGAGGATGTCGATTTTGACGTTTTTTGGGGGGGGAATTAATTAAACCGGATGATTTAGCTTAAAACTAAACAGATGGACATTAGTGAACAATAACCTGAATGAGCTGATTCATCTGTGTCTGCTTTCCTCCACGTCCAGCTCTGCTTCTCCACGTTTGGCTCCGCTCCTCCACGTCTGGCTCTGCTCCTCCACTTGTACGAGCGAAAGTGAGGATGAGGATGAGAAAGAAATACGCAAACTCCCAGTTCCTTTTTAAATGATTATTCTTCGTGTTGATTACTTTGTTAAAAAATATAATTGCTCAGATGCAGATCCTACTTGGTTCAGGTGGCTGGGGCCGGCGGGCGGGCGGGCTGGGGCGGGCAGGCTGGGGCGGGCAGGCTGGGGCGGGCAGGCTGGGGCGGGCAGGCTGGGGCGGGCTAGGATTTATATCGTGCCGAATACAGACAAAAAATAAAGTGGTCAAATGGCCCAAACGACGTAATCTTTCTTCCGGTTGTTTAAGTGAACACAGGGCTGCCGACCTCGAGAGAAAATAAGATCTACACAGACACGCCCAGGGAATCGGTGCAGTGTTGACTTGTTGGTCACATGAACATTGGACATTTTACACAAATCAATCGACTTTAGAGCATGTTTTAGCGGCCAGACTTTTCCCTCGTTCTCCATTTAAAGTTCTAAACTTCCCGCTGGACCGGAAGTGCCATTACAACTGAAGTGCTGATCTGTGGGGCCAAAAGAGGAAAAAGTGGGCGGGATGGAATAAGGTCAATAGTTATCCAAGAATGCTAATGTTAGCTGCGGGCTAAATGCTACTGCAACGCTAGCGCCACCTGAATAGAATAGATACTTTTCTGAAGTAACGCCAGGTCAACAACCGCCAGTAAAGACTCTGATGTGAATAAGTTGTGCCTGAAATAGACAGAACTGCCAGGAAATGTATTAGAAGAGTGAGAAAGTTGTGTTTCCTATTGAAAGAACAGAGCGTTTTCCCCGACGGCAGACCATGACCTTTAAGATGACGTGCTGTGTATGACAGACCGGAGACGGCGGTTAAGCTGACTGAAATAACTTCACTAAACAGAAACATTTCCTGGGACAGATACATACGACATATGTCTAACTGGCCCTGGGCTACTCCATTTCTTTTTCATTTAATCTATTTCACAGTTTGTTCTGGGTGGTTTTTTTGTTGTTATATGAAAATAAGAAAAAAGACACAAAACGAGCAACACACGAGAGACGACCACCACCACACTAAAAAACCCAGCACAGAAATAGCCCGAATGCGTGCAGAGAACCTCTTGTGAGCTCCTCGTGCGACGCTCCATTCGTATCCATAAAGCAGAACCATTGGAAACGTGGGCCTGTCACTATTATTGATCTCCAGTCCGTTCACAATGAGGAACGTGAGCTAACTCGGGCATTTTTCACTTAAACGAGAGGCCAAAACGGACCAGAGGGGGCAGTGTGTCTCTGCGACGGCGCGGCTAATGCTAATGCTAAGTCTGATCTGACTGTGGGGGGCTGTGGGCTAAGTGTCTGTTTATTCAGTACAGAAAGAGGAAATAAAGATACAAACAGGTTTCAACTTGGTCTCGCCTGGAACTAAACCAGGTCTAAACCAGGAGTAACCAATTAATATAACAGGACTAAACCAAGGTAATAACCAAGTCTATAACAGGTCTGAACAAGGTCTAAATGCGATTAAACTGTGACTAAACCAGGACTAAACCAGTAGTGAACTAGGTCTAAATTAGAATTAAACTGTGACTAAACCAGGACTAAACCAGTAGTGAACTAGGTCTAAATTAGAATTAAACTGTGACTAAACCAGGACTAAACCAGTAGTGAACTAGGTCTAAATTAGAATTAAACTGTGACTAAACCAGGACTAAACCAGTAGTGAACTAGGTCTAAATTAGAATTAAACTGTGACTAAACCAGGACTAAACCAGTAGTGAACTAGGTCTAAATTAGAATTAAACTGTGACTAAACCAGGACTAAACCAGTAGTGAAGCAGGTCAGGTCCAAAATAGGATCAAATCATAAATAAAATAGAGCCAAAACAGTACAAAACACAAACTAATCCACAAGTAAATCAGGGCCAAAATTTGATGAAATCAGGACTAAATCAAGGACAAAAAACAGGACTAAACCAGGACTAAACCAGGAGTAAATCAGGGCCCAAATAGGATTTAATCAGGAGGACTACGTTAGAATGAAACTAGGGCAAAAACAGGACTAAACAGAAGTGAACTTAGTCCAAAATATAATTAAACCATAACTAAACAGGACCAGAAACATGGCTAATCCAGGGCAGAAAACACGATTTAACTAGGCCAAAACAAGTGCAAATCCAGGAGTTAAACCAGTCTAAAAGACCAGAAGAGAACCAGCTCTAAAAGTAGGATTCCACCCGGTCTAACCCAGGAGAAAATCAAACTAAACTACAGTATGTAAAACAATAAATCACTTAAAACCGATCTAACGTCGACGCCTAAACCATTAAAAGGCACAAACTAAACAGAATGGTGGTAAACCAGCACAAAACGGTGAAAATGAATCTTGCATTCCAGACGAGCGCGTTCCCCAAAGCAATGTGACTTATGAAAATGAATATGAATCAATATCTCATTTATAATCCTTTACGTGTCCAGACTGTACAAAGATGGGCAGTTTTTATTTCAAGGTTATCGGCGTGATGAGAGCGGTGAGAAGAGGAAGAATACTGATGTTGTGTCTTTGGGCACTCACTTAAATGTGGCTGGTTAAAAATGTGAACCAAATCTGCCTTTAGGGGTGACTTCCTGCTGCCAAAGAGGCTCATACTGAGGCATGAACAAAGCCAACATCCAACGAACAAGGCTGGAGCTCGGTCCACGTGGGAGAGGGTCCCGCAGAACCTGATTTAGTTGGAACAGTTTTAGTTTTTAAGCCATGAAAACCTGGAATCATCAGAATTGTCCGATTTGCATTGAATCCACTTGTAACTTCTGAAGCCGTTTTCTCCTCCAGAGACATAAAGATCAGCATGAGATCAGCATGGCCGAAATTGTTCTTATTTAGTCCAATTTTCTACAAAGAATAAGAATTTATACATTTGTTTTCTCAATTTCAACCAAAACGTCAGATAGAACCCCACAATTCCTTTGAGAATATGTCAGAACGCACCAGTTTAGAGCCATGCTTAAGTCCGTGTGTGCTGTGCTCCTCAGATGTTCGTGCGCCTCTTCGTGGACGAGAACCTGGATCGCATGGTGCCCATCTCCAAACAGCCCAAGGAGAAGATCCAGGCCATCATCGAGTCGTGCTCCCGACAGTTCCCCGAGTTCCAGGAGAGGGCGCGCAAACGCATCCGCACCTACCTCAAGTCCTGCCGCCGCATGAAGAAGAACGGCATGGAGGTACGTCGGAGCTACCGTGAGGAGAATAAGGAACACCCTGCCAGTTCACACGTTCTCCCACTTGGAAGTCATGGAGGGGTCTGAAATGTTCATCGCAGGTGCATTTCCACTGTGAGAGACATTTCAACAGGGTCTTCAAATACTCATGTTTCTCAGTTTTATTCACGTTCTTTCTCCGTTTCACTTGTTTGACCACATCAAGCGTCTCGTCTTCATCGCCTGTAGATGAGGCCATGACAAACATCTCCCACAGAGGAGGTGCTTTTGAATGCCACACTTATCAGTCATTGGCTCAAACACTTATCACCATATATGGGCTGGCACGTCCTACTCCGGCCTCCAGAAGCCAAGTCCAGCCTCTTTTACGCCAGCGTTAGGGTCGTGAAGAGCGACCTGGAACCGGCCCATGGTAAAGACCCCCGGTAACGCTAAGTCCGGCCCTCTGTGTCCATTTGTACCGACATACGTCTGATACTTTTCCCAACACAGTCCGTCTGCTAAACCATGCCGCAAATCACATTGTGCATAAATAGCGGCGAGCACTTAACATCTTTTTTGCAAATGTGTCGTATCCACGGAAACTGCACGCTTCAGTCATTTCAGTTTGGTCTAGCGAGGCCGGTCAGAGCAGCGGCGTGTAATATAAGCACTAATGAAGCCAGCGTGGAGGCATTCGCAGCACCGCCAATGCAAGACGCCGCGAGCCGCAGCCTGGAAACACGGCCAATTGGAAAACTGATCGAAAGTATGACAAAGTGGGGCAAAAATAGCTTTTTTATATTTGTTATTTTTCCCTTTCAATTCTTTTTTTTCCCGCAACACAGTCAAGAAGACGCAAATATAATCATCATAATGATTTGCTTGAGAAAATGGACTGTAAACGTTGCTCCACATAATTTAAAGACATAAATACATATATACATATACAGATATATACATATATACATATACATATACATATATATATACATATAGGAAAATGTGCCCTGTATGTATATGTGTATATATATATATGGATATATGTACATCCGTATGCTGTTTAAGTTCCTGTGTATTGATGTGAATGGCGCTGCTGCCCTCTAGTGGTTAAACATAACCCTAACACAACACAACACACACAACATAACACAAAACGTTTGCGTATTGCTCCAGCTTTTGTACAAACTTCATCAACAGTAGTTTTCTGGTACTTCATGTTCAACGATACCATGGGCCAATATGTTACATTTGGTTCATTGTAAACTGCAGTCTTCATCCAACACGTTCATATGTATCAGTGACAGGACAGACCGGATGAGCTCAAAGCTGCAGGCCTCAGTCTCATGATGAGGAAACACAATGTAGATCCCCTTTAATGCAGGAGACGAACTGAAACCCCGTCCTGCATTTCTGACACACCACATGAGTGTTTCTGAGCTGTGTTCATTTGGTGCTGTTCCCCCCCAGACGCGGCCCACCCCTCCTCACCTGACCTCGGCCATGGCAGAGAACATCCTGGCAGCCGCCTGCGAGAGCGAGTCCCGCAACGCCGCCAAGAGGATGCGCCTGGAAACATATCATGTCAGTAACATCTGCAAGAACGATTAGAAGTCCTACATTTACTTTAGAAACATGTATAGATTTTATAACGTGTTCAGCAGGGTCCAAATCATATGTTTGAAAGGGTCTTCTGTTGTTTACCAGTGCTAATGTGTCGAGGCCTCGTCTCCGTGGTCTAATGTAAAACCGGCCGTAAACCAGACCTGAAAACATAAGTTACCGCTACACAGACGTGAGGGTTGTCCGTGTGAGGTCTGACGCTTGTGTCCCGTTGCCAGGACGATCTCTCCCTGGAGAAGTCCTCTGCGGTGGGGCTGAGAGAGCCCGCCTCCCTGGCCCACTCGGCCTACTCTCTGGCCGCCTCTGCCTTCTCGTCCCAGGACAGCCAGCTCTACATCAACGGGGCCGGGCTGAGCTACGGGTACCGCACCTTCCCCGCCATGGGCGCCATGACGCACCCAGTATCACTCACCACTGCTCAGACCAACGGTGAGGAGACCGCCCGGGCGACAAGAGGCTGCTGAGAAGGGGCCGGGATAATGACGACCCAGATACAGAGAAACATGTAGTCAAGAGTCTAATCACTGCCCAAATATGGCACAAGCTTACAATCTGTTTTTCCATCAAAATGAATGTCTAATCTTCTTCATTTCCTACCAAAATAGAAACTATTAAGGATTTCATTACAATACTTAGTTACTGTAATGTATACACATTTTAATGAACATATTGTGTTACGCATTACTATGAAAATACATGTAATTAAATTACATTTACTAAAAAAAAGTTACTTCCAACAACAAATAGTCTGCAAACATGTGATACACGGCCTGAAGAAGGAGCAGGTTTAATGTGCCACAGGTGAAGACCCCCAGAGATCAGCAGCTTGTAGCAGCGTCGTTGATCAATTCCATTGTTTAATATTGACCTTTGTTTAAACCGAGATGGTCCCGCTGAGACCTGGATCTCAGCGGGACCATCTCCACCTCTGGATTTGAGCCCATTGAACTTGTGTGTGCCCTTTAAATCTTTACTAAAATGTGATTCGCTGACATATCATTATATACAAATAAAGTGATCCATAAGTAATGTAACTAAGTAACTAGTAATGTGTAACTGATGACTCCATTCTGCCCCCCCGGCGCCGCAGGACCCACAGACCTCAGCATGAAGTCCCTGTCCTCCACCCTGACCAACTCCCACGCTGCCAACAGCCTCGGGGGGCGGGGCAACAGCGGCGCGGCAGGAGGAGGCGGGGCTTCCACCCAGCTCAGCCAACCGGAGATCACGGCTGTGCGTCAGCTGATCGCCGGATACCGGGAGTCCGCCGCGTTCCTGCTCCGTTCTGCCGACGAGCTGGAGAACCTCATCCTTCAACAAAACTGAAGCTCGTCGGCAGAACTTCGGAATATCCATTTTGTGTTTTGTCTCTTTCCTCCTCAGATCCCAACGAACGCTTTTCCATCGGGACCAAGAAGGAGCGAATCATTTCTAATCAATAACAACAACAAAAGATGACCTTTGATTGATGGTCTTCTGTCTCCTCTCGCCTCACAATCAAACCTGCGTTGGTTTGGGCGCAGGGAGGCCGCGCGGGGGGGGGGGGGGGGCGCACGGAGGGGGCCGGCGGAGGAGCCGCGCCTTTTCAAACAGCGACACAAACGGAATCAAAAAGTTTTCAAACTCTGCCACTGTGGAGGGCCGTGATTGGCCAATGCCCTGACCAATGCCGTCCTGTGATTCTTTCAATTAACAGAGAAAATTAAACGAAAAAAAAAAAAGAGAAAAAAAAAGACTCCCTGATGCATTTTGAGTGATTTATATTTGGGAGGTTTTTTTTTGTTTTTGTTAGTTTTTTATATCTTTTCTCCTAAGTGACTGAAGAAACACAAAGACTTCTTATAAAACCAATGGGATTAAAGATTTCTTTTTCTTTCTGAAGATGAGAAGGATGTTTGGTTGTGCTCGCTTGTATATAGCTGTGTGTCAATAGCACTTTTCCTTATCACCAACCTCACCCCTCCCTCCTAAAGCTAACCCAGGGAGCTACTAATTATTACTTAAAGTTTCCATATTGTGCTAAACTTGCTTTATTCTTATTTCTAATCTTGCGTTTTCCGTTGCTAGCTAACGCTCTTTTCTCTCACCAAAACCCATTTCATTGGCTAAAATTGACGTCGCCACAAAAGGCTAACTCGGATGCTAGCAGGTCATGTTTTTCAGGTTTTCCGTTTTCTCATTTTAAAAAAAACACTTGGCACTCCCTTTTGTCGTCAGCAGAGGGCGCAGAAAGTAGTCGAGGCCGTCTTCTATGCACTGAAATCAGGGTTGAATTTTTTGAATACATTTTCTTCCCGCACACATACATTATTTGAAGTTTAAACGTGAAATATCAACATTAAGCTGTTTTTTTTTTGTTTTTCCGAAAGATCAAAAAAAAAAAAAAAAGCATAATATGGGAACTTTAACTTGGCTTACTTATGCATCAAAAACTACCAGGAAATACCTCAGATGAAACCTGCCAATTTCATTTTTAGCGATTAAAAATTATAATAATAAGGCTCGTTTGTGACGCCTTTGAGGGTTTTTGCAGGAGAGGGGGAGGGAACAAATCAAAAACCTGCGCAAGATTTATTTGTGTTTTTCTACTTTTGGGTTTGCGTGTTTGCTGTACATATTTATCAATGGAAATTTCTCAGTGACGAAAAATGTACCTCCCGTTTTGGAATTTTTCAGCCAACAAAACCTCAGCTACGTTCTCCGCCTCTTTACCATTGGACCTATACTTTACGTGGACCTAAAGCCCCGCCTCTTTTCTCTCTCTCCAAAAAAAACAGGGGGGGAGGCGCCTCTGCTCTCAAGTCTTAACTGTGTTTTGTCTGTTGAACTAAAAAAAAAAAAGAAAAAAAATGGCCATTACTTGTCGTTCTTATCGCTCTACTCTGATTATAATGTCGAACTTTTCATGCTGCTGCTGCTATTTTAAATGTTTTTTTTGTGTGTTTTTTTTGGGAAACCCCTGGACCTTTCTGCCATACACAACGTCAACCTCAAACGGGACGGTGAAAATGTGTCCTGCGTCAGACATAGCCAAAACGACCAACCTCCTACAACAAAAGCCACCCAGGATTCCTTTAGCCTGGCTTCTGTCTCAGTTCTCTTTTTCTTTTCTTTTCTTTTCTTTTTTTGCATCATATAGGGCTCAATCTTGTGCATTACTTTTGCTTTTGTTTGGAGTGTTGCAGAAGAAATGTGTGTCGTTTACCACAGAAGAATAGATGGTACACTGCAAAAAATCCTTTCGATTTGAGTTAAAATGCGCGTGAATTCAAGATCTTGATTTGAGTCGTTTCAACTTGTTTATACTGGTTTTCGTATGAAACTTTGGTATTTCAAGTTTGGTGTTCTTGCTCTGAAGATGATTTGGATTGAATGAAACCATCGTAAATACATTCATATTACTTAATGACTTTAGTTCAACTCAAATCGTGATTTGCTTTATGAATTCAAGTCCGTTTAACTGACATGGATATTCATTTTAGCGAATTGTCTGTGAAATAACTAGGTTGCCAAGGAAAAGCCGAACAGTTAAGCGAGCTCGACGGTATTCGATTGGTGAAATGTGTCAAAAAAAAAATCATTTGTTTCAGAATTTCTACTTTTGTTTTGCTGTTTTGATCATAGTTTTTTGTCTATTGTTTGCACTGAGTTGTGAATTGAAGCAGGCGCGTGCATGTACCACCGGAGGGACCCAGGCCATAACTTGCACTGCTTTGGTCCGAGGTGTTTAAAAAAAAAAAAAAAAAAAAATGGCCAACTTGTTTTTGTTTTGTTTCTTTTTGCAATGCAGACGATAATCAAAAGCATTGGCGCTTCTTTGTGTTGTGACACTTCAATCTACCACCAGATGGCGCCCTCGAACTTCGAACTGAACTCTGTTGACCAATCACCGACCCTAATTTAAAAAAAAAAAAAACTTGTAAACTATTTAATTTATCTAAAACTTAATTAGATGTGTTTTTGAATGTTTTTTTGTTGTAATCGTTTTTGTATAAAAATGGAAAGCTCTGTTTAATCAGTATTGACACCGAGAAATATGCAAAAAACAAAACAAATTTGGAGGAGAGAAGGAGGAGACTGTGTGTCAGTTTTATTCCAATTAGTGGCCAAATCCTTTGTCCTAACAAATATTAATTATTTCATTTTAAATTAACTCTTAATTTATTGCTATGTGAACCCAATCGGTACATCATATTTAATTTAATTTATTTTGCAAGTTACACCAAAATGGCATCCTCCTGCTCTCCACTCTGGACCTCACTGTGCTCCTCCCACTGCCATGCCCGCCCCCTGTCTTTGGGCGAATGGCTGTCAATCTTTTTTTTTTTTTTTTTTAACGTTCTCAAATCTGCGCTGAAGTCTCTTGTTTTGTGAATGAGGCGTGAATATTTATTATTGTGATTCTTTTTGTTTCGATTTAAAGAGATCGTGTTGATTAAATAGAGATTTTGGTGTTTGTGGACTCGGGAGTGTTGGAGTGGGTTTGAATTCAGGAGGAAAAGTCTCGTTAAGACCCTTTTTGGACAGTGTTCAGACATACAATACAAACATACAAACCATATACTTTGACTTCAACCTTCTAGTTTATAGTTATATATTAGTTTTAACTGAAGGAAAGGGTCGCTAATTGACCCTGACGTTCACGTTCACACATGGATGAAACGACTGACTCAAGGACACAATCGTCATATGCAAATTCAGCAACAAGGACACGGGTCGGGGTCGGGTCGGGTCGGGATCGGGTCGGGACAAGCAGCAGGACAGGACAATATTAACGGAAAATAGATCATTTTCCACCACTTTTAACATTCCAAATCAAGGGAGGATGTTTCTTCCGTGTGGACACAGACCTGCTGAAAGGGGAGCGTCCATGTTCTGAGCGCGCACCTGCCCGTAACACCCGCAATAGTCATCATGAGTGAGAATGAGGTGCGCGCGAGGGTCCAGGTGGTGGAGCGGTGGTGGAGCGGTGGTGGAGCGGTGGTAGTGCGGTGGTTGAGAACGCTCTTGATTCTTCCACACTGTCGCGGTGTCCTTGAGCAACACACGTCTGCCGTTGAGTATGAATAAGCGTGTTACGTATCGGTTTGGTGGCGGTCAGAAGGGTCAGATCAGCTGCCAGATCCGTGCAGTCTGACGGTCCCGTGTGTGCCTAGGCCCGCCGCCCTCCTCGGACCACGTAAGCCCAGTTCTTACGTCATAAGACGCTAGACGTTTGTTTCTTGCACCCAGAGCTGAAAGATAAAGTGCAAACTTCTTGAAATCGGTTGAACCACCCAAAGCCCCTCCCCCAATGACTCAAACGGCTGTTGTCATGGAGATTTGTCGACAGTGCCTAGGCCCTCCGCCCTCCTCGGACCACTTACGGCCATTTCACAAAAGAGAAATACATTTACAATTACCGTAGTCACGCCCCACGTTGGAAATTCAAACCAATCGCAAGCGCAGTGTTGTGACCGGCCGCAGCTTCTTGGTGAAAGTGGGCGATGTGTCTTGCCAAAGGACACGACGACAGTAGGACCACGACGCAGCTGTGCGCTTAGGAAGTTAGAGCAAGTTCTGACAATGATGGAAGTGAAGTAAGAAATGAAGGGACTGTTTCAGCAGTTTCTCCTCTTTTTGACATCTGGCTCTCAGGTTGGTTTGTTTGTTTTTCCTTTTTTGAGCCTGGGGCAGTGAACCATCAACCGCTGCACCTCAGAAAAAAAAAACAATGTAATTCTGTGACAAGGAATAAGAGCAAATGACAATCTCTCCCAAGGTCTAATTTGCTTACTGTTGACGTTGCATCGGTTCGGACTGGACAATATCGGAGCCGTAACTGTTATTTTAACCATTGGGCTTTACAAAATGACCGCCTCGTTTCTATTTTTGTTATCAATCGCCATGTCCGGTTCCGTCTTGGTGTTATTTAATAGATATATTTTGTAGTGCGGGTCAAGTGCTCTTTTTAAGAAGAGATTTTGTACAATTGCTCATCCTCTGAACTGTATAATGCCTGTACTGTACATTCCGGATACAATGGATGTCAAAATGCAAAGATACAACTGGCGTCACAATCACTTCCTTTGCGCAATTCTTTTCAGTTTTACTCAGTGCTTAATCAACTAATCGTGACTAATTGACTATAAAAAAAGAATGTTAGCAGTATTCTGTATCATTGTTATCGTTCTCTGGACTATACAGACTCTAAAAGTACATGAAAATACCTTTTATAACAAAGAAAAGGGCATTATTAAATCAAAATGTCCAAAAATACAGTTTATTCGTAAATATTCTCTACCCAGAAGCCTTCAGTCGCCATATTTCAACCTGTTTTTGGTTGATAATGTTTAAAAAGTCTCAATGTGCAATAGAAATAATTGTTTCACTAATCAAAAATATAATCACTGACTAATCAACCACTAAAATAATCCTTAGTTGCAGCCTTTGTTTGTACTACTCAGAAATATTGTGAAAAAACGTGCACGTCGCCTTTTCCATAGATCGGACTTGTAACTTTGCCGTGGAGCTGCGAAAAAATGAATGCCATGCTGTGGAATATTCCAAAGAGCGCAATAACATCGCCATGGAGACAAGCAGATGGCAGACCCTTCACCAGAAAAGTTGCGTAGTACACCCGAATATTTTAGGTCGAGGAAATTTGTGTTCTGCGTTTGACCCGTCGGGCAATCAGATCCCGAGCTCGGGTCAAGGTCAAGAGCACCTCAGAACTGTCTCGCTCGAGTCGCATCTAATTTAGCCTTTTTACCTGAAAAAGTAAGAACTGAAGAAACGGGTCTATGGACGTCCTGTTCGATACTGGCATAGCCCCGCCCCCCTCAGAGTGGCATTTCTATTGTTGAAAATTTGCTATGAGAACTTTTTGAATCCAACATGTAGTTAGAATGTTTGGAAAATTGGGTGGGCGGGAGTAGGGGGTAGGTGAAAACAGGTTATTTCTTTTCAGCACTCCAGCCGCAAAAACAGCACAATGCACGCTGAGTCAAACATGCAGGAATCAATCAAAATACAACTTTGAGTAAACTAATGATGAGGGAAGACTGACCTCTGACCTCCTTTAAGTGTATTACATGTTGAATAGGGAGAAATGGCTGCAGTTATAACCACTTGACAAAAATGTGTAATTGGGCGAGACGAAGTGGATATTATGTTAAACCAGAAATATATTAAACATAACATAATTTTGATGAAAAATGTAAATAAACAAACTATTGCGGAGAATTCAGTGATCCGTTGTAAAGTTGCTATGACGTTGCATTTCTCAAACCAGGACCATGTCTTTCCTCCTCGGTTCTTTAAAGGTTCTGTTTACTTGCCCTGTCTCCCGGTATTGATCCACGTGTACTCGCTCAGCCGGAGAATCCTACTTCCCTGTTAAATGTGGACGATTGTCGATAGGTCAAAGCGTCACCGTGACCTGATGTGGAAAGGTGGAGCATCGTTATGGGAACAGCTGATGTCTAGATCGAGGCACAGATACATCGAATGGCATTTTTGAAAGAATCCACTCCGTTGCAGCAAGAAGTTTCCAGGGTCAATGCCCAAACCTTGTGGGGTGATTTCTGTTTTTCCCAAATGCAAGACCAATTTCCAAACCAGGACGATAAATTATAACTTAACTTTATCATAACCTTATTGACGCGCTTGAGAAGGGTTTAACCTCAATGTTATGTTATGATTTTTTTTTAAATTTCGTCTTGTTTGAGGTTTGTGTTGTATTGTAGATCAAACTTGATGCCGGTTGTATCCTTGCAAAGCCCTCATAAACACAAATGGTTCAGGAGCCTTTTTATTTTTGTATTGGCTGTACAGAAACCTCAATCGGAAATGTTATTATTTTTTTATTTTGGTGCTCCTTCTTTTTCATTAATTCTCTTGACATTCTAGTCTGGACTGTTGATTGTCTTGAACCTGGAATACCCCAATGTGAACGGGACCTCCTCATGATTTTACTCAGTGGAAGTGTGATGTTTACATGTACAGACATTTGACCATTCTGTATATTTTTGGTTTGGTTTTGCATTATTTATCTCTTTTCGTCCAAAGTCTCCTGACACTGAAGGGAAATGGGATTGCGTATCAAATCAGACGTACTTACAACTATTACTATTGTTTGGGATTTGACTAAATTAAATTCCATCTTATCTGTTGATCATACAGTTTTAATGGAAGATTTTTTTCTAGTAATTTTAGTAGTTTCTAGACGTTTTTTTGAAATAGACCATTTGACCTGTCACAATGCAATGCACTAAAATACGATAGTTATTTGACATGCTTAAGACCTTATTTTGCTAAACAATCATTTATTTTATTTTATTAAGATCCCAAGATTTTTTTAACCTTGTTTTCACCTTATTTTCACACTTAAACTCAAATAGTAATTGTTTGCAGAAACTTCTTAAAAGGTACAAGACAAGGTTGTCTTATTGAACCCTTGAAGTTTATAATGTTCAAGCTCAATTCCACCAGAACACATCTTTGTTAATGCAGTTTTTATCATTAAAAAATGGGTTCAAGTTGTTTTTTTCTATGACCCTTGTTCTGACCAACCCGCAGAGAATGAAAAGCCATCACTAAACCCACCAACCTGTGTGCTAACTTAACTGTAAAACTTCTCTAAACCTCAGGAACAACTCGTCTAAAGCCCATTTCCCTGTCCACACCAAATTACATCATATGATTTCAAGTATTTTTTTAAATGTATTTACGGCAACAAAGAATGTGCACATCAGTTTTAAAAAATATGTGTGACATATTAATATTCCAGACTGGTTTTGAAACTGTAAAATGGAATGCAAAAAGGACTTGAGTTCAGAAAATTCAGAAAAAAACCTGTCAAATAATTAGTCAATCATTTTATGTTAAATCTAAATTTGTCGAAACAAATAAAATTTGTATGCATTTTCTGAAATCAAGTCTTTTTAATTGCAACATTCTTTCTTGCAGTGAAAATGTGAATATCTTTCTTGTGGCAAAACATTTAGTTTTGCTAAGTGTTATGATATTTGTATTACATTAAAAATGAATTTAATTGTATTTATTTACTTTTCTTAGTGAGTTGTTTTTTTGAGCAGGACGGCACTGAGCCTGAAACATATCACTTTGGTCCATGACAATGAAACAAACGGAGCTTTCTTTGTGAAGTCTTAACTGCTGAAGCTGAATTTATCGTGACCATTCATGTTTTTGTTGAATTGTTGATTTTTATTTTTTCTAGTTTTATCCCGAGCTGTACGTCACAAAGCTTAAATATACTAATAAAACCGTGTGCTATCTATCAAACTATGCATCTTTGTGTCTTTATTTTAGCTTAGCAATCATTTTGGGTTCACATTGTAGAATTTGATGAAGGTGAAAATGTAAGTTGAAGGGCAGGGGGCGCTATCTGCATCCAAAACCTTGTCCAGGGATGCAATAAAAACTCCTTCTGAAAAAACACTTTGTTCTAGGGCCCGACCAATATGGATTTGGGGGAAATGGGCGATACGAGGCAGATATATAATGTTGGAGGTGCCAGTAGCCGATATAACTGCCGATATATTTAGTAATTTAAAATAAATAGTTGAAAAGAAAGTGTGAATAGTAAAAAAAAGTGTGAATTTTAAATTCAGTTTATTATGGCAACATTTACTGCTATTCTGCCTCTTTAACAGTGAATTTTAAAGGCTGAAAATGTGTTTATTTGCCTAACATTCTTTTTAAATGTAGATGTATTATTGTCTGAGGTTCGGGAGCAGGACCACGCCTCAATGTCCTACTCCTCCAGCAACCACGCCTCCACTCTTTAACCACACCTCTAATTACCCAGAAGCCGTATTCATACAGGCCTATCACAGCATCTGTTGTTGTCTTTGCTCTCTCGACAGAGAGACAATCAGTCAATGAGCTTGTTCGTTTGAACAAGAATCATGAGCCGTTTTCTATTAGATTCTGACCTGTTCCCAGTCTGAACTTTCAGTCGGTTGTATCTCCAATAGTCACGTTCCCCAGAGGACTCGCCAACGTAGGTCCCCTCTCCGCCGCACACACACGGACACAGGGTAGGCGCGATTCCATAGCCTCCGAACGCCATAATCTTCTCCACACGCGTCTCTTCCGCTGACCCCTACCTCCGGGGCGTCTACACACACACACACACCAAACTCTACTCCATAGCAGACGGGACCCACGCGCTCTCCTTCTCGCTCTTCTTCATAGTTCCCGCCAAGGCACCGCTCCCGTGCGCCGCATCCGAGCGTCGAGTTCCTCTTCCGTGCGCGTCTCCACACAGGCAGACATCAGAGACCGGACCGCGGCTTGCCTGCAGTGGGCCGAAGTCGGAAGGCATTTCTCTCAGACGCTATGATGATAAATATCCACACGTCGTCAGCCTCCGCACTTCCTGGTTCCCTGTACAGAGCAGCTGATGACGTCATCACCGATCCACAGGCCTACAGCCCGACTTCTCTGCTCCCCCTGGTGGCGAGAGTCAGGTTGTATAACCCCCGTGCCTGTTCTCAATCTTTCTCTTCTCGTCATTTCTCTCATCCCCTCTTTGCAGTGCACTCAAACCCCACACACATCCATCCCTTCATCCCTCCATCCCTTCATCCCTCCTCAACACCTACTGCTACAGCTGAAACGGCAGCCTCGCTCGCTCTGAGCCACGGCAGCAGCCACTCATACCGGCCCTGGCATATCATCGGCGGCTTTCCCCTTAACCATTCCCCAGAGTCCCTCTCCAGAGCCAATGGGCACCAGGATGCCCCTCTGGTTCTCTTCAGTCTCTCTTTTGACCCTCTTCTCGCACTCCATTCAATCTCCTTTCGATTCTTCATTCATCCCTCCCACATTCATCGCTCATCCCACTCAACTCTATCAAAACTTCATCCACTCGACCCCTTTCTCATTCATCTCTTATTCTACTTTTCCGCATCCTCACCAGGGTCGCAGCAGGCACCGGGATGCCGTCTCTCTCGAGAACCGTCGCCAGGCACCGGGATCCTATCCCTCTCCAGAGCTGTCATCGGGCACCAGGATGCTCTATCAATCATCTCACATCCCTCTTTCGACCCTCTACTGTATTCATCACCCTTATCTCCTACAGGCTAACTCGACAATCTCAATCATTCTTCCTCCAGCTGCCAATTCAATAGCTTCGGCGATCAGGTTTCCTGTTTCCTTTTCGGAGGACACATCTCTCAGAGTGCACCTCAATCCATCGGGCATCAATTGATGCATCGAAGACCGCTCAGCGCACTCCAGCCCCTTACAACCTGCCATACACACTAGACAGTCCTTAAGCACTTAGTCTTCTCTACCAGGCAGATCATCCTACAGGGCAAGCCTTCTTCATTCCAGACCAAGAATCTGCTTCTCGTCTCTATGATGAGTAACTTAATGCACCTCAAGTCAAGTAGCAGACTCACGCATTTTAATATTTTCATGCGACCATCGAACTCCTGTAGAACGATTCTTTCTCTCGTTTCAAGGTTTCAAGGGAAGAAAGCTTGTTCCGTCTGGTCCAACACGTTCTCACGTTTGTTCGATTATTACCCCACTATCGTTCCAGACATTCTTTTGGGGATTTGATTAGTCAGAACGCACTCACTCGACACACCTCTTTAGTAGATCAGTAAGGGATATTCTTCCGCCGTACCTCATAGTTCTCAAGACTCGTAGTCTACTCTCCTCCATCAATCCGTCACCCGCATTGCTTGTACTCGAGTCACTATAATCAGCCATTTCTACTCTCATTTCGCTGTCCTAAAATCTGATGCTCAGCACCGAACTTCGACAACCGTCCTAATTCCCCTTCTTCGATCTTCAGGAACAATCTTAAATCAGACTACCCTCTCATCTATCTTTCGTTCCACTCATTCCAGTCTCATCCAGCTCTCCATTAAGTTCCCTCATCCATCGCTCATAGTGATTTCATTACTATCTGCAGTTTGTCAACTCCTTCATAAGGATAAGTATTCCGTTCTCCTCAACCTTTCTCTCTACTCCGGAGCAAGGCGACGACCACGTAATCCACACTGTTTAACGATTGCTCGTCCGAACCTCAACCCCATCACCTCATTCATACCCGTGCACTTCCATCGGCTACCCACGAACGCATTGTCTTTAAGCCATCCATCGGACTTGAGACTGTATTACTGCACCGCCAACTCTATCGCACTCACCTGCTCTCCGTATCTTTCAATTCATCACCTAAAAACTTTCAAAACTCTATTCAACTGCACCTGTATTAATCCTCTTCTCCAGGAATGCTTTTAGATTCCATCCAGTTCACTTCAGAGAGCCCTCGACTAACCAGCTCCTCTTCGCTTGTACCACTCAGTTGACATCTTCATTTCTCAGCCAGGCTTTACGTCGAGCTCCAGACCATCTTTGCTAATGATAACCTTTTGGGGGTTCTGAATTGGCTGGGCTGATTACCCGAGTCAGGGCCCCCATCCACAGTCTCTCTACCCAGCCAACTATCATCGATCCATCATCGATCCATCATCAATCCTTCATCGATCCATCATCTATCATCGATCCATCATCGATCCATCATCGATCCATCATCGATCCATCATTGATCCATCATCGATCCATCATCGATCCATCATCGATCCCATCCTTTCATCGATCCTTCATCGCTCCTTCATCGATCCATCATCATTATTATAAATAAACATTCTCTCATATTTCTATTCGTTTGTGGCTTGTGTCCCTGCAAGTGAAATGTAGTTGATGATGTATCATTGACTGAGGTTCGGGAGCGGGACCACGCCTCAGCTTCCTACTCCTCCAGCAACCACGCCTTCCACTTTTTAACCACACCTCTAATTACCCAGAAGCCCTATTTATACAGGCCTATCCCAGCATCTCTTGTTGTCTCTGCCTCTCTCAATTTAATTAAGTTAGTAGCTGAATTCAGAGTATCAAAATTCTGTGAAAAACAGAATAAGCAATGTTCATAGGGATTTGGTAATGTCCCAGTACGTCCCGTGTCCTTAGACAGATGTCCCAAGCCCCCCTGTCCTTAGACCTTCCTTCTCGGCCAGGAAAAACTACCAAACCTCTTTGGGAAACACCAGAAACCTGGAGAAGTTCCACAGTGAAGGAGAGCCCTGTCGGACTCCCCTGACTCCCAGATTTGCAGACGGTGGAGCTGGACCCACTCAGAAGAACCAGTTCTTTGAGGCTGATGAAGAACCGTTTCATATGGAGCAGAGACCGTTTCTCCAGGCAAACAACTGCAACATCAGCCAATCGACATATTGGGCGGGCCCTGCTGTTGTTTGTTAAAGGTAAAATTGCACTTGATCTACATTTTTTTAGACAGAATTATGAGAAGACAACTAATTTGGAAAATTATTTTTACGGTTTTATTTTCTGTGCATTAAAATATTGTAGATAAAAATGCCAGGAATATTAACTTCATGATAATCTCGACCCTGTATCAGTCAAGCACACACCATTTCCATAGTGGGCAACGTGTGAAGTGTGCTGTCTAAGGACACAACAGAACTTGGTTTGAGAACTGGAACTGAACCTTTTGGTCCACATTTTTGGATACACAAGAGACTAAACATCACCAAAGAAATGTTTTGTAACACAATATATGAAATAAGCAAAAAATCTGGCAAAAAAAAATAGGCAATGAATTGATGACATATGCTTCTCTAGCATAGTGGTTCCCAACCTCGGGAGTGGGGACCATAGGGGGGTGCAGAATTACCAAATTAAATATTAAAATTCCAATTGGTATTTAGTTTTAGACAAAGGGGCCCATTGCCTATTCAAGTGCTGTCGGGTTCATGGTATGGGCGCCTCGAGTAAAAAAGGTTCGTTTCTCCATAAAAACTCCATCAGACAGTGTGATTGACAGGATATTCTTTATTTCTTTAGACTTTATTCTTTTAGGACTTTTAGACTTTATTCTTTATTTTTTTAACTTTATTCTGTAGATTCTGTAGATCTTTAAGATTTTAGACTTCATTCTTTAGACTTTAGACTTTATTCTTTAGACTTTATTCTTTTCGACTGGTGTTTTATGGCGGTTGGTATCCATAGTGTTACATTACCGCTATTCTTTAGACTTTATTCTTTAGACTTTATTCTTTATTTAAAGTTGAATGCATGTGACGATATAAAGCATAACGGAATCGAGTGCATGTGACGATATAAAGCCATGTCGTCACATGCACTCGATTCCTTCCCGCTTTGATCCCATGGGCTTTGAAGTCCAAAGACACTATGGCTACCAACCGCCATAAAACACCACCAAAGAAGAAGATACACACAGTGTGTGGAGGGGATCGGGAGCACTCTGTTGTTGTTGTTGGGTTGCTTTTAATGGCGATTGGCCGTCAACTGAAAAGGTGCATTTACCGCCAACCTACTGGACTGGGTATGAACTGGAGATCAACGGAAACCATAATACCAAAAGAGGATTGTAGTGTAACACGACAAAGACGCTCTTAATTCTATAAACCTTCCAATTAATCCTGTTATTTAAGTAAGGAACTTTAGCCTTACATGATTTTTTGCACAGGCAAAATGTTAATAACTTTCAGGACCCTGCAGCAGCAAAACCTTCAAAATTGAAATCGATGAAAATGAGTTGGTGAAAGTCTTAAAAGAAAGGATTGAACAAGAAAGGGGAAAAGACTTCCCCGTGGCTGGGCAGAAGTTAATATATGCTGGTAGAATCCTTACCAATGACATGCCGATCACAGAGTGCAAGATCGATGAGGAAGAACTTTGTTGTTATCATGGTGGCAAAGCTCAAGGCAGGGACCACAGATTCAACTCCTGACCCTCCAGCCTCATCGTCCACATCCTCTGAAAGTTCTCCTGATGACTCTACACCAGAGGAGAAACCGTCATCTGCACAGACTCGGTCAACACCTGCCGTTAGCACGTCGTCAACCCCAAGCCTGATTAATGACGCCATTTCATCTTTGGTGACGGGTCCCTCTTATGATGCAATGGTGACAGAGATGATGTTAATGGGTTATGAAAGGGAGCAGGTGGCAGCAGCTTTACGAGCCAGTTTTAACAACCCAGACCGAGCTGTGGAGTACCTTCTCACCGGCATCCCAGGCATCGATCAGGAACAGGCTGCTTCACCTGAGTCATTCAGAAGAGACACTGCGCCTTCTGGTGCTCCTGCCAACACTGGCTCGTCCCCAAGTGCTACAGGAGACAATCCACTGGATTTCCTTCGAAACCAGCTTCAGTTCCAAATTATGCGGCAGATGATACAGGGGAATGCGTCTTTACTTCCAGCTCTGCTGCAGGAGATAGGCAGAGAAAAACCCTGATCTTTTGCAGCAGATCAGCAGCCACCAACAGGAATTTATCCAAATGTTGAATGAACCTAACCCAGGGTCAGTGTCGACAGCAGGTGATGGAAGTGGGTCTGGGCGAGCTGGATCTGCAGGAGCTCAGAACTACATTCAGGTCACACCACAGGAGAACGAAGCCATTGAGAGGCTAAAAGCCCTTGGATTCCCAGAGGGTCTCGTTGTTCAGGCCTACTTTGCTTGTGAGAAGAATGAAAACTTGGCTGCAAATTTCCTTTTACAACAGAATTTTGATGAGGATTGAGAAGCCACACAAATACTAATTATATCCTGTTTGATTATTTGATAGGGAATACTGGTTATATGTTCACAACAGGTTTCTTTTACTGAAAATCTTGCACTCACTTTCATAGTCTAATCTTGTAGCATTCGGGTGGGATGTTTGTTGGCACTTTTCAAGATTGGTGGATTATGTTTACTTCTGAGATGAACAAAAAATAAAAACTACGACAGAGAATAGGGGCCAACCCAAATTTAAAAGAAATGCGGGCACTACGAGAATAAAGTCATAACATTTCAACATTAAAGTCATAATTTTATGACATTAAAGTCGAAGCCAGAAAAATTTATTTTGACGAGAATAAACTAATAATTTAACGAGAAAAATACATTTATGAGAATTAAGTCGTCAAAATAAAGTTGGCATTTAAACGTTCAGGGGACGCAAAAGAATGGACTTGGAAGAGTAAACGGTTTAGAACTACATAAAAGTAAGACAGATCGGCAGTTTAGCACCTTTCCTGTTACGCCTCATTCACAAACTGTTGGATCAGTCCTTTACTTTCTCCATGGCGTCGCCGTAGCAGCCCAGCCTGCTCCGTGCCACAGCCGCCGCAGACAGGGGGAGGAGCCTCTGTGTTATATTCACGCTCTGCTCCTCTATTGGTTTGTTTCACTTCGTGGGCACTTTGTGCACAATCACTGTTCTTACATTGTGGATGTTACTAAAGCCCCTGTAGCGGCCCGAGGAGCCGCGGCCCTGTAGCGATCCGAGGAGCCGTGCCCCTGTAGCGGCCCGAGGAGCCGCGCCCCTGTAGCGGCCCGAGGAGCCGCGCCCATGTAGCGGCCCAAGGCACTCTGGGAAGCCTCAGTTTTACGCACCGATTCTAACCTTTTTGGCATCCCTTGGACAAACTTGGTAAAACACCAGCCCACACTGGACCGCATAGTGGGGGTTGGAGGTGATTTGGCACCAATTGGGGTCATGTTTGTGAGCGATGTTTTACGCACACGCCATCGTCCATACAAGCCTCTTACATCCGAGTAACACAACTACAGCCTAACGCACCCATGGAGCCCAGGCTGATGACTACAATGAGGGGAACTATAGCTAATAGAGACATACAGTGCTCACATGGCCGTGCACGAGCGCAGCTCCAACAACACACGTGCACCAACACTGGAGTACGTCGTGTTACTCGCATCCAAACTATGAGGAGGCTTAAGTTCCTTGATCCCCAGAGGACAAAGAGCATCCTCTAACTGCACTGTCTCCAAATGTCCAGAAATTAGTCCAATACACAGAGTTTATGGTTTTGAGTCCCTGAGCCAGGGTCTGGAGCACTGGCCCCAGGCCCCGCCGGTACAGGGTCTGGAGCACTGCCCCAGGCCCCGCGGTACAGGGTCTGGAGCACTGGCCCCAGGCCCCGCGGTACAGGGCCGGAGCACTGGATCCCAGGCCCCGCGTACAGGGTCTGGAGCACTGGCCCCAGGCCCCGCGGTACAGGGTCCTGGAGCACTGGCCCAGGCCCCGCGGGTACAGGGTCTGGAGCACTGTGGCCCCAGGCCCCGCGGTACAGGGTCTGGAGCACTGGCCCCAGGCCCCGCGGTACAGGGTCTGGAGCACTGGCCCCAGGCCCCGCGGTACAGGGTCTGGAGCACTGGCCCCAGGCCCCGAGGTACAGGGTCTGGAGCACTGGCCCCAGGCCCCGCGGTACAGGGTCTGGAGCTCTGCTATGCAGTGCGCACGGCTCCACAAGCCCGTAGTGCTGTGTAGTAAAACCTATGCACACAAATAACCCATATGAATGGTGATTTTAAACAAAGGTTAGAAAGGTGAAGCGGCCGAAGTCGAGGGAGCAGATTATTGGTGAAAATCGTCCGAGACCCCCTCACCTGCGGCTGTGGCTCTGAGTGAGGTCAGTGTCCTGCCCAGTGCCCAGGAGCTGAGCTCCGCACGCAGGCCCTTAACTAAAAGGACATGGGGGCACTGCATGGGGGAAATGATTGTGATGTCCAAAAGGTCCGCGTTATAAAGTTTGATATCTATCGTGGTCTTTTGTGTTAACTTTTAACTCATCTGCGTCCTGGCCGTGGTGCTGAAAGTTAATTGCGTTTCTGTGTCACTTTGGAAAGATTCGATGTTGGTCCCTGAATCTTTAAAATGTTGACTTTATTCTCATAAATTATTACTTTTAATCTCGTAAGATAATTACTTTTAATATTTCTCTGACTTCTACTTTTTTCTCATAAAATTACGATTTAAACGTCGAAATGTTATGAGTTTATTCTCGTAAATGTAGGACTTTTTTCTGGCTTCGACTTTAATCTCATAACATTATGACTTTATTCTCATAGTGCCCGCAATTTTTTTTTCGGGTTGGCCCTTATACTTTGTCGTAAAGAACTGTATTGATCAATAAAATAAAATAAAAAGATTCAGCAGACTGAATTCCTGTTTATTATTTTGACACCATAAAACAATTTAGTTCTCACTCTTTCATATGTTGTACAGTGAAGCAGCACATGCTCAAGAGTTTCTGGTTCTTGACAGTGATGACATAAACTGGTAGGATGTTTGTCCTTTTATCCTACTCAGTGACGTCTTCTTCTACAGTGTGTAAAATGCTTGTGCTTCCTGCTAGAGTGCCCCCCTGGTGGTCATTAGCTAGTAAAAATCTATAAATTAACCGCACCGCTGTATGAGCCACGAGGTTCAAAGCGTGGGAAAAAAGTAGCAGCTTAAAGTCCGAAAAGTACGGTAATTGAGGTGTTTATACGATAGTCCACATTCATATTAGAAATGGGTCTATATGAGGCACAATCCAATCGAGCCTTCCCTTCTTTAGGTATTAAGGCTATGACGGCTTCTTTCCAACTAATAAAGATCTACGGTAACTAACGGTCATTACAGTCACTCAACTAATAGTGACTGCTTCAATTATATAAATGCATTCATCTGAACAGCCATTCCACTAAATATATTAAAAATAAATGGGAAAGAGAAGGTCATTTTGTTTTGACTGGCAAATAGGAAATTGTATGTACGTCACAATAGAGAACCACAAAGTCACATGTCTGGAAAGAATTCTGTTGGATAAATTGATCACGTTTTTTCATAACATGTCAAAGTGCTCACTACTCATACTGAAATTAGAACTGACATTTGAAATTTTTTAAAAATTACATTCTGAGGTCAGGGCTCTGAAAAACATGAATGAATGAATATTATTCAAATAGTCACTCACTATAATTACTTCAAAAGCATAAACATATTCAAAAGTAGTTTACATTGAAACCAATCAATCACAAAATGAAACATTACCTTGGACAATTTTATAGTATTGAGAAAAATGCTTTTTATTTACTGTCTTTATGAAACATCCTATAAAATAAACAAGAAGCCTTTTTGTTGTTGTTGTTGTTAAATGGATACCTTTGGTGTTACTTTTAATGGCGGTTGGCAGCCGAAAGTGGTATTTACTGCCACCTACTGTAGTTGTACGTCTTCAAAGTATGTGTTTTAGGCTATACCGTAAAAAATAAATGAAAATAAATAATAAGAAAAAGGAGAGAGATGAAGAGAGAGAATGAGAAAGAGAGAGAAACCCCCCCCAAAAACGAGAGCCTCTGTAAAGTTGTGTAGTTGCTGTATTGCTTTTAATGGCGGTTAGCAGCCTAAGGGTGCATTTACCACCACCTACTGTGGTTGTACGTCTTCAAAATATGAGTTTTAAACTATAGCGTTAAAAAGAAAGGAGAGAGAAAAGAGAGAGCGAAAGAGAAAGCGAAAGAGAAAGAAAGTCAGAGAAAGAGAGGCGCCAGAGAAAGAGACGTGTTTCAGAATACTTTCAGTCCTGTAGAATGTTGTGATGTCACTGACCGTAGTTACCATGATGATACTGCCTTTGAGTCAAAGTAATGATGTCAGATTGTGCTTTGAGTTCAAAGGTTACTCAGAGGGGTCACACTCCATTTAAACCGCCATTAAAAGTAACAACAACACTAACGACGACGACAACAACACTAACAACAACAACAACAACAACAACAACAACAACAACAACAACACTAACAACAACAACAACACTAACAACAACAACAACACTTATGGCTCTGTTGATCTCCTGCCCACACTCAATCCAGTAGATGGCGGTAAATGCACCTTTGCAGTTGGCTGCCAGCTGCCATTAAAAATCAACAACAACAACAGATAATTTAAGCCATGATAGAACGCGACTAAATCCAAACTACATTCAAACTCAAACTTGTCCCAAGCCAAGACCAACCCGCACCTTTCGGCTGCCAACAACAACAACAACAACAACAACAACAACAACAACAAACCACACGTGAGACAGATTGCATGTAGACACATATCTGAGACTGACCAGACCATGGAGTCCTGGAATGAGGTTCAACCACATGTGGACCCTATCCCTGGTGAAGGTACAGAGGAAGTATCCACAGTGGAAGCATGTGGAGTACTGGTGGAGGGCACCCATGGGAGTCCCATAGGGGGAACCCAGGGAGAACCCGCAGGTGAGACCCCGGGAGCACCCTGCACCCTGGCAGCAGCTCATCTTATGGACAACCTGTTGGTTCTGATTCAGAGGATCGAGTCAGAGGAAGATGGAACAGAAACTGAAGCTTTCAACCTGTCAGAACAAGAGATGGAATCACGACTGAAGAAGGAACGAGAGATCAAGGAGCTGAAGAGTAAAGAAGATATGTTAGAGATTGCTAATGCCACAATTGAAGCGCTGAGAAGAAAGCTAGCAGACCAGCAGAGGGTGACAGAGAGGCAGATGCAGCTGTTTGAGGAGCAGTCCGCGGCCATGACCTGCATGGAGGAGACCAAACGAGGTCTGGAGCTGGAGAGCAATGACCTGCGGAGAACCATAGACAACATCATGGAGCAGATAAAACACCTGACAGATCAGAAGGAGAAGAGATGGAAGAAGTGGTGGAGATTGTTGCGCTCCACACACACATAAACGTTGACACACACAAACACACACTCAACATAGGTGCTAACACCTCCACCTAACACTTTGATTGTGAAGTGTTCAAAGAGACAGTTTTGGATTACTTGGAATGGAAAAGGCCTCTTTAGGACTTCCGTGATGACGGCTGCTTAGTTCGGACGTGTCTGTCTGGCTGTGGTCGTCTCCGTTGGAATAATCCGTCTTTATTACGAGTTCACCTGGGGAGACCCGATATTTCTGGGAGCAGACATATGATGAGCCTGGACATTTATTTCGGCAACATGTCTAAGAAAAACAAGGAGAAAAAAGCCACAGAGAACTAGGCTGGCAATGCTACATCTAAGCTAGCTAGCGCCGCATCACTGCCAGTCCTTGTGCTCTCAGGCGTCGAACCAGTGTCCAAGACCTATTATACGGAAAACTCCCAAACTTCAGTGATGAACAGCGTGTCATGGCTGCATTCAGACGTCTCGCCGCGGGCCAATCTGGATCAATAAAGCCCCAGGTCTCTTCAATGGCTACTTAGCACAAGTGGTCAACAAATACACTGTTGATGCGATGAAATCCCGCCTGAGAGAAGAACGTGGTATACGCTCTGCTTTATCCCCCAGTGCTGAAGATCAACGTGAATGGAAAAATAACACGATTCACTACAGCAGAAGATGCGTTTGCATTTGCCAATTCAGTAAATTAAAAAAATAAAAGGGTCATTCTCTCTTATTTTCTTTTTTTCAATGAAAGGGACCTGGACTTTACTGGCAACATATGAGTATTTGCCCAATGTGGTCCAGTGTGTTTCAACTTTGGTTTCTAAATACCCAGGTGAAAATGATATATCATGGGCCTTTTTTACTTCGAAAATGGTTTTGCCTCCACCCTCTGATCTCTTTTTGGATCAGTCTATGGGCTCTTTGCATGTTTTTGGCATGAGCTCTTTTTTGATTTGCATTTTGTTTGTTCTATTGGGTTCTGTTGTTGTGGTTCCTGTGTTTGTTGTGTTTGACCACAGAGCTGTGTAACAAGCAAATTTACAAGAATGATTTCAACATGGTAATAAAATGGCATTTGAAAAATGTTAATGGAATACTGGGTCCAATTAAGTGGTCAAATATACTGACAAAGATGAGTAAAAAATATTGTCTACCTACAAGAAACCCATTTAAATGACTTAGAACATTGAAAATGTAGTAAATATGGCTGTAACAGGCTTTACTATTCCTCATATAGGGGCAAACATAAGAGGGGTGTGGCCTTATTGATCTCAAGCAACCTTTGAACAGTTTTGAACACAAAGATAAAGATGACAGTTTTGCACTGGTTAAAGAAACTATTAATTGAAGTTAATTGTTTACTTTGTTAAATGTATATGCTCTACCAGGAAGCAACCTCACTTTCTATACTGAAGTTGTGGATCTGATTGCAAACCACTCTGGGGGAACCCTTGTCTGTGGCGGAGTGGAATTTACATGTTCAGCCAACATTAGGGCCGTATTTTGCCCCCGGACTTGGCGTTAATGGGAGCCTTTTCCAGGGGGCGGTTCCAGGGCACTATTTTGCCTTAACGCTCCTTAACGCTTTCATAAAGAGGTTGGACTTGGCCGCTGGAGGCTGGAGTGGGATGGTGCCAGTCCATATATGGTGATAGTGTTTGAGCTAATGACTGATATTCAAAAGCACCACGTGTGTGGGTGAGGCAATGAAAGAAGTGAGCAATTGCATTGTTGTGCATTTCCGTTTTTCCCCCTGGTGATGGTTGTCACCCATCATAGAGTTTACAGGCAGAGATGTGTGCGTGGACTTCCTGTGTGTAACCGTCTGGCACTTGCACCGCCACGAGCTGTTTCCCCGGTGATTGGAGCGTATGTCCTTGAAATGGGCTTGTGCCAATTTAACTGGACTAAACCAAAACCAGGTCCAGGACAACAAGGACTGCATGAGTTGTGTGCCGCACTGCACCGTTACGCACAGCTGGACACCTGAGCGCTCGGTGGGACGCTGCGTGGTCCGGAAGGCGAGAGCAGAGTGCCAGAGCTGAAAGTTTGATCGTACGCGCGGATCAAGTCCTCTCGTGTTGTGCTGTCAGTCTGTTCCAGTCTTACACAGACTTGATGAAGGATTTTGGGTGAATCTGATGCGACATTGGAGATTTATCCAGTTTCCCAAATAGACATTCCTCTCTAAGATGAGCACATGAAAGTCTGGCCCTGAAGTCTGGCATTATTCTTTAGCTTATAATTTGTCTTATTTATGCACATGAAGGTTTTTCATGGGCATTATTATGATTATCTTGTCCATATGGGGATAGTAACGCAACTCCAGTGCACTTGTTTTGAAGTTTATTAGTTACGGTTCTTGCCATTCACAGAAAGCCCCGCCCCACCCCACCCCACCCCCTCAATTTTCTTCACTCCACCTCAAATTTTGGGATAGTCACACCTCTTGTTTAGAATTCCACGCCCTCCGTCGTCATCAATTGTGCCGACGCAATATGTGACGAAATGAGCTCCGCAGTTAATGCTACGACTGGGAAAAATATGTCATCCCTCTGAACTTTAGAACTATGTTCTTGGGCCTCAAAACTCCTGCTATGGACACAATAAATGGATACCTTTGGAATGTACTTTTGGTGGCAGGAAAAAAGGTGATCACCAAAAAATGGTTGACACAAACATCATCAAAGATCAGCTCAACTCCAGAACAGACAGTACACATCCTTTTAAAGGCAGTAACACACATTGACACGTACGCACACTGTCACAATCAAATCAGCTCCAATCAAGACAAAAATCAACCCTCAAGGATCTGACCCCCCAAGCTCTGTCTTGACCCACGACTTGGCCGGTGCCAAGATAATATTATCTGATACATTCTTTTGAAAACGTATTGTTTTCTCTTTTTTATGAGCCTCTATGTATTTCCTTTTATTTTGAAATATGCATCTTGATTTATTGGTTTTCAGATTTTTTTCAAGTTATATATTTTTTGTATTTTTTTCTTCTTCAATCAATACGGGCAGTAATGCATTGTTCAACAATGATAATAAAAATAAATTGAATACATTAAAATATAGGTGTTTTATTGTGGCTTTGTCATGAGTCTCTATGTATTGCCTGGGTCTGGGGGAGAACATTTGAAAACAGACAAACTTTCCCGCATTCTGGTGAATTCTAAGAGCTCCCAAATGCGTGAGCATTTTTAATAAACAAATGTGGCACATAAAGGCCTGATATTTGTCGATATTCTAACTAATAACTGCTTTCTAAAATTGTATTGTCCGAGTGTTATTGGTGAAAGGTGCTGTCGTATAGTTCGAGGGTCAATGTGAGGTTAATTATAGCCTAATGCCTCCACTAGTTCGATCATTATAAGCAACATAAGCAAATCATATGCATAAATAGAATGCACCGACTAGAAGATTATAAAATCAATGGGCCTACTTTTATGTATTCAATAATAATATTATTATCGTTATTTTTAGTTTTATCTTTTGTTTTAAATTATTGACCTTTAATCATTTGAATCAGTCGAATCCTCTTATTGTAATTGCCTAAAGGTAGAGGGGACATTTGTATTCTGGGGAATTTTGGATTCACCCCGGGCTCCGGGCTCCGGGCCCCGGGCTCTGGGCCCGGAGCCCCGGCCCACACAATAACAAAAAGAATAATCCGTCAAACAGAAGTGAGATTAGGAGAAAGAACCACAGGTGCACTCGTGTCTTTTTCCAGGTTACAGCTAAAGGCAACAGGAAGTTGGTCCGCTAATGTAACTGGGGGGGCGCGACCTCAGTGCCAAAGGTTCCGCTTGCTTCGTCACCCCTTTTTTCACCAATGTTAACACAGGACTACATCTTTTAAATGTAAAATAATAATTACTTATCCGAATATATTTGCACAAAAAATATAGTGTAAATAAAGAATTGTATAATAACACCAAATGTGGTCACACATATTTGGGTGGACCACACATAGCCCACACACACATATGTATTTAATTTGAATTCTAGTGCCCCCATTCCTCCTGCCCCCCCTAACCCCAGGACTTCCCAGGACCCCCAGTGGACTTCAGATACGTTTTGGACTGCTCCACTTACATTTCTAACGTTTGTGTTAAGTTGTGTAAGAGCTTGACTTTGCGCTGCTGTGCGTGTGTCGGCTGCACGGATGAAGCTTGCACTTTCATTTATTCACTCGTTTGCGTCTTCCTCTGACTATGAGGACGATTGTTGTCAAATAAACATAATTTTGTAGCTTTAAATCAGCAGAATTATTTGTCATCATCAGTGTTGGGTTGTGTTACTTTTAAAAGTAACTCGTTCCGGCCCTGGAAAACGAACGCGTTACGTTACTGCGCTACTGCGTTATTAAAAGTAACGCGTTAGAGTGCTCTTGCGTTACCAATAATCAACATTATTGTATAACTTATATCGTTTGCCAAACAATCCATTTGCGTTGCTGAACACAGTAACCACTATTTTGTATCTGAGGAGTGAATGTAGTGTAACAGCGATGTGTTGAGTTCGATTTAAATAAACTACAGAGCAAAACAAGCTCGTTCTGTTGTCGTGCGCCGGTGCTCTTGTCAATCCACTAATTTTGTTTTAGTGATGTTTTCGTTGCTTGAGGCCACGCCTACACATGCTAATTGTATGGCATTGTACGGTGGTAATCTGTCAACATAAAAGAGAAATAAAGCTCAGTCAAACGCATTTACTTTGCTTGTTTACAATATAAGTTATACAATAAGCTTAACTGTTGTAAATTGGTAACGTAAGAGTACTCTAACGCGTTACTTTTAAATATATTGCACAGTTTTTGGGTAGATTTTCCTGCTATCAGTCACATATAAAGTAGTTTCAATATTCACTGTGATAGTTGCCATAATATATTGCACTTCAAAATGTGTTTTTGTGTTGTGCGTGCAATGTTGATGGACACTGATTGGATCTGGGCAGGTCTAACCTCAAACGAGTCTACAGTCTGCGGGGGAGGGCACTGGCAACACACAGATTCGGTTGCGATTGTGGTTCCTTATCTAAACCTGGAAAAGCACAAGCTACACACAGTACCTAAAGTCACCCTTCCAATTTACAACGTTTATCATGCTTCAGATTTAGAGATGTTTCTTTGCAGCAGAAGCAACAGTCAAACACAGAGGAACTTTCATAATAAATAAACGTCTTACTTCATTGTGCTGCATCATGGTCAGTTTAGCCCCCAAAGTGTCTCTGCTCAGAATGCCGTTCCCTTCTTGAAAGAACCTTCGGCGTGCAAAAAAAATCAATAAATGCAATTTGAAAAGATAAACAACACACACTATTATCCTCTCTGCGGACGTAGATCAGAACTGTAGTCATGGCGACGCTTGTTTATGGTGCAAAGACTGCTACAATCACTTTTACATACCATGGGCAGAGACGGATTCATGTGTTTCACTGATATATTGTGACTTTACAAGATATTGTTTTGATCCAAACCAACAGCACCAACTTCTCTTTTAGAGCGACGGAAACGCCACCACAAAAAGGGCGCTTTGTTCACGGAGACGCCACGACAAAAAGGGCGCTTTTTTCACGGAGACGCCACGACAAAAAGGGCGCTTTTTTCACGGAGACGCCACCTCAAAAATGGCGCTTTTTTCACGGAGACGCCACCACAAAAAGGGCGCTTTTTTCACGGAGACGCCACCACAAAAAGGGCGCTTTTTTCACGGAGACGCCCGACAAAAAGGGGCGCTTTTTTCACGAGGACGCCATCGAAAAAAGGGCGCTTTTTTCACGGAGACGCCACCTCAAAAAGGGCGCTTTTTTCACGGAGACGCCACCACAAAAAGGGCGCTTTTTTCACGGAGACGCCACCACAAAAAGGGCGCTTTTTTCACGGAGACGCCACGACAAAAAGGGCGCTTTTTTCACAGGAATTGTGAGTGTTGTTTATTAATGAATACATTTTTCAGCAAAAGTATGCATTATTTCCCCCTCGGTCCAAGTTTTCCACACAGACGCTTTTGTCGAGCACAACGATGATGCACGTGAGAGACCCCCGCGCGCACACGGAGCGCCACGTGCCCACCATGGCAGCAGAAAGGTCTCATTCACTTAATTGTATGTGTTCCGTGTTCTTCACGGATGAAAAAATAAACATTATTTTCCGATTTTCCTCGACATTTCTTCTGGCCCAAGTCGATCGTAAATGTTGGGAAGTAATGTTGATACTCACGAAGAAATAAAGAAATAAAATCATATCTGAAGGAGCAATGCAAGAACACAAAGCTTAAAATACTTCATATTGTCAACATAAAGTTGGTTGTCACTTTACTCATGAAGAGGAAGAGGAACAGACACTTTTACTCTACTTTAAGAACATATAGTGTCAGAAAGTAAGTCTAAAAGTATAAACTAAAATATAGTGGGCCACAACATGAAAAATTAGAATAATTTCCATATGGATCAATTGTTCAGTAAGTAAACGATACACAATATATTTATTGTGTGTAATTGCAGTACATTTGTCTCGTTTCTCACGGCGTCGACAATGGAATGTAGTAGATTTAGAACATTAGAATCTGGGGCACTGACACTTTAGTGTTCATCTTCCTCGTTGGAACCAATGTTAAGATCATTATGTTGGCTGTGTAGGTAATTAAGGTTAAATATTATTATTAACATTAATAAACTACAGTCTCACTTTCTGAAGGGAAGTTCTCGATTCAGTGTCTAACTTTAAGTATAACTCCAAAAAGAGCAATAAACCAGAATGATTTTGTGAGGTTTAATAATGTCCTACATGAGAAGACAGTAAAGCAGCGATGGCCAAGTTTGTGCTGAAGGTCCACAGGGTGGTCCGGAGGGCATCAGATGTAGACACAGAACACATCAGATTTAGTGAAGAAATAAATGTCCCGTTAAAGACAGTTACCGTTAAACTGGCTCACACCGATCTGTGCTTCAAACACAAACGGACAAAGTGCCATTGTGAGTCTGTATTTTCTGCCGTCGGTTCTGCCATATTTGGTTTGGTTGTTGTGACTTCTGCCCAAAACACAACGCTGCTCTGTGATTGGTTCCAGTCCCCGCCTGCGGGCCCTAAATGCCATGTGATTGGCCCGTTTGCCACTGGTGCGTGGACTGCAAGCGAATCAGCAGGAGCCTAACGAGATGGATTCTCAAGAGTTTGTGAACTCTCAAAAATGGTGAGAATTCATCTTCTTGGTATAAATACAACAACAAAAGTACAAATACAAATCTGGATTAAAACTAAATCTAAAAGTCACAAAGGAAAAGAAAGCGTCTGATTTAGGACAGAAAGAGTCTCGACCTCAACTGACAAAACACTCGCCAAACGTGTGAATGAAGGTGTCTTATCTTAAAGTACAGGGTCCGGCATCAGGGTTTGCAGAGGTTCAATCTGGTGCTGGGGGGATGGGGGGCCCATGGGGGGCCCATGGGGGGCATTAACTCAAACCCAACACACGCCATAGTTACAGCCCAAATGTCCATGTACAAGTGTGTACAAGTATCCCAGCGCCACGCGCACACGCCTCATTACGTAGCCCCGCCTCTCCGGAGCAGGTGCCCCCTCCCTCCCTCTCCTCCCCTCCGCGCCTCCCCCCACCCCCCCCCGTGCTCCCCCCTGCTCCACTCGGCTCCGGTTAACCCCAGATTAACTCGGGATTAACATTTTCTGGAGAAAGTCCCGATTCCCCGCGCAGATTATTCAGTGTGTGTTTTTTGTTGTTGAAACATTTCATTGATTCTTTTTCTTCCACGCCGCGCGCGCCTTCTGCCCGTGTCTTCCGCGTCGCCGCCGCGCCTCCTCGCGTTCACCGGACGGAGCGGACGAACCGGTCGGTCTGGTGGCAGTAGTTTGCTTTCTTTTCTCCGGGATAACACCGGCTGCAGCAGCGGCAGTAGCGTCATGTTCCGGGAGCCAAACCGGTGACGAACCATGGAGGGCTGCTGCCGCTCCTGCATGCCGTGCTGCCGCCGACTCTGGGACTGGATATGGCCCGAATTCCGCTACCCGAACGTGTCCCGCAACAACAACGTCAGCAGCAACGGCGGCGCCACGGTGCTCGAGAATCCCGCCGCGGACATTCGTACCGTTTCCGGGGACCTGCGAGCGCCCGCGCAGGTTACGGTCCCCGCCGCGCCGTCCCCGCAGAAACGGCCCGCGCAGCTCTACCAGGCGCTGTACGACTTCGAGGCGCGGAGCGACGACGAGCTGTCGGTGCGCGGCGGGGACAAGCTGTCGGTGATCGAGAAGCGCGGGGAGTACGTGCTGGCGAAGAAGCTGACGGGCCGCCTGGAGTCCGGACTCATCCCGGCGAACTATGTGGCGCTGCTGCAGGACGAGTTCTCCAAGCACAAGTGAGTCGTGTCCCTGAACGCACCACGGGAGGGTCTGCGGTTCCGTTCCCGCCGGTGCGGTGTGCAACGGCCAAACGGGAAAGTCTTACAAAGAATGCAGCAAATGTAGTGTTTAATTAAACAAAGAAAACAAGAATAATAATAAATGAAAATGAAATAAATGTCAAAATGTCGGGAGTTCTAAAGTATTTCACAGATTTTGATTACGTTCAAAAGATTGTAGTGTAAAAGTGAAGTTACATGGATAAAAAAGTAAAAGTAGTGCCAATGTCTTACTTAAAGTCACAGTACGTAACTTTTTAAACATGCATAATACAATGTTTTTTTTAATGTTTTTTTTTATATGATCAAAATATGGTGATTTCCTGTCTTTAAAAAAACAAAATGTTTCATTTTTACACATCTTTTTTCACATTATGTGATGTGACCAGACGTCCCGATTTACCCGGGACAGTACCAGATTTGAGCCCCCGTGCCCCTCGTCCCAGCAGATGGATCCAAAACCCACGGATTTGTCCCAGTTTTAAACGAGGCACGTCCCAGTTTTTGACCCCTTTGAGACCCCCCAACAGTAAAGAGGGGGGGTATATTGTGGTTTCTTCAGCTAACATGGAGAAAAATGATTGAAGTCTCTCAGATTAAATACACCGACTCACAAATGAAAGTACTTTTTTTTACAATTTTATTATTACTCCCGTCCCAACGTGGGTGTGTCCCACTTTTAAATGTTGAATATCTGGTCACATTACATTACATTACATTACATTACATTACATTAGATTACATTTTGCAGATTACATTCATTACTGTAAAAGCACTAGGATTGTCAAAAGTGCTGAAAACCAGATATAAATCAATACTGTAACTAGTATTGACTCTAAATAAGTATCAATACTAAAAAACAAGCACGTCAACAGGACCAAATTTGACCTTTCCTGAACAAAAGAGCATTTTATTGATTATTGGTGTTGAATTGATGGAGTATCGAGCCTATTTGTCGGGCTAAGTTTTAGTGTCGTGATTATCTAATTATTGTTCTTTCTTTAATGATTTTGAATTCATCTTTTAAAGTCAGTCGAGTTGCGTGTGATTAGAAAACAAACGCACGAGTAAAAATGCAATAAAATGTCATGGTATGTTTTTATTATTACTTTAAAGTTGGGCTGGGCAACATGATCTCATCCCCGTGACGATCACAGTCAAACAGTAGTTCTGCTTTAGACCTAGTCCGGGTGTAGTCCTGCTTTAGACCTGGTCCAGGTGTAGTCCTGCTTTAGACCTAGTCCGGGTGTAGTCCTGCTTTAGACCTAGTCCGGGTGTAGTCCTGCTTTAGACCTAGTCCGGGTGTAGTCCTGCTTTAGACCTAGTCCGGGCCTCTTTTAGACTAGTCCGCGTGTAGTCCCTGCTTTAGACTAGTCCGGGTGTAGTCCTGCTTTAGACCTGGTCAGGTGTAGTCCTGCTTTAGACCTGCGTCAGTGTAGTCTGCTTTAAGACCTGGTCGGGGTAGTCCTGCTTTAGACCTGGTCCGGGTGTAGTCTGCTTTAGACCTGGTCCGGGTGTAGTCTGCTTTAGACCTGGTCCGGGTGTAGTCCTGCTTTAGACCTGGTCCGGGTGTAGTCCTGCTTTAGGACACTGGTCGGGTGTAGTCTGCTTTAGACCTGGTCCGGGTGATAGTCTGTTTAGACTAGTCGGGTGTAGTCCTGCTTTAGACTAGCCGGTGTAGTTCCTGCTTTGACCTGTCCGGGTGTATCCTGCTTTACTAGTCCGGGTGTAGTCCTGCTTTAGACCTAGTCGGGTGTAGTCCTGCTTTAGACCTAGGTCCGGTGTAGTCTGTCCTGCTTTAGACCTAGTCCGGGTGTAGTCTGCTTTAGACCTAGTCGGGTGTAGTCCTGCTTTAGACCTAGTCGGGTGTAGTCCTGCTTTAGACCTAGTCCGGGTGTAGTCTGCTTTAGACCTAGTCCGGGTGTAGTCCTGCTTTAGACCTAGTCCGGGTGTAGTCCTGCTTTAGACCTAGTCCGGGTGTAGTCCTGCTTTAGACCCGAGTCCGGGTGTAGTCCTGCTTAGACTAGTCCGGGTAGTCCTGGTTTAGACCTAGTCCGGGTGTAGTCCTGCTTTAAGACATGGTCCGGGTGTAGTCCTGCTTTAGACCTGGTCGGGTGTAGTCCTGCTTTAGACCTAGTCCGGGTGTAGTTCTGCTTTAGCCTAGTCCGGGTGTAGTCCGCTTTAGACCTAGTCGGGTGTAGTCCTGCTTTAGACTGGTCCAGGTGTAACCTGTAGACAGTCCTGCTTTAGACCTGGTCCAGGTGTAGTCCTGCTTAGAACCTGGTCCAGGGTGTAGTCTGCTTAGACCTAGTTCCAGGTGTGTAGTTCTGCTTAGACTGGTCGGTGTAGTCTGCTTTAGACCTAGTCCCGGTGTAGTTTCTGGCCTTGTTAGACCTGTCCGGGTGTAGTCCGCTTTTAGACCTGGTCCGGGTGTAGTCTCTGCTTATAGACCTGGTCCGGGGTGTAGTCCTGCTTTAGACCTGGTCGGTGTGTAGTCCTGCTTTAGACCTGGTCCGGGTGTAGTCCTGCTTTAGACCTGGTCCGGGTGTAGTCCTGCTTTAGACTGGTCCGGGTGTAGTCCTGCTTTAGATAGTGGGTGAGTCTCTTTAGACCTAGTCCGGGTGTGGTCCTCTGCTTTAGACCTGGTTCCGAGGTGTAGTCCTGCTTTAGACCTGGTCCGGGTGTAGTCCTGCTTTAGACTGGTCCGGTGTAGTCCTGGCTTTAGACCTGGTCCAGGTGTAGTCCTGCTTTTAGACCTGGTCCAGGTTGTAGTCCTGCTTTAGACCTGGTCCGGGTGTAAGTCCTGCTTTAGACCTGGTCCAGGTGTAGTCCTGCTTTAGACTGTCAGGTGTAGTCGCTTTAGACCTGTCCGGGTGTAGTCCTGCTTTAGACTGGTCCGGTGTGTAGTCCTGCTTAGACTGGTCGGTGTATCCTGCTTTAAGACCTGGTCCGGGTGTGAGTTGTTTTAGACCTGGTCCCGGGTGGTAGTTCCTGCTTTTAGACGTGTCCGGGTGTAGTCCTGCTTTAGACCTGGTCCGGGTGTAGTCCTGCTTTAGACTGGTCCGGGTGTAGTTCCTGCCTTTAGACTAGTCAGGTGTAGGTCCTGCTTTAGACCTGGTCCAGGTGTAGTCCTGCTTTAGACCTGGTCCAGGTGTAGTCCTGCTTTAGACCTGGTCCAGGTGTAGTCCTGCTTTAGACCTGGTCCAGGTGTAGTCCTGCTTTTGGATCATCTCAAACGTTGGGAACTCTTGTACATTTCGATCAGTCCTGCTGCGCTTACCCCTGGTCCTAGTTCAGACCCGGTTCGTTGTATGATACTAGCCCGCAGTGTCCTCGAACGCATCACGGGGTCCCGGAACACGAGAGCAGCCCTTTTTTTGGGACGAACATTAAAATGTAAAAAAGAGGAAGAGTGTCGACCTGAAATGATAAATGTATAATATGTCATCAGAGCTGCAGCTAAAAGACTTACGGTCATTCTTAAGATTGTGCCGAGATATGTAGTTAATGAGTAAGTCTTTTATGGCCCTCAGTAACACATGTAGTGTCGTCAACAGTGGGGGGATTGTGGTTGTGACAATGAGTGTGTTGTTATTTGCCGTGTGGCTTCGGCCTTTGCAGTATCATCTCCTCCATGGCCAGTGCACTTTGAACATCAGCTTTGTGCCATTAAACCAGCGCAAACGTTGTGTAGTTCAGGTTTGATGAACTCCAGCCTGTTTTAAAGGGCTGTTTAGTGCCTCTAATCTGGAGGTACGAAACTTCACGATTGAACCAGATAGAACCAGATAGAACCCGATACTGATGACGAGGACGATGGGTTTAGGTTTGTGTTTCCAAAACTAAAACGATATAAAATAAGACACTGAAGTTACTCTGAACTCTGGTTTTGACACTGAATGATTCTCGGGGGGGAAAAAGGGTCGGGACCGTCTGCGGGGGTCTGAGGAATGGGCTGAGGGAGAGACTTCCACGTCTGTGAATGTCTGTCCCTGCGCGCACTCCGCACTACTTGAGTTTAGAACGGTAGAGAAAGAATAACTGTACTAGACTACTCTCATCAAAAACAGTATTCTGAATGTGTATTTCTGCTGCATGTGTTCCCAACACTGCAAACTTCTGCAGCACCTTTGCCCCTCCCCCTCGCTCTCCCTCTCGTGCACACGTGTGCACGTGGGCACGTGGGCACGTGGGCAGCTCAGAGGGAGCAGTGGCTGTGGGTTGGACCCGTCAAAGCCAAAGAAGAATTCAAACCCCGCTCAAGTCCTGCTCCAGGTTTGTTTCTGTGGACCGGGCCGATGCTCCGAGCTACCGCTCCTGGGGGTGTTTTGGGGTACACTCTGTACCGCAGCCCCCCACAGAAGCAGAGCCTACAGTCCCTCTGCATTCTAGCAGCCTAATGCAGCGCAACACTAGGCTTTATAATCATTAGGGCTGAAACGATGAATCCAGTCATTTGATTACAAAAAGCTTCAGTTATTGTTCTGTTGCCTCGATGATTCGCTTCATTTCTATATTTCATTACAAAAGCTGTGGCACACGGAGGGCACAGAACGACTTGTGGCTCTTGTTTCACACGGAGCTGGGGAACTGGGGGGGCAGAGTTTTGTTGTGTGCGATGAGGGGGCCGACGACACGGAGGGTTTGGGGTCAGGCACACGGAGATAATGCTGCAAAATGACCACGGCTGCAGAGTTACAGCTCAAAACACCAGGCGTCACCGGGCTCACGGGAACAAGCTTTACAAACAAGTGACGTGACATGAAACGTGTATATTAATCCACAGCTTCTGTCACAGTTTCCAAACACAGTCCGATGTCTAATTAATTAAGTCTGATCATTAAAATATTCTAACAGAACAGTTTGGACTGGGGAAGTGAAATGCTGCTGTTTTTAATCTAAAATTAAGTTATAAAAGTGTTATTTTAAGCAGAAACTCCTTATTTATTTATTGTTTGCTTGTTTATTACAATGAACGTTCATATATTTAAAATATATATATACTTTTAAAAATGGAATGTTAAAAAAAATGTGATTACTCGATTAATCAAAGAAAAGAATTGCTTTACTAATATCGTCGATCGCTGCAGCCCCAATAATCACATACCAGCCTCCAAATTATGGAGAGTAAAAAGTCTTACCTTTAGGGGTCATGTCCGTGAACGTTGCCCTGCTCGGACCCTCAGCCGCAGACTTGTACGTTCAGTTCGGCTCTTGCATTTGGGAACCAGATAACACTTGATGAAGATATTTTGCAGTAAAGTCCACTCTTTGTCGGGTCTGCGCGCACGTCCTGCACATTTACACTGACCCGCACAAATGCTGCAGTTACACCTCACAACCAGTAGGGGACCTAAACAAAAAAATACTTACCAAATGGTATTTTAATCATGTGAACGTTCCAATAACGAAACTAAACTAGAACTAAGAATGTAATACTTTTTCTTTGTCACAATCTCAGCTTTGACGTAACTAAGCAACACATTCTTGAATATGGGATAATTCAGAAATTAATCAAAGCATCCGTGAACTTGAACAAAATCAATGCTTTTGTTTGTAAAAAAAAAACACTATTTGGATAAATCAGTCTGCGTTAAACCAATCGTTTCCAAGTATTTAAAAGTACAAATAAGAATACATGTTTTGGAAGTTTTGTAAACGTGGGATAAATTTAAGTTCAAGACCGACACAAACTAAATCTGAACCTGAGCAAATCCCAGGACTGCGCTCGGACCAGACACAAAACCAGCATCAAACAGGACTTGATATAAAGACAATTAAGTGGCACAATGGGGGGGGGGCACAATGGGGGGGGGCACAAATGGGGAGTCTGTGACCAAAACAACAGTGAAATCTGTATTTATTTATTTTCATTCCCATTGTCTGTGTTACTGTTCCTCAAGTTTGTGACGACATGTAACGTTAAAGACAAAATAGTTAAATGTGACAAAAACTGCCAGATAAAAAAAGTTATTTACATTTAGGAACATTTCTTGGGCTGTATATTGAAGAAAAAGACTTAATTTTGCTTTTAAAATGGTCACGATTATTATTTTTTTGGTTCTCGCGATTATATTGTGACCTGAATAATCACAATTATCTTATTCTTCTTATTCTTATTATTCTTCTTATTATTCTTATTCTTATTATATATATATATATTTTGTTTAGTTAGACATGCTTATTCTGGCACTGGTTTGTCTGCCCGTCACCACGCTCCTCTTCTGATTTTCAGCGCCACCTTTACTCTACTTTTCTCCATCTTTTTAAATGTTTTTATTTATTTATTTATTTTATTATTAAAGAACATATATAAACAAACGGAGAAAAAAAAAAAAACACGACCAGAAAACAGACACACAATAAAAGACAGCAGACGTCCAACAAATAAATGGAAAAAAAGATGGAAAAAAATAAAATCAGGGCCTAGAGAACCCTAAAATAACCCTAAAAAAAATGGAAAAAATAAAAATAAACTTCCCATTTTGTCCAAAGTCGGTCAAATTTGTCCAATTTCACGTCAAGTCCAAATGTTATTTTTTTCCATTCTTCTTTTCCATCTTAAACGATCATTTTAGACTACTCTTGACCCCTGTTCTCAGACTAGAGCCGCAGGTTGAGAATGGTTGAGGGATCACGCCGATGTTTTTTGTAGTAGAATTAAATTAGAATGATTAAAGTAGTGTTGAAAGAAGCATGTGACAATGAGGAAAGAAATGGCGTTCTTTTCCAGTGTCGAATGGCGAACATATTTAAAATCAGCCCTTCATATCGGTTCCTCTGGATTCTCAACGCTCGGCACCGTGGAAAAAGACCCATAGTGGGCGCTCTTGCATGTCATCGACGGGAAACGCGGACGCTTGCTCCCGTTGTGAAGGATGACATCATCACATTTGGCACTTTTGATTTCCAGTCTTGTTCTTACAATGGAAAAGATTGCGTTGAACGACAGCAGCCCCTTCAACATCTCCGTGGAAGTGCTCGCGCTGCAGTGCTGCTCGCTTCATTATTCATTCTCGCCGTGGGGAGCCGCCGTCATCGCATTTCACCCGTCTGTGTTCTCTGGTTCTGCTCGGGTCACACATGCGGCGGCCTGTTCTATGAAGCCGGATGAACCTGTCCCAGTTCCTCTCACACGGAGAGACGGACCGCACTCTGAATCCGCAGAACAACGGCTTTTACGTCTGTCAGCATTGGATTTTCTGAATGAAGCCGTGCACGTTCACCTCCTGGGGGGGCGTGTAAGCTTTCTGTCTGCAGTCTGCATGTTTCCTCCCTGAGCCTGTGTGGGTGTCCTCCGGTTTCAACCCCAAAACCCCCCAAAACCTGCACAACAGAGCTCCCAATGGAGGTCTTGCTTTTGGAGTCTACAACATCCATCCATTCTCTGGGGCCGGGTCGCGGAGGCAGCAGTCTGAGCTCAGGGGGGGCCCCAGACTTCCCCTTCCGCGCACACCACTTCCAGCTCTTCTGGGGGGGATGAGAGACCCTCCAGCGTGTCCTTGGTCTTCCCCCGGGCCTCTTCCCTATGGGACATCTCCCCAGGGTGGTGTCCAGGAGGCATCCGGAACAGATGCCCGAGCCAACCGCAGCTGCTCCTCTCGACGTGGAGAAGCAGCGGCTCTACTCCGAGCTCTCCCCCCCCCCCCCCATAAACCATAAACCATAAACCTGCAAAATCCTGACTTTCCTCCATTTAACATAATTAAAAAGTGTCCCTGGAGACGTGTGTGAGAAATATACTTGATTATAAAGTATATATGTACCTTTTAATACTTACCGATATTGACAGTTAAATGATGTGCTCTTGATGAAATAGCGAAAGCGTGTTAAGCTCTAACTCATGTGGCTAATTCACACATTTCAACGTATAAACACTTGAAAGTCATTGGTTAACTTTAGTTTGTGATTTTACATTTGTATAATCAACAGTTCAAAGTTCAAAGAAGCATTGCCTCATTAATAAACCAATCGCAAATACACAACTTTATACAGATTTTGAACTGTTGACGAGAACAATTCCCCAAAATAAAACCCCGGAAAGTCTCTACAGAACTACATCTGTGGCTTGATCTAATTTCAGGCTTGATTCAATACTAGTCTGTTTACTGTAGTTGCAGAAATCCATTCTCTAGTCAATCTGGAGCTTTGTAAATCCGGTCTTTCTTCTGCGCTCCGTCGTTTGTACATCCCAGCGCACAACCGCAATCCACCATCCCAGAAACTTCGATTTGCATTTGTGCTGTTCGCCGCAGACACAGTTCGTTTCTCAATGCCAGCGCGGGCGTTCAGCGGTCGTCAATACATAAGTCATGAATAACATCCCATACATAATAAAGACGCACATTTATATCTGAGTGTTTGTATGTAATCGTAAGAACCAAAAAAAGAATAATCGTAACAATCTTTTTTGTTCAATAAATAGCTCAAAAAGAGACATAAATGTGTTTTTATCTGGCTGTTTTTGACAAATTTAAGTATTTATTTTTCATGTTTTGTAAAGCCGGTCACAAACTCTCGGAACAGTGTGTGTTCGACCACGACAATGAAGGAAAATGAAAGATTTTAATTGTCAATAATCGTTAAATGCTGATGTCTTTTTTTTCTCTCACAATAATCGTAAAACGTAAAACTCACATTTGACACCGTGACATCCGCACTTTGATATAAAAGAATACTTCCTCCTCCACATCTCCCCCCTGCCCACCCTCCTACCCTCCCACCCCGCCCTCCCTCCATCTTTTTCAAGCTCTTATTTGCATAAAAGCATCTGATAGTACTTATCCTCCCTTGGCCTACATCGTATGCGCACGCCTCAGAACCGCATATTCCAATACGCGCCATACTCGTACTATTCTATGCAATATTCATTCTGTCCGAGTAAGAAAACGCAGAGGCGGAACGGACCACTCGATCAATATTAGACAGTGGCTGAAAATTGGCTTAAATCTTACATCATACCGGGACTAAACCAGAACTAAATGCGGACTATAAACAAAGGGCAATCAAGAAAGTTGGTGATTGGCCCATAAAATCTACAACTATACATGACTTGTTCTAAAATATATCCAAATAAGCCCGCTTTTCCTCTCACTTCTGCGGCTGAAGCTTGGCTGAAGTCACAGCGTCTTTTAGTGGCCGCTACAGGCCGCTGGGCAGTACTGCGCGGGGAAGCTTGATTTCTTCTTCTCCCACAGCGGCTCAGTCTGTGACCGTGTTCCGAGGCCCGTTCATGCTCCGCTCTCTAACATGAGCTTTTAGAACCAGAGCGGGACAGCAGCTTCTTTTAGAGGCCCATGGATCTATGCTCAAACCCCGCTGAATAAACCTGTGTGGGAGTCTTGGTTTGGCCCTAACTGAGCGTGTGCAGAGGAGAAGCGAAGCAACCCGCAGCGCCAAGTTTCAGTCAACAAACGGACTTAAAAACGATCTATCTTTTAGAGACAAGTCTGTGTTTGTAGCTAAGACTCTGTTCACGTTATATAATGACTCGATGTTAGTTAGAAATCCAGTCATTTAACAACATGGAACGCTAATTTGTGTAATGAATGATCGGTGAAGTGATCTTATTTAATCGGTTTAGCACAGTAGGCTTAAGCGCTCGCCCCTCACGGTGGGATACCAGGGGTGTTTTTTTCACTTTTCTATTATCCACTAAATACTGATGAACACCCCAGGTCTGCTTGCCCATCCATAAAAGTCGCCGCACGCCACTGCTATAATCTAAAAACATGAGCGTGAAATGAATGACGGTTCCTCTGCCGCGGATTAGCTTATGTTACGCTAACGTTGAATTTGCTTAAACCGTTAAATCAAAAATCCACCTGAAGCGACCGCGTACACTTTTGTGCAAACTAAAGGCTCTGAACGCCGTATTTGACGTTTCCACCTCGCCATGGAGACGAGCGGATGGCTGGCTATCGCGGTACACCTTTTTTAAAAGTGAAACAGGAGATTTGACGTGTTCAATTGAGGTGCGGGATTATTAGCTACAAAAATCTCTTCAAAATGACTTCAAATTGTACTTAAAGTAGAAGTACAAAGGGGAATTTACCAAAGTAAGAGTCAAAAGTACCTGTTACATTATTTTTCTGCATGTTTTGGGTTTGTGCACAGGCTTATTTACAGTCAATGTGTATTTTTTTTTTTTTACAATATTCCCAGAAATATGATGTTTGTTTGTTTTTTTTTTTTTTTTTTTTTTAAATATATTTTTTTAATTTTATACCTTTTTTTTGGGAATATTATTATTTTGCTGGGACATTTTTTATTTTTATTATTCATTTATTTTTAAGCTAGGACAATATCAATGTTGGTTTTCTATTAATAATTTTTTTGTGTGTGAAGTTGTTCTATTTTTTAACCTTCTTCTTTTGTATAAATTAATTAATTAAACTAAAAATAAAAAAAAAACTGCTGCTCATGTCAGAGTAACTGTCTGATTTATCGTTTGACGTTATTGTAATCGGAAGGACAAAACATGAAGAAATAAAGCACAAAATCTGGAACAAAGGCAAAAATGGCAAAAAGTAAATCATATCTGAAAATGCCAGAAACACAAATCATTTCATATTATCAACATAAAACTTGTAAACTTAAATTGGGAAGAGGAAGGAGAACTTTTAGATACTATATTACTCAAGCTGTAGTAATATGCGGTACCAAAACTGCTCTGAGAAGTACCGTTTGAACTTGTTACTGAGTTACTTTTTAATACGTTCATATTCTTTTGCAGTACAATGAAACACGATGCGGAAATAGCCCCCCCCCAAAAAAAAAATTGTACAAAAAAACCCTCCGTGTTTGCGTTGCGGGCGTGTTTGTGTTATCGCTTTCATCTGGTGTGTACATTCGCCGCGGGGCCCGCTCCACAACTGTGCCAAAGTCGAGCGCGCCACTCGACCGGAGGGCACGTGGAACGACAAGGGAGGGGGCAGAGCGCCGCCCCTCACGAATCTGACGTTTTAACCGACGGAAACGGTTAGAAAATCAAACGAGGAAACGGTCATCGGCCAATGAAAGACGAGCAGATTCAGAGAGATTTGACGTGAGGCGATTGGTGGGAAACAACTGGTTCTGAAGCGTGTTTCTCGACGTGCCTTTCTTTTGTCGCCACTCTTTCTTTAAAGTCAAAACACAGGTCCGACAGTTTAGAGTTTGAACCTCTGGAAGACTCAACACAACGTGAAGAGTGCATGTTTTAGAATGATATTGTGAGATTCGTCGTGTTGAAGAAGAAGAGACGCTCCTGAGAAGTTGTAGTTCCGAAAAGCACGTCGAAAGAGGCTTTTTCATTTCTTTTATTGATGAATGATATCAAAATGTTGTCTCGTTCCCGTGGACACAATCTCGTGTCTCGTCTTGATGGAATTGTGTCTCATCCCCAATAAAGCGGATGCAGATTTGACCATGAACGTGAATCAGGCTGAGATTCCTTTTCATCGTAACCTTTAAAATAAGAAAATTGCAGTCCAAAAGTCCAAGATTGATTCATGATGTCAGTAATGTTCATGTCAGTAACAGTTGTTTTTCATGTGTCAGAAGTGAGCTTCACACTTTGGGCTGACAGTGCCGTGAATCCGTGCTAGTGCAGCCTCTGCAGCTCAGTGAGAGGATCTCCAGAGTCTGGAGACAAAGGAAGAACATGCAACCCAGGACCTTCAGTGCTGTGAGGCTGAAACGCTAACCACTGCACCACCTCGGCTCAGTGGGCGGGTCAGTGTGTGAGTGGGCGGGTCAGTGTGTGAGTGGGCGGGTCAGTGTGTGAGTGGGCGGGTCAGTGTGTGAGTGGGCGGTCAGTGGTGTGTTTACGTGGAGGGTTTTATTGGGCGGTCGTGTGTGAGTGGGAAGGGTCGTCATCTGTCTGTCTACACTGCGAGTCGGAGGTCTCGGAGTGAACGCCTCCTTAATTGTCCCCCTGAAGTAGTTTTGTCGTCTTTGTTGTCTTTGAAATGCGACTCGTGATGATGAGGATCAAATGTGACGAGTGTCCCTTGTCCCCACCCTCTCCCCCTATTGGTCAGTCTCTCTGTCATGAGTGAATGACAGGTGGATTCTCTTCATCAATCACAGTGTCTTTGAAACTTTTATGAGAGTATATATTCCAGAAGTGCTCTGAGGTCAAATATGCATGATGGTGTAGTTCTGCTGGTGTTTGAACTGTTAAAACGGAACCCTCCTTTGAACTGGTTCTGCTGGTGATGGTGTGTTCTTAAAGGCTTTGTTTGTGTGGAAACGACACAGAGCAGCTGAAGGCCTCATGTGCTTATCTTCACCTCCCACTGTTAAACATGTTGGATAGAATATTGTGCTGAGTTGTGTTTTCGTTGATAGTTTTTTCAGTGAAACTTGAGCGTGACCGTTGTCCCGCCCAAATCCACTGCATCGAGAGTAAATAGGATGGTCAGGTCCCAGAGCGGGTTCACCTTCATTTAAGGCACACACACCGTAAATGTTTTTTCTGTTAAATGTGTGTATAGTATTTCTTTAAATTCATGATTTATGAACAAGATAAGCCTTTGTGGTCTGGCTCCAGTATCATTCACACACTGGTGTTGGGCGCAGTTACCTGGTCGAGTTTGGTGTCTGAAAAATGGAGGTTTTGTCATGTGGTTATACAGACCTGGATACGCAATGATCCTTTGTTTCAATTAAGTACAGAATGAGAAGACATTATTTAAAAAAATGATTTGAATAATGTACAACACTGTTAATATGCTTCCCCACGATACCAGTTCATACTTCATTCACCACCATACTGATACTGATACTTGTACTGTGTGTTGAGATGAGGTCATGTGACTGGGCGGGACATCATGTGACTGGGCGGGACAGGCTGGAACAGGCTGGACTGGCTGGTCACATTGTCCACATACTTCCACATACTTCCACATACTTCCACATAACTTCCACATACTTCCACATACTCGTGTCTCACATGCTTCCACATGCTGTCCACATACTTCCACATACTTCCACATACTTTTTTCCACATCTTCACTTCCACATACTTCCACATACTTCCACATACTGCTCCACATACTTCCACATACTTCCACATACTTCCACATACTTCCACATACTTCCACATACTTCCACATACTTCCACATGCTTCCACATGCTTCCACATACTTCCACATATTCATCCGTATGGATTATACACGTGGTCCTTCTTTGGAACCTCAATTCTTTCTCTCGGGACTGTAGTCACATGCTTCCACATGCTTCAATACTTACGTATGGATTATACACAAAGCTCGGTCACATTTAACGCATAATGAATCCTCATTGTGCGTAGACGAGTTGGTTAAAGGTGCACTTTGTTCGTTTTTAAAGTGGCCAATGCACTATGTGACTTTACTGGAGAGCCAGCAAGATATATGTGCGAGTTCAGAATTCACACATCTGCTGTTCCTGGTCGGTTACGATTGGGCCTGGACCACCAGTGGGGCTGTCAGAGAGCGGACCAATGAGACACAGGGCAGCATTGTGTTGATTTAGGCGGAGGCAAAAAAAAAACAAAAAAAGCATTTATCGACAGGCCATTATTGTCAAAGCAAAATAATTGCTGGGTTTTTGGAGGGTCACCAGCTTGTTCCCATGGAGATGTTTTATGACTCCACCGGTATGTTTGAGTGACAAAAACGTGATTGAATAAATGAAAGGCCTTTAAACCCCATACTGTGGAACATTCCAGACAAAGCACATGAGACGCGAGCCGGTGCTGAGGGCAGAGGGCGGCGGAACCGACATGTTGCACTTTGAAAGGAGGGCCAAATGCGCGGCGCGAGTTAATGGCGTTTGTGAGCCTTGCCACTGGGCGAACGCTGACGGAAAGATTCAGTCAATATTGTTGCTGCTGATTTTTGTCATCGTTCCGTAAAGCGCAGCTAATTTTCATGTTTGCATTCATTTTACACAAAGCTGTACTGACTGGCTCCTCTTCTCGCTTGCCCCCGTCCAGGTGGTTACTACGGAAACATAAACAGGGTGAAAGCGGAGAAGCTGCTGATGGCGTCCCAAAACAAAGATGGCTCCTTCCTGGTGCGCATCAGTGAGAGCCACAGCGACGAGTACACCATATCAGGTCAGTTCTGTCCACGCACCGCGGCGCTCCAGGCAGTTTCACAAACCTGACAAAAACATTTCAAATAGGGACATTTATAGTCGATTTTTTTGCTTTAGATGAACAGAAGGTGCTTGTCTCCATAGCGATGTTATTTTGCTTGAAATGTTCCACAGTATGGCATGAGACATATCTCGCTTATATTTACTTTTTATTGCTTCTATTGCTCAAAACCATTCCGTGATGTCGGCCCGCCTCTCCACAGATCTGATGTGTTTTAATGCTATAACTGTGGAACATTTCAGGCCGAGCAATCGTTACGCTGGACGATGACATATTGCAGTTTGGCATTAAAATGTTACGTTTGTCTTGTCAAGCCCCGCTAAAACATGAGGGAACTTTACAAAGCGACAAAGTGAGATATCGACGCGATTGGCAAATATAACAAACATTTAAACAACAAGCGTTTGACTGCGCTGCCTGCGCGCACACCTGCGCCTGCACGCACACCTGCGCTGCACGCACACCTGCGCTGCCTGCACCACACCTGCCGCTGCCTGCACGCACACCGCGCTGCCTGCACGCACACCCGCGCTGCCTGCACGCACACCTGCGCTGCTGCACGCACACCCGCGCTGCCTGCTGCACGCACACCCGCGCTGCCTGCACGCACACCCGCGCTGCCTGCACGCACACCTGCGCTGCCTGCACGCACACACTTTGCAGCCCCATTAAAACAAATATGATATAATGTTGATATCAGTACCAGGTTGTGTGCACACGTCACTGTCAGAAGGGCCTCTAAACCAAAGGGTTATTTGTGTTCCTTTTGTAGGATAAGTACAAGTTACAAAACAGTAATATAACTAAACTCTGGGTTTGGGTATAGCCTTGTACCTCACGATACAATACTCATACGGGCTCCGCACAATATACATGATGCAATGGCGTTAAACGTTTACTACCGTGTTGGGAAGAATACTCGGAATACGCAATATTTAGTTCCGGAACACTGAATACCTGCATTAAAAGGTATTTTTGTAACGTATTCTGTTAATCCGAACTGTGCGGTACACGTTTTCAGTTACTTCCCAGCACTAACTGAAATTATGGTTCAAATACATTGGAATTTCACGTTCACGATGCGCTTCAAATCAGAATACAATTGTGAATAAGTCCAGCAGATACGACATATTACCGAGTACTGCCCTGGACTAAACCTGTTTTTAAAATACCAAGTCGAAACCATAAATAAACGTCAAACATGAATACATTTGAGTAGTTATTCTTGAGTTTGTTCATCAAGTTCTGTCTGAGCCCTCTGACCTCGCTTGTGCTGTTGTGTTCTAGCGTTTAACAGTGTGCGTTTTTATCAAATATTTACAGGAGGAGCGCGTCGCAAAAAAATGTCGAAAATGTAGAAAAGATGAAGTCTAGGTCACAACGTAAAGTATGTACCTGTCACTCACTCGCAGCTCGATGAAGGATGACCAATAATACGTGGAGTTGGTGAAGACTGAAATATGAACTGCTAGACTAATAGACCTGCGCTCGTTAGCGTTAGCGTTAGCGTTAGCCTCCAAACATAACATAACTATTAAAAGACAGGGCTGTTTTGGGGACTGTCACACACGAGGGTAACACCAGAGAGGCAATAGGAACGATTATGACAGCATGTAGCATTGTTTTGTGTAGATTAATAACGTTAGCGATTATCATTAACGTTAGCATAAAACGCTAATGACCGCGACCAGAATAAGACCGGATATTTTGTTGTTTGAGCGGCGTGAGTTAGAGGAAATGATGTCCCCTTAAAATACTTTGTGATTTAATCTTTTAGTTTTTTCTTGCATTCAGAACGCGGACCGCGTGATGTGTGCGCCCGGTTCAGTCACCACTCAGTTCAGAAAATCAAGTCAAACGCTCAATGTTTTTTTTTTTTCCAGGGCCGACTGTAACTTCAGGGATAGAGACTTAACTTGAAGATTTAAAAAGGGCCAAACGGCTTACGGAACTGTGCGCTCCAGCCAAGACAGAATTAATGTGATCCGCAGTGACACACCCGATGTTTTCAACGGTGTTATTCTCATGTGGGACTATCGCTGCACGTCGTCATGTCATCGTACCGCGCCATCATCAGGATTTTTTTTTAATTTTTATATAAGGTTCTGGGTGGTTCACATTCGCTCACGTATCCTGGGGGGTATGATCAGGTTTTAAATATCCTGGTTTTGTTTGTGTCGATGTAAACGCACGGACCCAAGATAGACCCCTGTGGTACACCACTGGTCCAGGCTGAGACGCAGTTGCCAATCTCAACGACGTAAACCCCGTCTTGGTTTGCCCACAGCTGTTTTTATGTACTTTTTGGTACTTTTCATGTCACCTTTTACTAAAGTTGTGACAGTGTTCTTCAATATAATGTGCTTTTTTAAAATCGTATAAACTTAGCAACATTATTTACTGTGGCTCTTTGATTAAGTCTATTTAGATCAATATTGCAATTTTAAATGTATAGAATAATACTCGCGGGGGTCATAGATGGATTCTAATGTGGCGTGGTGGTGGGAGGGTCCCATGGTGCAGATTGGCAGCCTTGCGTCCGACAGTGTGCCTCAGGGCAGCTGTGGCGACCCGCTTACCTCCACCGAGTATGGAGTGAGTAATGTAATGTAAAGCTCCTTGGATGTCTGGAAAGGCGCTACATACGTTAGCGATCAACTGATATGCAATGCCAATATCTTCAAACCCAAAGCGGCCAGTGCCCTTCACACTGCCACACGCGTGTGCGCCACCATGAGGAAAAGTGTAAAATATCCGCTCCATATATTGGCCTGAATATATCTGACATGAATACAATGAATTATTATTAATATTATCGTCATCATGTCCTTTATTCATAATTATTCCCTTTTGTTCTCTCATACCATTGTTTACCCCGCCTCCTCCTTTTCTCTCTCTCTCTCTCTCTCTTCTCTCTCTCTCTCTCTCTCTCTTCTCTCTCGCCTCCTCCTTTTCCTCTCTCTCTCTCCTCTCTCTCTCTCTCTCTCTCTCTCTCCCTCTCCTCTCTCGCCTCCTCCTTCTCTCTCTCTCTCTCTCGCCTCTCCTTTCGCTCTCTCTCTTCCTCCCTCCTTTTCTCTCTCTCCTCTCTCGCCTCCTTTCTTTCTCTCCCTCTCTCTCTCCTCTTCCTCTCTCGCCCTCTCCTTTTCTTTCTCTCTCTCGCCTGCTGCTTTACACTCTCTCTCTCTTCCTCTCTCTCTCGCTCTCTCGCCTTCTCCTTTACTCTCGCTCTCGCTCTCTCTCTCTCCCTCCTCCACCCCCCTCTCTCCCTCTCTCCCCTCCCTCTTCCCTCTCTCTCTCCCCTCCTCCTTTGCACTCTCTCTCCCTTCTCTCTACCTCCCTCTCCCGTCTCTCTCTCCCCTCCTCCTTTGCACTTCTCTCTCCCTCTCACCCTCCTTCTCCCCCTCCTCTCCCTCTCTCTCTCCCTCGTCCTTTGCACTCTCTCTATCTCTCGCTCTCTCTCTCTCCTCTCTCCTTTCCCTCCCTCTCTCTCTCTCTTTCCCTCTCTCTACCTCCTTCTCCCCCTCCCTCTCCCTCTCTCTCTCCCCTCGTCCTTTGCACTCTCTCTATCTCTCGCTCTCTCTCTCTCTCTCTCTTTCCCTCCCTCTCTCTCTCTCTCTTTCCCTCTCTCTACCTCCCTCTCCCCCTCCCTCTCCCTGGTCATGGGTAAACTGCTGCAGTAGCGTTTCCCGTTCTCCTGAGCGAGGCCTGCACGGTGCTGCTGGTGGTGAAAGTGCCGCCTCAGGACTCTGCACACACACGGGACAATCTGAGGGCAGTCGAGCTTTTCCCTCTTCCCTCTCTTACGAACAATCAACCCATTTCACCTATTTAAACGTCATTTGCATCTATTTTATCCGTACGTAATAAGAAGGACACGTGGTGGCTTGATGTCAAATCATCGGGCTTCATTCTGACTTGTTTGATCAATCCTGTTTAGAAAGTCCTCTCCTGCCGAGCCTCAGAAAACACTCATTTGTGACACAGCGATGCAGAGGTCTCCCGTGCTGTGTTTAAGTCCACAAATCATTGCCAGACTTGTTCTCAGCATTTATGCCTCAAATCTCAGTCATTACAACTGCAAGCTTACATTACATGGTGGGGGCAAGCTAGCTTTTGTATATTTCCTCATGGTAATTCCCTCTGCTGCCACCGGTGACGGAATGTCTGACGGAGATGATTTCAATATATACTGTACATTATTTACATTTCTAAAAGATGAGAGCAAGAACATCATAAAGAATAGACGATTGCGATGCACTTGATGCCGGGGTCTCCCAGTCGCCCTCAGCCGCCTTCAGCTCGTACAGAACGCTGCGCCGCCTTTGTCTAACCAACACACCCGGACGTCAGCACATCACCACAGTTCTTTTTGCGCTCCATTGGCTTCCCGTTTCTTTTAGAATTGATTTTTAAAATGTTACTTTTTGTTTTCAAAGCTCTAAATGGCCTGGCACCTCCTTATCTGGCCGAGCTTCTGTCTGCTCCAAACCCAAGCAGCTGGAAGTCCCCAGAGCCAGACTCAAACGCTGGGGGGATCGAGCCTTCTCTGTCGCTGGTCCCAGACTCTGGAACAAACTGCCCCCCGACATGCCCACCATCACAGACTTTAGCCTTTTTAAATCTAGGTTTAAAACTTATTTATTCAGACTGGCTTTTAACTTTAAGTAGTGTAGTGACTTTATTGTGTACAGTTTGTTTTTACTTGTGTTATTATGTTTAGTATTGCCATGCATTTTTATTGTGAAGCACTTTGGTCACTTTGAGTGTTGTAAAGGGCTCTATCAATAAAGGTTGATTGATTGATTGATTGATTGATAGAAATACATCTCTAACAGTTTCATAAGAATATATATCTAGAACCATAATTTGTGACGTACTGTGTGAGTGACCCATCATCATCCTTCTTGTAGTGCGCAGTGAGACGAAGGTGTTCCACTTCCGGATCCAGCGCTCGGTGATCGGGGCCTACCTGGTCTCAGAGAAGATCTCCTTTGCCACTCTGGGAGAGCTCATCTCGTACTACCAGAAGAACCCGCGGAGCCTGGGAGTGCTGCTGCAGGAGCCCTGTGCCCAGCAGGTAAAGGGCGCGCGGGGACTGGATGGAACAGAAGCAGTCATGAGGTGACTTTAGGTACTTTGTATAGAATTGGATCTGTGTAACCCGCAATATTGGTCTAGAACAGGTCCAAAACGGGTCCAAAACTGCAGATCTGATAAGCCCCTCTTCATAGTGACATTTACATATTTTTTTTAAGTGGCTACATGTGTCACTCAGTTGCGATTATTTGAAAAATGAAGACTCTAGGTACAGGGATGTGGGCGGGGATAGGGTGTAGGTGAAACAGGACTTTTCCGAGCACTGGAGGATTAACTCAAACAGGCAGGAATCAATCCAAATACAATTCTGAGGAAACTAATTATGGCGAAACACAGTGAATTCATGTTTCAAATAAGATTTTAGATCATCAGAGCCAGACTGACCAGTAGGAGGAGTGGGCGGGGAAAGTCAAATCTGCTTTGCCCCAGCACAGGTACGTTGTAAAAGAGTCGGACCGCTGTGTGCTGTCCGCATCTAATTATAGAGCCTTTTATTCACAGCAAAGCAGGAAGTGCGCTGTTAGCATGCTAATTGTTGTTAGCTTCGCCGTGACAGCAAAACTCGGCAAGATGTGAAAAGCACTTATAAATGCATTATGTAAGTGAGGAACACATGCGGACTGCTGCAAAGAGTTATTAACTACTTCTGTTTTTCATCTTTTAATTTAATAAAAATAAAACTTACAGCTCGTTTAAACACAAGCACTGAATCAGAATGGAACTGACTCTACAGATCACTATTCAGGGTATTCCAGTGCAAATAAAGATGGTTATTTAGCTTTTACATTTGACATAAACAGCGCTGCACAAAATATCCTGGAAATGATGCGTACAAACCCAGAGTTAATGTTAAAGTCAGTTCGGAATGAAATGTCTGAGTTCTGTGGTTTGCTGAGTCTGATTCATTTGCAAGAATGCGCGGCCGAGAGAATTATAGCTTAGTTATAAATACGTCAGAGCTGCTAGATTAATGAATTGCACAAAAAGTTGATGAAACTCCGGAAAATGAATCTCTCCACCAGACAGAGGATAAAGTGGAGGTCCGAAAATGGCTCCAGTAGGACTAAAGACCACTGATGGTAACTTAGGTGTACGTTGATCCAACAAACTTAGCAAAACAAAGCTAGCACACGTTAGCATCAACTGTTTCCTGTTTATCGACGCACAGCACTTGTGTCAAAACTGAAATTGTACAAGCCAATACGTTTTAATAAAGAGAGGTTAAAGCACGGTGTGGAGGCTTTGCAGAGACGTGAAATAAACGTTCCAAACTTGGAATTACTGAACGTATTTTTTGTGAATTGTTGAGATTGTTGAGCCCTATGATTAAAACGTTTGGTTATGTCTTGGTGATGGGAGTTGCTCGCGTGGCAGAGCTCGGCCCGAAGTGTGGAAACGCATTCTGCCTTCATAAGAACCGTGCCAGACTGTGCCGAAGCGCTCCAGGGTGAACTCCCCCCCATTTTCCTCCCCAGCCGCCATGTTTGTTTTCATACAAAAAGGCCATACTTTTCTCTGATTGGCTCTTCCATCTGTCAATCACACCCATTGGAACGCGGGGAGATGTGAAGGCGTTCATGTGGTCCTCAAGAACTAAGGACATTTTTGTATTTCAGAGTTGAAACATGTCGGAAAAAGAACTCTAGAACTGCTGCTGGACTTCCACACCTGATCACCTGTTGTGTGGAGCCGGACCAACATCTGCTGATGTACTTTATAAACATTACAACATGTAGTGCAGGGGTGTACAAACTGTCTTCACCGAGGGCAGCAATTTGAAACATACGGAGCAGAGGGCCACAGACAACTCGACAATGAAGTGAATCATTCGAAATGTTGTAGTTTAGGCATAGTTTTGATGGGCCTCCACACCTTTAATAGGACTTGGAACAGTAATATTAGGTTTGTGTAACATCAAAATGCTTGAATTTTCCCAATTTTACAGTAAAAGTACTACTTATTGCCGTTTGGACCAACTTGGCAGGAAGCCAGGGGCCAACAAAAATTGGCTGTAGTTTGGGCATGCCTGATGTAGGGCTTTACTGAGAGGAAGCGTAAAGGCCGACACACACCAAAGTGCACTGCAGAGCGCCATTTCACGGCTCTTAAAAAGTCTTTAAAACATTCTCTGGGGCCTTTAATCATGAGTTTAATGTGCAAATTACTGTCAAAAATGAGAGACGTAGTGCAAGTGTGAGGGAGAGAAAAAACGTGGTTTTGAGCAGGTCTTTGGTAACTTTAGTGAGGGATGATTGAGAGCAGGAGAGGAGCAGGCTCTGTCTGCGGCTGCTGGCGGCTCTGCCTGCGGCTGCCGCAGACAGAGCTGCAGCTGCGGCAGCCGCAGACAGAGCAGCGCAGCTGCAGCTCTGTCTGCGCCTGCTGCAGCTTGTCTGCGCTGCTGCAGCTCTGTCCTGCGCCTGCTGCAGCTCTGTCTGCGCCTGCTGCAGCTCTGTGTCTGCGCCTGCTGCAGCTCTGTCTGGCGGCTGCAGAGATCTGTTTCTACTTATCCAACAAGTGCAAACATCAATGTGGCGCCGCATCTGAAGTCTGAAGTTCCAGTCGAGGCGCAGGTGCGCGCCCGGTGCATGCACGCTCATAGAATGATGATGCTGGGGCCTATTTAGCCGCGCGGCTGAGCGTCACGGTGTGTGACGGTCCTAAATAGTTTAGCTCAAGAAAGGCCAGGACCTCACTGGGAACGTTATCAACCAATAAACTAATGATATCTTCCATCTATTATTATCTTTTCTGAAACATATGCAATATATTCACGCTCCCTCTTCTGTTCATGTCCAAACCATCTTAGTCTAGTGTTTTTGAACATTATGGACCGTTCCTGGTGCAGTGTAATTAAAATGGCTGCCTGTTGCATTTGTGTTTTTCCAGAAGAGTCGCTGAGCCTGAGGACGGAGCCACAGACAGCACTCTGGCGTTCATTCTAAACATTTCAAAACTATAAGAATATATATCTTTTTATTCATATAGGAGATTATTCCATCATGTGTGGATCTTGATGACATTATTCAACTAAATTCACCCAAAATTACAAACAGCAGTTGCCTCAAAGTGACAAAGGTTTAAAGCGGAGAAACCAAATATTTAACTCTTTATTTTTTTTAAGTGCACTACGTAACTTTTCTGGTGCGGGACGCCACCTGCTTGTCTTTCTCTTCATGATGGAGTTATTGCTTCACCTGGAATATTCCAGCCTGTTTATCTCCATGGAGACAAGCAGCTGACACCAAGTTACGGGTCAGATCTGTGGAGAGGCCCTCCCCGTCTCCCAATAATGATACATGTGCAAACCTTTTCCACGTGTTGAGCAAAGAACAGTTTTTGGTCATGTACTTTTAATAGTTTTTAATAAAGCGTAAACAAAGTAGAAATGAATGGATAATGAATTCTGTTCTATTCTGTTCTATTTCTGTTTGTCTTTTATGTTCCCGCTCTCGCCCGAACACTTTGCGTCAGCGGGAGCGGGTTTTCAAACTGCCAATTTATCCTGTTTTTAACCAAAAATCAGTGAATGAAAAGTCAGCATGTTGTTATTGGCATTTGTTTGATTCACCCACAAAGCACATTTCAGGATTCAAAGTGCTTTTTACTTATTTATTTATTGATATGCATTTAAAAAAACCCAACAACATTTAATCACTGAAAATGGCCAGTCAAAGCTTTTCTACTGAACTCCTTTTGCCCGCGCCGTTCCCGTGGCCGTATCATTCGTAAGAGCCGCGTGTGTGTGTCATTTGCATATCAGCGTTTCTTTGTGCTAATTTTTCCCTTCGACCCAAATCTGTCGCTCTTTGATCAGCGCCTTTCAGTTCCGCACAAAGAGCTTTCAAACGGTAAGAGGGACAAGTCTGCTTCGACTGAACAATGAACAAGAGACGTGCTCATAATGCTGTTCAATATGTCATCACGGAGCCGACAGTGACGCATGATTACGCAGTGCGAAGCGTCGAAAGGGAAGATCGACATTTTGGCGCAGAAGTCTGCCCGATACAGGATTTATTTATGTTTAGTCTTGGTTTAGTCCTCGCTTATTCTTTGTGTATGGTCCTAGCTTGGGGTGTCACGATATCATATTTTAGATTATTCACGATTGTCGAGATTTTGACCAAAACAACAGTGAAATCTGTCATTTTCTTGACAAAAACAGCCAGATAAAAAAGTGGCCTATAGATTGAGCTAAAAAAAACCACTTAATTTTGGTCCTAAAATTGTCATGATTATTATTATTATGTGTTTACGATTATATTGTGACCTGAATAATCACAATTAGCGATTTGACCTAATAATCGTGACATCTCTAGTCCTAGCCACTGCAATCCCTGGAGCCAAACTCAGAAAGAAGCGTGCAATCAGGTCATTTAGGAAAAAAATCTAGCTTTTCTCACCTCAGATTAACAACGTTTTGTGCTTCACTCATTGATTCAGATTTTTCAGTCACCAGTGATACTTTCCCCCCCTTTTCTCCCCCCCTTGTTATCAGGGACCATTCATGTCCCTGATTGGCTAATCCACCTGTCAATCACGCTCATCTGGAATTCGGAGACATAAAAAATACATATCATTCTTGACTTTTCAGGCCAGATCTATGGTGTATATAATAAAGTTTCACTCTATTTGCATGTATTTATATCTTTGTAAAACGTGAGATTGTAGGACTTTTTAGCCTTTCCTTTCTAGATGTTTTGATGCTCTTTAGAAACTCACTTTAAAAACACACGTTTTTACTGTATTTTTTAGCGATAAAGACACCTAATAATTGAATAAATACAAGATAGATACGTTAGTAGTACGGAACACTCCGGGCAAAGCAATAACATCACCATGGAGACGAGCAGGTGGCAGATTCTCCATCAGAAATGTTACTTAGTGCAGCTTTTTAAATGTAAAGTTGTGCCTTATGAACCACACACAACTTTGTCATTTTGTGTTTGAGTAAGTTTTATGTATAGTATTTATTTAATTTATAATAAGTTTGGTGGATTTCATGTTGAATTTGTTTGTTGTTTTGTTTTTTTAAAGTCCAATCATTTCACTGATTTGTGTTGATTCGCACTGTGTCGTTGGCACCATTTTAATCACAATAAATGACTGTGAACTTTAAACATTGTGTGTCGCGGTTTTCTCTCACACATTTATAAGCAGTATTCGACAAAAAAGTAAATATATATGTGTGTGTAAAAATACAGTTGTAGTAATGTAAGAAATGATATGTCTCAACAACAACAACAAAAGGTTTTAATTTAATGTTAGTTTTATTACTTACACACTTAATATACATTTGTTACGAATACATTTTTATTTTTTTAACATAAAATTACACATTACATTTCAAAACTGAGCAGAACTTACTACTATAGTCTGGGTATTTTCCCACGGGGCAGATAGTTTTTTATTTTGACTGTAAACACGCTGAATTAGCATTTTAAAGGGGAGGTCTCATGCTTTTTGTTTATGCCTTTCTAAACCAATCATAGATGCTTTTAGAACGGCACGACACATTTAACCACCTTTTTGTTCAACGTCGTGCAACATTTACGTTTGTGTTTTTAATAACTCTTCCACTGGTTCTATTAAAACGGGCTGAGTGACCAACAGAGGGCAGCAGAGTTCAGCTTTGTCGCAAACTGAGAAACTACTTTCAATTTCGTCAACGTTTTTGGAGTAAACAAGCGCTCGCGGGGGGTTTTAGCGAGCTTTCTGATTGGTCGGTGCTTCTTGGAGTAGGCGGGGCTTGTGAAAGTAGGCGGAGCTTGTCGAAGCAAAGCTGCAGAAATGAAAATGGTTCATTTTTTCCGCTGTAACGTGATGATATGGAGTTATATTTTGACTGAAAATGCGTGCGTTTTGTGTCGCCAGAGGGAGCTGTTCGACATGGAGCCCTGGGAGCGGCCCCGGGAGGAGTTTAAGCTGTACAAGAAGCTGGGGGAGGGCCACTTCGGACAGGTGTGGGAGGCTCTGTGGACCGCGCAGAACAAGAAGGTGGCCATCAAGACTCTCAAACAAGGTACGGACGGGCCGACGCTCGGAAGATACAGATGGCTTTCCACGTACTGAGCACCACCAGACTTTATAATAACTACACTTATTCCTGCCTCATTAAAACATGAGCAAAGACCTAGTTCAAAGTGAAGAAAGCGTTAAGAATGATTCAGGCTTTGTAATGGGTTCATGCCAACGTTCGTGACACATCCAGTAAATTGAGGCTGCTCGGAGAATCTTTGCTTTTTGTACTTTGCCTTTTTATAAACGCAATAATTGTTCACAAATTGTTCCGACTAATGTCTCACTAATGTTCAGCGCAGATGTCAAAGCTTTTGAGCGGCTTTTTCTCCACTTGACACTTTAAGCAGACTTTTAACTGGCAAAATGACCGTCACTAAAAGCTCAAAATCACACAGAAACATACTGCATTTTTAGTGTGGCAATTATTACCACACGGGGAACGTTTCAGACACTCACAAGTCTATTGTGTTTGGCCTGTGCTAATCACCAATGCTAATCATATGTTAGCATTTTCTACATAACTAGCCACGACAAAGCCACATTTGTGTTTTAAAATGCAGCTGTGCGTTTGTACGATGTCATTTGTTGACTAAATAAATGTCAGAACCACAGCTGACGGTAAAGATTAGGACCCTGAGTCTGATATTTACATTTGTTTACATTAGCGACCAGAATCAAGATGGCGTACAGGCCACATGTCTGTCAGGAACCAATTACTTAACTAATACTAACTCCTAACCTTAATTAAGTGGTTGCTAAGTCTGAATCATGCTTAATATTGTTCATTATGAATTAAAAGAGACATCTTATGACTTTACTGAGCTTTTCACCCTGTTCTAACGTTGTTCCCTGATTAAAAACACACCTGGAGTAGCATTTACTTCATTCACACTCGTGTGATGAATCCTGGTTACAACATCCTCTTCCTCCGAGCATCAAAAACACTACTGATGTTTTCCCGATCTGTGACGTGGCTCTGAGAATCTTCTCTGCTGTTTTTTACGTCCATAAATCATGGCCAGACTGTTTCGGAGCTGTACAACTTGCTCCCTGTCCATCTATAAAAGTGTGGCTCCAGATAAAATATATTATATATAAAAATAAATGGAATTGAACTGAATCGAAGCAGCATGCATCAGACGGCTGTGCTACAGTTTGTGTCTGTCCCTATTCAAATAAACCAACTGAATAACTGAATACTGTTGCTTCTAAGGGGCTCCAGCAGTGCAGTGGGTTCTTTGTCAAATCCATTGAGAATGTAACTAGATGTTGTGAACAGATGTTGTATGTACAAATAACACATTTGTATTTCTTGTCTTGTTTTGTGCTTGGATGTTGAGCCCAAACAACAATAAACAAACAATTTGTTCTAATGAGATCTCTCGCTCTCGTGTCGTTCCTCAGAGGACACCAAGCAGGATGAGTTTGTGAAGGAGGTGACGGCTCTGAAGAACCTGCACCACCCCAAACTGATCCAGCTGCTGGCCATGTGCTCCAGAGGAGAGCCTGTTTACATCGTCACCGAGCTCATGACCAAAGGCAGCCTCAAGTCCTACCTCGACTGTAAGCCTACTGCGTCACCTGCATCACTGCATCACCTGCATCACTGCATCACTGCGTCACCTGCATCACCTGCATCACCTGCATCACCTGCGTCACCTGCGTCACCTGCATCACTGCGTCACCTGCGCCACTTACATCACTGTATAAACTGCATCACCTGCATCAGCCGCATCACTGCGTCCACTTACATCCCCACATCACCTGCATCACTTACAATCCTGTATGTCACCTGCATTCACCTGCATCACTTGCTTCACCTGCATCACCTGCATCACCTGCGTCACTTACATCCCTGCATCACGCATCACTATACACCCTGATCACTTACATCCCTGCGTCACCTGCATCACCTGCATCACCTAGATCACCCGCAATACACTGCTTCACTTACATCCCTTGCTCACCTGCATCACTCTGATCACATGCTTCACACATCCCTGCGTCACCTGCATCACCTGCATCAACATCTTCACTTACATCCCTGCGTCATCTGCATCACCTGCATCACTGCGTCACTTACATCCCTGCGTCACTGCATCACCTGCATCACTTGCTTCACCTGCATCACCCTGCGTCACCTGCATCACTGCGTCACTTACAATCCCTGCGTCACACTGCGTCACCTGCATCACCTGCATCACCTGCATCACTGCGTCACTTACATCCCTACATCACCTGCATCACTTACCAATCCTGTGTCACCTGCTCACCTGCATCACTTGCTTCACCTGCTTATTCACCTGCATCACTGCGTCACTTACCATCCCTGCATCACCTGCATCACCTCGCATCAACATCATTACATCCTGCATCACTTACATCCCTGCGTCACCTGCGTCACCTGCATCACCTGCATCACCTGCATCACGCCGCATCACTCTGCTTCACTTACATCCCTGCGTCACCTGCATCACCTGCATCACATGCTTCACTTACATCCCTGCGTCATCTGCATCACCTGCATCATTCTCACCTGCATCACTTGCTTCACCTGCTATCCACCCGCATACCCTGCCTCACCGCATCACCCCATCACCTGCATTCACCTGCATCACCCGCATACCGCATCACCCGCATCACCCGCATCTACCCGCACACCCGCATCACCCGCCTCACCCGCATCACCCGCATCACCCCGCATCCACCCGCATCTCCCCGCATCACCTGCATCACCGCATCACCCGCATCACCCGCATCACCTCTGCTCTCACTTAATAACCGCATTCACTTACAAATCACCTGCGTCACCCGCGATCACCGCTTCACTCCGCATCACCTGCATCACCTGGCAATCAACCTGTGCATCACCCGCATCACCCGCCATCACTGCTCACTAAAACCTGCATCACTTACATCACCTGCCGTCACCCGCACCACGCTTCACCCGCTCCACCCGCATCACCTGTCACTATCCTGCATCACCTCGCATCACCCGCATCACTGCCTCACCCGTCACCATCCCTGCCATCACCCGCACACCCGCATTCACCCCGCATCACACCCGGCATCACCCGCTCACCGCATCACTCTCACCCGCATCACCTGCGCAATCACCCGCAATCACCCGCATCACCCCATCACCTGCCATCACCTGCATCACCCGCATCACCTGCCTCACCCGCATCACCCGTCACTTCACCGCTCACCGCATCACCGCTCATCACCCCCCTGCATGCACCCGCATCACCTCGCTCACGCCGCATCACCCGCATGCTTCACCCGCTTCACCCGCTTCACCCGCTTCACCCGCATCACCCGCTTCACCCGCATCACCCGCATCACCGCATACGTCTTATACGTTACACATTTTATGACCTTGTACGACATTAAAAACAGTTTATTGTAACAGGCTGTGACAGTCTCTGACCTGAACGGTCACTTCTGAAGCGCTGCATCGTTTCTCTGTGCACGAGCACGTCTCTGAGGCATCAGGCATGCGACGGTCAAGTCTTAGTGTCAGATGTGAGAGAAAAAACAAGATCATTCAAAACCACTGATCGTGACCAAAAAACACGAAATCTTTCATTTTGTTTTCTTCCTCAAGTTTGTGATCATCTTTATGAAATATAACTGTCAAAAGTGGTTCATATCAAAACTTTGCATTTAGATGTTTTTTTAGACTATACACTGAATTAAAAAGACTTAATTTGGTGCCACATTATAATAACTACACCTCATTTGCCTTAGTAAAGCATGAACAAAGACATGCTGCGTCTTATGTCCTTCTTCTTACGGAGACGTTCTGTTTTTAAAAAGGAAAAGTTGAAAAAGGTCGATTTAATTCATGACTTTCTCTTCAGTCCAAATTCCTCTTAAGTGTCAGTTTGACATGAAACATCTTCAAGGTAAATTCACAAGTATAAAAATCTGTGACCAAACCCGTGAAATATCTGTATTCAATATTACTGGCATTTGTTGACTTCTGGCGCCCTCTGTTGGCACGGCCTGTAATCGCATGGACTCGTTTTTTTTTTGTTTTTTTTTGCCTTGACATTTTTCTGTGAGTGTGCTGCAGCGGGACGCATGACATCATACCGCAGTGACGTGTTGAAATACCACAAATTAAAAGCGTTACTTGTGAAAAGTCTTTGTTTTAGAACTCGTTTTATAAAATACTTTAGTCATTCAGGACAGAAAAATGGCATCACACCCCCAAACGTCAAGTACCCCCTCCGTCTTTCATGCGCAGTCATAAACCAGTGTGCGATCACTCGGCCGCGCCCACAGAGTTACCGGGTGTGTCTTGTTGTCGCAGCGCCGGAGGGCCAGGTGCTGACCTCCGCGCACCTCATCTACATGGGCAGTCAGGTGGCAGAGGGCATGGCGTACCTGGAGGACCGCAGCATCGTGCACCGGGACCTGGCCGCGCGGAACATCCTGGTGGGCGACGACCTGGTCTGTAAGGTGGCCGACTTCGGACTGGCGCGGATCATCAAGGTCAGTGCGAGCCGCGTGAAGCCGAGGTGCCGATCGCGGGCGCCGGTCGGATGGTCAGGATGGAAAAAGCCTTTCCGGGATATTCTGGGCCAGTTCGCTGAAGCCACGTTTGGACTGGCCCACGTGCCCAGATCCGGATCGCTTCACGGTTCTGTTCATGCCCGTTTGTCTCCAACTGACGTCACTCAAACGTAACGCGTTCTTAATCATTCAACTCTGAATCGTGGCTGAATTCTGGGTTTTATTAATCTCGTTGTCTTGTTTCTTGTTGCGTTCTCTCTTGTCCAATCGTCTCGCTGTGGTGTGTGGCTCCTCCTTAGCGTTCTGGGGGTCAAAAACCGTTAAACCTCTCGGGGTCCGCTCTGACTTAATTGAGCCAGGGCGGTTCACTTAAGACCGTCCCGCTCTGCCTCAAAGTGAACCAGTGGAAACGTGGCTTCAGAGTCGGAGGGTCACATTTGGATCCTTGTGTTGTATTATGGCTTTAAAGCTGCACGTTGTAACTTTTCTGTGCTTTCCGTGGCCTGCTCATCTCCATGGAGAGGATTTTGCCGTCCCACCAGAAAAGTTTCACAGTGCAACTTTAATAATCAGCCTCCTTAGAAAACTTTGCGAGAATGAGAAAAGACTTTATATCAGATAACAGAGCTGGTCTCTTGACGATAACCCTCTGTCCCTCCTCTTCTCTCTCTCTCACCTTCTCTTTCCTCTCGCTCGCCTCTTCTGTCTCTCTCAACCTCTCCCCCCTCTATCTCCCTCCCTCTTCCTCCCTCCCTCTCTCCCTTTCTCCTCTTTCCCTCTCCCCCTCCTTACTCCCCCCTCTTCCCTTTCCCTCCTCTTTCTCGCCTCCTCTTCTTCCCTCACTCCTCCTCTCTCTCCTCTCACTCTCTCATCTCCCTCCCCTCCCTCTCTGCCTCCTCTTCTCTCCCTTTTACCCTCTGTCTCTCTCTCTCTACCTCCTCTTCTCTCCTCCTCCTCTCCCTTCCTCTCTCCCCCTCTCTCCCCCCTCACTCCTCTCTCTTCTTCTTCTCACCTCCCTCTCTCTCCTCTCCCCTCTCTCCCTCCCCTCTCCCTCCCTCCCTCCTCTCTCCCTCTCCTTCCCTCCCTTCTCTCTCTCCCCTCCCTCTCCCTCTCTCCCTCCTCTTTCTCTCTCTCCCTCCCCTCTCTCCCTCCCTCTCTCCTCTCTCCCTCCCTCTCTCCCTCCCTCTCTCCTTCTCTCTCTCCCTCTCTCCCTCCCTTCTCCCCCCTCCTCCTCCTCTTCTCTTCCTCTCTCCCTCTCTCCTCTCTCCCTCTCTCCCTCTCTCCCTCTCTCCCTCCTCTCTCCCTCCTCCCTCCTCTTCTCTCTCACCTCCCTCTCCCTCTCTCCCTCCTCTTCTCTCTCTCCTCCCCTCTCCCTCCCTCTCTCCCTCCCTCTCTCCTCTCCTTCTCTCTCCTCTCCTCCCTCCTCTCCCCCCTCCTCCCTCCTCTTCTCTCCTCCTCTCCTCCCTCTTCTCCCTCCCTCTCTTCCCTCCCTCCTCTTCTCTCTCTCCCCTCTTCTTCCTCCTCCCCCATCCATCCCAGTCCCTCTCTCCCCTCCTCCCTCCCTCTCTCCCTCTCTCCCCCCTCCTCCCTCCTCCCTCCCCCAGGACAGTGTGTACACAGCCAGTCGCAGCACTAAGATCCCTGTACGCTGGACCGCTCCTGAGGCCGCGCTGCACCAGAGGTTCTCGGTCAAGTCGGACGTCTGGTCCTTCGGGGTCCTGCTGTACGAGATGATGTCCAGAGGAAAGACGCCGTATGAAGGTACACGCTTTATTTACTGATGTAACATACAGTATACAGTATCTGATTATCGCCAGGGACAGATCTGACACTGATTAGTTAGATGTTTGGGTTGGTTAGCTTTAGCTAGCTTGAGAGGCATCTGATGCAGACCTCTACCCAGAGGACCCTCCCCCGCAGCCTCACCTCACCTGATTCACCTCCATCCACAGCTCCCTAATACATAGTAAACAAATGATGTCCTTGAGCCCACGAAAGTTGGCGTTTTCTTGAAATTTTTTAAAACATCATTTTACAAAACTTAACATTGTTTTACATTAAAGACAAATCTTAACTTTAACCATAACAGCCATAACAGACTTTTTCACGCACAGACAAAATCTAAACTATATGCTATATGCTATATGCTATATGCTATGTGCTATATGCTATATGCTATATGCAATATGCTATGCTATGCTAAATGCTATATGCTATATGCTATATGCTATATGCTATATGCTATATGCTATATGCAATATGCTATGCTATATGCTATATGCTATATGCTATATGCTATGTGCTATATGCTATGCTATATGCTATGCTATATGCTATGTGCTATATGCTATATGCTATATGCTACGACGTGTGTGCCTCTTCTCTTGCCTGTGCTCCTTCTCCAATTTAAAGTGAGGCACCGGAGCTCGAGTCTTGGACAAGATATCTGGAATCATTTGTTGAAGGAAGCCTTGTCCCTCTTCCTCACCCTCTGGCCCTCCCAAAGTCTCAGATTGTTTTAGACTCAAGATCCAGCAGGTTGTTCTTCATGGTTTAGTTTTCCTCCCGCTCGGCGCTCTCAGATCCGCTCTCAGGACCCCCACGTCGGACTGCACTTTGTCAAATCTTGCATGGTTTTCCATCTTCATTTCAGCTTTTATTGACATCAGCCCCGAGCTCAATCAGCACAGCCATTATTTGGCCAAGCATCCTCTCCTCCGGGTGTGGGGTTCGCAGCTTGGAGACCCACTCACTTGGCCCCTCCTTCCATGAATCTGTCAACTTAAGCTGTCTTGATGTCAGAACATTCTTTCTTTCGGATCCTTTCTCAAACCTGTCCTCCCTCAGAGCGTCCTGTCCCTTGATGTTGGGGTTGTGTGGGGGGAAAATTGGGATTTTTGCTCAGTTTCTCAGTTTGTGATACGACCGACTAAACCAGCGCCATCGTGGAAAGTCTGGATTCTTTTAAAGTAAATTCATTGTAAATATTGACAAAGTCTTCCCAGTATCTAATGCACATGAACAAAAACCACCCCTGGATCTCTACTTTAGATGCCACAAAACTGGGACATTTGAAACAGTGATTTGAGAGGCTCAGAGGGAAAGGACCTCTTAAATGAATGACGCTAAATATTAACGTCAAAACTACAGGTATGTTTTAGATGAGGGAACAATAACACGGTTAAAACTGCGAAAAGTCCCTTGTGATGAGCTTTTGCACACGACACACCCGCCGAACACGGTCCTGTTGTTCAAGAGGATTCAGGACACAAAGTGTGAAGCCGCGCCCTCCTCAGTTATGCCCTTTGTCTGTCGCAATAAAACATGCAACACTCAAAAAGACGGCCCTCATTTTCATATGACTCGATGTAAATTTGTTATTAAGTCAGTCTGTTTTGCCTGTTGCATATCTCATTCCACTTTTAGAAATTTGGATTCTTGAGGAAAAAAAAATCATAAAAAATATATATATACCAGCCATAAAAAGCCAAGTAAAGTTCATCAAATTTAAGTAAATAAATCTAATTTTTACCTTTTTAAAATCACAATTTAAAAAAAGAACCAGACCGCATATAACCTCACCGGAGAAAGTTTATCTCCATGGTAACACGACAACTCTACCAGGCCATGTATTTTTTGGCTGTGGAGCATTCCTGCAGAGCAATAACATCTCCATGGAGACTATCATGCAGGAAATCCTCCCACTAGAAAAGTAACACCGTGCACCTTTAATAAATCTGTACAGAATATATGATTTTGAAGAAATTGCAAATATAAAAGTCTACTAAATACTTAGTAGATACTAAATATTTAGTTTGTACCTGACATCTAAAAAAAAGAACCTCAAGTAAACGGTAGAAAACACATTTATGACTGAACTTTTCTCCTCAAATGACATGTTTCTGAGTCCATTTGTTGAGGAAATTGGCGAGTTGAAGTGTCCTTTACCTCCCCCTACAGTCAGCAAGAGGAAACTACTGTCAGTTTTTCTTCACTCGCTCACTTTCCTCACTTGTCTCCTCTGCCCTCCCCCAGGTAAAAGCAACAAGGAGGTGCTGGACATGCTGGGCCAGGGTTACCGCCTGTCGTGCCCCACGCGCTGCCCCCCGAACATCTACCGCATCATGATGGACTGCTGGGCCTTCGAACCCTCCAAGAGACCCTCCTTCCACGCCCTGCACAGCCAGCTGGACAGCATCTACGCCAAAATCTACTTCAAAACCATCGAAGTATAGCATCGGGAGGAGCCGGCGGTGGACTGGCAAAGGCGCTCCGGTTCTTCTCACGCCAAAGCAGGTGCGAGAAGACGAGATGTCCACCGAAGACGGGACTTCAAAACCGCTAAGCTGTGACGCGGAGGAAATGCCTCGTGAACAATGGCGTTTCACACGGAGCGATGTCGACGCCCCTTTCAAACCGTGCCGTGAAATCTTTTGGATACAAGGGTAGTTTTGGTCACGCGTTTGGACTTTTGGTTCACGTTTTAGTTCACTTTAGGTTAGATCTGAATATGACAGGAAAAACTACAAAAGAAATGCTGGCACAGAATTGAAAGCAGGACTAATTTAAACTTGGCTTTCAAAATATGAATTCACGTTTGAGCTCACTTTGGATTTATTTCTTGATGTAGCACATTCACTGGCGTAAGAGGCGTTCAGACTGTTTAAAGGAATATTCAATCTTATTTCAAACCAAATTGTATGGAATTGTTTTGGTTTTTTGTGTTGTTGTTTTTTAAGGGGAGACACTGCAGTTTACTCTCTCAACATAGTGGAAACAACCAAATCTAAAGATGTTTCATTATTTGATTTAATCCTCTTGAAGCCATAGAATTCTCTGGGACATTGTAACTTCAGTGGTTGTTTTCTCCAAACAGAAGACACAGAGACACAAAGATCAGCCCGTAAAGAAGCATTTACACACCAAACTGCACAGACTTGGACTAGACGTTTCCTCTAATAAATATAATATACGTTTTTTTCACGTACAAAGCCTTATTCATACATGAAAAAGTGTGCGTAAACTACAGAAGAAGTTTCAAATTTGAGATGTTTTCCTTTTCCCCTGCAGTGTCTCGCCTGAGAAAAATCTTGTAAAAAGCCAAATAATTCCCAGCACAATGGCACCCTCTAGCGGTTCTCAGTGTGTACTGCAATTTTGTTTGCACGTTGGACCAAGTTTTGGCGTTTAAGTCATGTATTAGTCCTGTTTTAGACCTGGTTTGGTCCTGATTTAGTGCTTTTGACACACAGATTTAACCTTTTGGTAATTCTCTTTTCATTTTATTTCATTTGAAGCTTACACAATTCAGACCATATTCCACCCAGATGTATCCAGGTTTGAAAGCAGGTTTGAAGGGGCACAAAACCACTCCTACCTACAACTTGAGCACACTGGCAGCACCTGCAGCTGTTACTTTTCTATGTTTATATGACGTTGTCGTGAATGACTCTGCGTGCCATTATACGGGTGAGGAGCGTCTGACTGTGAGGCCAGGGCTAAAGCAAAGAGTGCAATAATGTGCAATAATGATCATGAAAAAAAAACAAATGTGTACAGTGTTGAAAAGGATTCGAAGCCAAACTGCTGTCCTCGTACGGTGCATAAGCTCATTTGAGTTCACGTCAAAGGGCACATATGCACAATTGTCTCTTTTGAGGTTTTGCCCATGTTCTACCATTGTTCCCTCATCTAAATCATGTGGAGTTGTGTTTCCTGTTCATGAGGTCCTCCGAGCCTCAGAAAACACTCAGTTTCACTCAAGTTTTCCCCAGATTCGTGACGTCAGAGGTAAAGATCTAGACGTCTCCTGTTCTGGTTTTTCAAGTCCATAAATCCTCACCAAACTCATTGTCGAGGGCCAAACGAACTGTTATTTACAGGGTAATTCCCTGTGCTGCCAGTAGACGGAGTGCTAACACAAATCCAGATGAGGGAACGCCAGGTAGAAAGCAATGTGCGGTTTTCAATGGATGCATTATTTTTAGTTGTAACAGCACTCCAGAGCACGTTTAAAGGTGTAAAATAACAGAACAACTAAAACGTGTGTCCTTTAAGTTATTATGCTAATATGCAATGGTAAGAAGGATTAAATGTTTCCACCGTTTTAGTCACTTAAAAACGTTTAATATAAATGACCGTTTTTCCAAATTGAAAGCTAATAAAGCGCCAAAAAAGCTGCTATTCACATTATTTTGTGAACGTATCGTAAAGTGTAATGAAAGCATTTTATTTCAGAAGCATTTGCCCTCTAACCCTGAAGGTTTGTGGTTCTGTCCTCCCAGCCTGCACTGCGCTGCTGTTGTGTCATCGAACTTGAAAACTACTCTGGGAAACTCTTGGTTCGCTTAAAACATTTACGATCGCAATAAATGGCAAATATCTCAAATTATTTAGCGCTTATTTACGAACAAATGATCTAAAAGTTTGTCGTTACATTTGTTTCCCTTTAATTAAATCTTTATTATTTATGAGTCTTGTTGTAAAAGTGGGCAGATTACTGAAATGATGTTAATATTGTTAATGTTGGTTTGAAGATATGCAACATTTCAATAGCAAGTATATTGTTTAATATTGTTTATAATAAAAAAAAAAAAGAAGAAACTTTCGAAACGAGAACGCATGTTGCAACGCTCCAGATAAAGGCGCATTTTTACAGTCTTTCACAGTTGCCTGATACTTATACTTTTAAAGACGTTTCTAATCGCCTGAATACATTTATACGGGATACTTCAACAAAGTACTGAGATATTCCTTTGTGCCCTTGTACAACCCACAGCACTAGTTTGTGTTTCAGACGGAATACAATCCACGAATGTTGAACCGGCGTTTCCTATAGCAACAAAGCAGAAATGGAGCCGTTAACTGGTTGCGGCGTATATATCAAAATGCAGATGTGTTTTCTCTTGTTTATGGTGAATATCTATGTTATTCCTGAACCTGACCTCACGAAACAAAAACTGACGCAAAGCTCAATGTCTTTTCTGGGATGATGTAATAATCACAATGGAATCGCTTGTATTCTGGCCCTGAACCGTATCATTATTATTCTATACTATTATTTCTACACTATTATTTCTTTTGTTTTCTTTTGTTTTTTCGCACCGGACAGTTTTGCACCACTCGCTCGGCAGGTGCGACGGCGCCATCCGCAGTCCAAATTCTTTCCGGACAGTATCCCAGGCGTGCGACAGTAACAATGGCCCCCCTCGTCTCGGTTTGTCGTCCCTTTTCACGCTCGCGCACCTGGTATAGCGCATGTTTGCCTCTGTCCAGCTTTAAACTGAGCAATATGAATGCAATATGACGAAAAAAAAAAAAGAAAAAAGAAATGTAGACACGAACACTAATGATGTGGGTCGTTTTAGCCGTAACGAGGGCCCGGAATGTTCCTACTGTCGTTTGTTTACGCGCGCACACAAAAAAACTGTGGCTCCAGAAGTACTTCCAGCTCTGAGTTTAAAGTGCCCCCTATAGGTCGAATGACTCATTGAACTAAAATGCAGTTGAGCATTTAAATTTTTTTTCAAAATTATGAGCTCATTTTTTTAGGTTTATAATTTCACTTCCCGTTTGTAATTGATGACATCACACTAGGAAATTACCCAGCAACCACTGGTAAAAAACTCTAATGTCACCATTTTTTTTATTTGACGAATGAAAATATATGAGAGCGACTTTTTTTGTTGAATTAATGTTTAGAATATCAAAACAGTAGTTTATTTTGTGTAAATTATGCATAAAGTTTGTCTGGATTGAGTGTATCTAGTGTGATGTCACTTCCTGTCATTTTCTGCAGCTTTCTAAACTTTTCTCCACAAATACCTGCTCGATTGGTGTAAAACTATCACTTATATGTACGACAGGTACAAATACACCAAATAAAGTCAAAATTAGAAAATCGTAAAAATAATAACAATGCAGTCAAAACGACTCCGATTGAGACGACAGCGGACTTAACTTTGTAAACAACAGTGGCGTTCCCGTTTCCGTAACCATGACATTGTTTCATTTTGGTGTCAAATTAAAGCGACAAGAATGCGAAGCACGTTTTGTGTGCGAACGAGCCGCGCCGTATCCAGAGGCGTGCGGCTCGACCTGTACGTCATAGTCGACCGCCGGTGCGCGGCGGTGACTCTAAGGACACGCCGCGCCAAATCCTGGATCCGAAGAACGATCCTCTCCTTCTGAGCCCCCCCCTCCTCAAAAAAAAAAACCCCACTTGGTTTCAAATTTCCTCGAGAATCGCGACGTCAACGTGTAGAGGTTCGGAAGTCTCCTGCGCTGTCCGTAAAACGTCACCAGACTCAGGACAAGCTAGCTTTTAAGGAGACGGGATTCTAACACAATTGCTGATGAGGGAACGCCTGACTGATTCGTGCTTTCAGTAGATGCGTTTATTTGACGTTCTTAAAACATGAGATGCCAAAGCAAAGGTGCAAGAGCATGTTTGAAGGCCAATAACGAAACAAATAATAATGCAGAATATGTTAAGTCGTGTGAGCCGCTAACGTCCCGCCAAAGACCCAAAGTAGCGTGCTAAAAGTTGAATGGAAAAGCGGGTCGTGTCGGGGTGTATTTTGAAGCAGAGAGAATAACAGAAAATAAATGTGTCCGTCCTGTCATCCATTTCCTTGTTTTAGCTGTTTTTGCTGCATCTACTCAACATTCCACAGGTATCCATCTGTCATTCCCATTGTTGGGAGTTTTACATCCCAGTTACATTGTTTTAAAAGTCAAATGTCAATCATCTCGGTTCAATATTTATGGATATTCCAGTCCAAACTACTAAATTCAAGTCATTTATCCTCAATAGTATTTTTTATTTATTTTTTAGTTCCAGAAAACACTGAAAACATTTGACACTCCGATCTGATTTCTGAAGTTATCAGATTATCGAAGATGTCATGTAAACGGCTACATCTGAAGTGAGTAGTCTGATTTCTTTCTCAAACGCGGTCAAAGTCAAAACATGAGAGCGATGGGAAAGTTATTCTAAAATGCATTGTTTTTGTCTTTGTCTTCCTGTTCCCGATGCGCTGCACAGTTCCTCTGCATGTTCTGCACAAAGCCACGCTCGTGAAGGAACTGTGAGCCATACGAGACCCTCCGGCTTTGGGCCACGTCAACAATTTATGACGCTAATAAAGTATTTTCCGTATATTGTTGCCATGTGTTCTGTCTGCTTCCCCCTGCGGGACAAAAAAGGAAGTGCCGCCGCCGTTATCGCGATGAAGGAGGAATTCGTTCGCAGCGAAAACGGTCACGGTTACGGTCACTTTGTACCACTTTGTATTGACTACACCTTAATTATCCTTAATAAAGCGTGAACAAAGACTTAATAAACTATTTCGTCAATAAAACTATTAAAGCTGTAGTGGTTATAAAGCGTTACCATGACATTTGTAGTGCCTAATTCTGTCAACATTTTCCAATCGATCATAATAAGAGAAAATACTAAATAAGAGCGATTTTACACAACTGTCACTAATCCAATGCAACGGGCCAACAATCCCACTTGCTCGTCACCATGGAGATGTTATGGCTTTGTCTAGAAGGTTCCACAGCATGGGGCATTTACTCAATTACACCTGTTTTTACTACTTAAAATAAAACCTTTTAAACATGCAAGGAACACTTTATTATTACTACACTTTAATTAATGCTCTTAATTAACTCTCTTAATTAAGTCAGATTCATTCATAAACTATTTGTTCATTATGATTTACGTCGTTGTTCATGCGTTATTAATGCGACTTAAAGTGTAGCCCATAACGTGTGGGCCGGTCTCTTACTCGAGTATTATATTGTACAGCTGAGACGGCTGAAATATAAGGATGAAGATGAAGCTCAGTGCAGCCGTGGAGACCTTTGGAGGAGTGTTATGAACATGGCCTCCAGTAGCCCCCCACAAAGAGGACAAACGACAATGACTGAGTGAATGTGGAGCCTGAGTTTGAGCCGAGTCTCAAAGTGTGTTGTTTCGAGCAGATTGTTCCGAACCTTGGTCCAATTCCTGCTTTTTGGAAGACCTCGACAGTGATACCTTTTCACAAATCAAACACACACCCCCCCCAAAAAAAAATGTAGTGAGTTCAGACCTTTGGCACTCTAAAGACTCACGTTTTGTTTTGGTCTGAAGGAAAACGTGATCCACTGCAAAAGGAGTGGAGGATGCGGACTGTCCTGAAGTCCACGTGAGACTTCAGTTTGCAGACTTTTCTTCTTCTTTTAATAAAACCCTGATCCAAAGACTTGCTGCTGATTTTACTCTGCCAGACCAGCTTCTTTTATTGATTTTAAATGTTCTAAATGTCCAGGTGTGTTTTTGTTAATGGACAAATGACTCCTCCCTTTAATCCTAACACCGGAACTCCTCAGGGTTGTGTCCTTTCACCTCTGCTTTTTGTACACAGACAGCTGCAGGTCCTTAGAGAGCAAACTCCTTCTAACATTTTCTGATGACACAGTTTTGGTGTCTACTTTCTGGTGCAGAAGTAAACCGTGGCGTGTGAGGACGATTATCTTAAAACGATTGTACACTGACTTTCACTGTTCTTTTGTCGAACGCCGGCTCACGTTTTCTTTCGTTTGCTGGTTCCAAGGCTCTAGAATCACTGGGGTTCAACTGAGAGACCTTCACGCTCTGTGGGAGGAGCCAGTGGGAGGAGCCGGTGATGAGGAAAGCCTCCTGGGACGACCCCGCCTCCCGCTGACACCATGATGCGTTTTTCAAAGTCTTTAGTGGCCTCTGCTTTGAAACAGTTTTATTGTATACTGCGGTGTACTGGACTCAACTGAAGTTCCTCTTTTTAAACTGTGAAATCTACACACTGAATGCAGTACTTTATGTATGTGTGTGAACTGCTCGAGTTAGAACTTAGTTAGATCTTAGTTGACTAATCGTAGTCGAGTATAATGAAGAATAATTGCAGTTGTATTTACAGACTCTAAAACACATTTAAATAAACTTTCAT
>BJKM01000650.1:313043-328352 GCA_015082035.1 Chaenogobius annularis
CACCAATCGAGAAGGTATTTGTGGAGAAAATCTGTAGAAAATGACAAAGTTTAGAAATAATTTAGACAAAGAAATCACTTTTTGGACCCTCTAAACAGTAATTCAACAAAATAAAGTCACTCTCATATATTTTTATTTGTCAGATTAAAAAATTGTGACATAAGATGAGTTGTTGGACAGTGTTTGCTGGGTAATTCCCTAGTGTGATGTCATCAATTACAAATGGGAAATGAAATTATAAACCTAAAAAATGAGCTATTCTGTGATTAAATGTTTGTAATTTTTTGCAAAATTCTTAATGTTTTCATCTTAACTGCATTTTAGTTCAATGAGTGTTGAAAGATGTAGTCATTATAGTAATTCCCCAATTTGAGTCCGTTCCAAATTTGTGTCCAAATTCGACCGGCACAAGCGCACAAACATATGTCTCTTACTACGGCAACACGCGAGGACAAACTACATCTAATGTGCTATCAATGTTTTTTAACTCTTTAAACCGGTTTCTTTTCAGTTCCATTTTCATCGTGATGAGTTTCGAAGTGTTTTTTAAAACGTTCAGAGCGAGCAAGTTTTACCGTCACAGTAAAGCTAACAACAGCTAGCATGCTAACAGCGCACTTCCTGCTTTGTTGAGTATAAAACTTGTTTTCTTTTCCCCCAAATACCTACTTTTACAATATATCTGTACTGGGACAAAACAGATTTGACTTTCTTACAGAGAAAACAAACAGAATTGCAGAGAAACATGGAGGTCAGCTGACTTTAGTGTAGCAGTTTGGTGATTACGGCAGATACGATGTGTTGTGTCTTTATCTAAAAAAATACTGTAATGAAACTATCTTAACAAATTCTATTCAACTTTAATCACAAAATTTTAACCGTTACTGGCTGTTTAAATAATAAAAATCTTGTCAAGCTAACGGCTAGCATGATTGACGCAAATTTGGCATGTGACGGGCCCTCAATCAGAAACGGTGAACTTCGAAAGGGAAGAAACGCAGCGACCTTCCACCTTTGACAGTGTTAAATAGTCTCTTTGTTTCGCGGGTGTTTTGTTGGAAACCAGATGGTCTGATAAATCCATTTCCACATTGTGAAGCAAGCAGCCGCCACTTCTCTGTTTTGTGTCTATGTTTACCAGAGAGAAGTGCTGTGGTCGATGGAACCGCTGCAGGTGTCGGAGCAAAGAAAAGAAAGGACTGAAAAAAACAAGGACATATTTGTGTTCAAAATTCCAAAATTGCGGTTCAAAAAGTGAAGTGGATTACAATGAGATTTCAATAGAAAAATCCAAGTGGTTTTGTCAGATATCAGAGATTTAAACACATTTACTATTGTGTTTTACTTTTTGAGACACTTCCTTCAAAATCCAGATGTTTAGGTTTCACTGGACAAATACTCACAGAAATGTTCAGCCCACAATAGATTTTTCATTTCCTCTGATCAGATTTATTACATATTTTAGCACAAATTATACTTGTGTGAAACTCAAACACAATTCTGACAATTCTAGAAATGTGTTTTTTGTTTTCATTGTTTGTGTTGCAAAAATGAACAGACAGTTGCTCATTGTTTTCTTATGAAGGCTTCAAATTCTTCTGATGTCAGTTCATCTTGGAAAATGCATTACAGTCTCAGTCTTACGTCGTTTCCCGTCCAGTTGCTGCCTTTCCTGGATTTTTAACATTCTAAGCATTTTGGGTTTTGGGTTTTATATGTCTGACTTTCTATATGATTTTTCCCGACAGGTAACAACTCTATTATCTTCAAGTTTATAACTGAGTATTATTCTAAAGGTTTAGGTTGAGGAGAGTCATGCTGTAGTACTGTATAATAACAGCATATTGTCTGTCGTTTGCAGATGGTACTTCGGGACAATGAACCGTTTCGAGGCACAGGGCCACCTCATGGGCCCGGACAACGAGACCGGGGCCTTTATGATCCGACAGAGCGACAGAGAGTCTGTGGGATATGTGCTCTCAGGTAAAACCACTGGACTCTTGTTGATGTCCTACTTGGTTTGAGTTGTTACTCCTTTACCTGTAGCACCTGTAGCACCTGTAGCACCTGTAGCACCTGTAACACCTGTAGCAACTGTAGCATCTATAGCACCTGTAGCGCCTGAAGCACCTGTAGCACCTGTAACATCTATAGCACCTGTAGCACCTGTACACCTGTAGCACCTGTAGCACCTGTAGCACCTGTAGCACCTGTGTAGCACCTGTAGCACCTGTAGCACCTGAGCCTGTAGCACCTGTAGCACCTGTAACATCTATAGCACCTGTAGCACCTGTAGAACCTGAAGCACCTGTAGCACCTGTAGCACCTGTAGCACCTGTAGCACCTGTAGCGCCTGAAGCACCTGTAGCACACTGTAACATCATATAGCAGCAGTAGTACTTTAGCACCTGTAGCATCTATAGCACCTGTAGCACCTGTAGAACCTGAAGCAGCCTGTAGCACCTGTAGCACCTGTAGCACCTGTAGCACCTGTAACATCTATCGCAGCAGTAAAACCTGTAGCACCTGTAGCACCTGTAACATCTATAGCACCTGTTAACACCTGTAGCACAAGCAAGCACCTGTAGCACCTGTAGCACTCTAACATCTATCGCAGCAGTAACACCTGTAGCACCTGTAGCAGCACTGTAGCATCTATAGCACCTGTAGCACCTGTAGCACCTGTAGCACCTGTAACACCTGTAGCACCTGTAGCACTGTAACATCTATCACAAGCAGTAACACCTGTAGAAAGTGCTAGCACCTATAGCACCTGTAAGCACCTGTAGCACCTGTAGCAACCTTTGCACCGGAGCACCTGTAGCACCTGTAGCACCTGTAGCACCTGTACAGCACCTGTAGCGCCTGTAGCACCTGTAACATCTATCGCCAGCAGTAGCACCCTGTAGCACCTGTAGCACCTGTAGCACCTGTAGCACCTGTAGCACCTAGTAAGCACCTGTAGTCACCTGTAGCACCTGTAGCACCTGTAGCGCCTGTAGCACCTGTAACATCTATCGCAGCAGTAGCACCTTGTAGCATACTCTGTGGCACTACCTGTAGCACCTGTGTAGCACCTGTAGCATCTATAGCACCTGTAGCACCTGTAGCAACCTGAAGGACCTGTAGAAAACCTGTAGCACCTGTAGCACCTGTAGCAATCTATAGCACCCTGTAGCTAACCTGTAGCACCTGTAGCACCTGAAGGACCTGTAGCACCTGATCAGGGTGATGAGTGACAATATGAATCGTACTGTGTGTTTTTGTGAGTGGATGAAAAACAATCTGAGTAATATGAGAAACCGTGGTGAACTCGCTCCATTGCCAACACGTGTATATCATATTTTTGGTTATATTATATGACTTATTTGCTTTTGTGGAATTTGTTGAGTGATGAGAAGGAGTTAAAGATATAAACAGAAAGATTGAAAGACTGAAAATGTGGAAAGAGTGTGTGTTTATATGAAAACTTGAGAGGTAGTTTGGTTAGTTGCTCATTGCTTGTTTTTATCATCTATATAATTAGCATATTAGTTTCACCCAGTTGGGAAAATTACGGTGTTTGTACGCAAAGTTCAAGAACAGCAGGATAATAAAAATATGCTAAAATCAATACTCAAGATATGGACTATGAACTGCGGTTATGTATAGTAAACATATAGACTATGACTGGGGTTATGTACAAACATATAGACTATGGCTGTGGTTATGTACAGTACAACATATAGACTATGACTGTTGTTATGTACAGTACATATAGACTATGACTGTGTACGTTATGTTACAGTACAACATATAGACTATGGCTGTGGTTTATGTACAGTACAACATATAGACTATGGCTGCTGGTTTATGTACAGTACAACATATAGACTATGGCTGTGGTTATGTACAGTATAACATATAGACTATGGCTGGTGGTTACGTACAGTACATATATGACTTATGGACTGTGGTTATGTACAGTACAACACTATACGACTGACTGCAGTTATGTACAGTACATATAGACTATGGCTGTGGTTACGTACAGTAAATATAGACTATGACTGTGGTTATGTAAACGTATAACATATAGACTATGGATGTGGTTATGTACAGGACATATATGACTATGACTGTGGTTTGTGTACAGTACTAACATATAGACTATGGCTGTGGTTATGTACAGTACAACATATAGACTATGGCCTGTGTTTTATGTACAGTACCACATGGTTATGTACAGTACCACATATAGACTATGGCTGTGGTTATGTACAGTGGCAGGTGTTGGACCATTCAGAACGGTTCCATGCACCTCTAAACTATTATGATCTTGTATCAGTGATTGAGGCTGACCGTTAAACAGTCATAAACCTGCCACAGACTTTGGTACTTTGGCACTTTGGACCAGTTTTAGCTCATGTCAACAGATTCACACATTCCACACATCCTAAATCAGGACACTTTTATCAGTTCTCTCACGACTGAAGAGATAAGAGTCTCAAAAGCAAGTTGTTACGTAATTATTTATTTGCGTTGTATTTTCAAACTAGTCGAAACAGACAAAAAAGCGCGTTTGTATGTACAACAAGTTTACATGAAGCTGTCATCCAGGACGTGCTCCTCTAAAGTCCTTACATCTTCACTGCAAAACGTGTCTTTTTATCCTCCATGTTTTTGATATACAATGCTATAAATTATACAATATAAAAATACCAAAGCTGTGGTGTCTGTTGTAATTTGAACAGTTCTCTCTTTGGATGTGTTTGCAGTGAGGTCGAGCGTGCGGGTCAAGCACTTTAAGGTGATGAAGGACAGCAGCGATCAGTTTCCACATCGAGCCCTCTCCTCACTTTCCCTCCCTGTTTCGACCTGGTGGAGCACTACAGCAACTGCAGCCTGAGCAATGCCGGAACACTGGGCAAGCCATGCAAGCGGGTAGGACTGAACACTGGGCAAGCCATGCAAGCGGGTAGGAACTGAAACACTGGGCAAAGCCATGCAAGCGGGTAGGACTGAACACTGGGCAAGCCATGCAAGCGGGTAGGACTGAACACTGGGCAAGGCCATGCAAGCGGGTAGGACTGAACAGAACACAGGCAGCAGTGCAACACGGGCATGACTGTAAACTGTAAACTCATACACTAGTGTACGCAGACACGGATTATTTGGGCTGAGTTGTCTTGCCCATGGACACAACGTCAGGAATGCTGGATTCTGAGGAAGCCAGAATCGTACCACCAACCTATGGCCCAGTGTGTGGGAGAGCCTTGTGATCGGAAAACAACCACAATACCAACTGAACTACTGCCACATGCACACATTTAGAAAAACATCATTAAATTATCTGTCAGTAACTAAGGTGTTTCGAGCTGTTGGAGCTTGACATAATTAACCACTAATTAAGCCACTAGGCAGAGATATTCACAAGTCTTTGGCCTCAAGTCCAAGTCCAGTCAAATTTGCAGCAGTAACTGAACCAAAGTGCTTTCCAGAAGTGCAGTAAAAGATTTAAGAAACAAGTCAAAATACTACACAAAGCAATAGAAATACACTGTATATGTCATGTATTGAAAGCAATCACTAGCCACAAAATGGAAGACAAGAGAATATTTATTGATAATAGTGATGATGATGACATCGATGATAGATTGATGATAGATTGATTAGAGTTGGCTGGGTAGAGACTCAGGATGGGGGCTCCTTCTCAGGTGACCGGCCCAGCTGATTCAGAACCCGCCCCCTCCTTCAGTCCTTTAGAGGGGTCGTCTCGCTCCGGAGTAGAGAGAGATAAAGGAGAGCGGAATTCTTACATGGAGATAGGAATTATTGACGAACTGCAGATGGTAATGACGTCACTATGAGCGATGGATGAGGGAAATGAATGGTCAAAGAGCTGTATGAGATTGAGAATGAGTGGGATGAAAGATAGATGAGAGGGAGTCGGATTTAAGGTGGTTGCTGAAGATTGAAGAAGAGGAATTAGGACGAGCGTCAGATTTCGGGACAGCGAATCGTGAGTAGGAGTTGGCCGATTATGGTGAATTGAATATGAGTTATTTGGGTGACGAATTGATAGAGTAGACTGAGAGCCTAAAGACCGACGAGATACGGCAAAATGGAATATCTCTTACTCATCTACTAGACAGGCGTTATCGAATGAGTGCCTTCTGACTTATCGAACCCCAAAAGAACGTCTGGAACGACAGTGGGATATCATTCAAACGGACGTGGAGGATCCAATCGAGAAGACAGAAGCGAGCTGCCTCCTCTTGAAAGCCTTGGATCGAGTGAAGGAATCACGTCAGTGAGGAGTTCCGTGGTCACAGGAAAATGTTTTTTTAAATGCTGTTGGAATCTGCTTCTGTGCGTTGACTTGAGAGGTGCACTAAAGCTACTTATCAGATTCTTGGTCCAAAGTCTAGAAGAGTCAGAGAAGACTGCAAGGAGTTGGCAGGAGCTGGAGTGCGCTGAGCGGTCTTCGATGCATCGATTGATATACAATGGATTGAGGTGCACGCTGAGAGATGTCTCCACTGAGAAAGAAAAGCAGGAAATGGAATCGCCGGAGCTTTTTGAATTGGGAGCTGGAGGAAGAATGAGTTGAGATTGTTCGAGTTATAGTGATGGCAGCATGATAAAGGATGAGACGTACGTCTGCGCCTCGTGATAAATTATGACGACGGGTGGATCAGAGGTAGAACACTGGCTGCAAAGAACCTTGTGAGACATAGAAAGGATTGGGAGGCTTCCAGCAATTGAGGGTCAAAGGATTAGGGGAGATGTATGTAGAGGATTCAGAGGGGATTCCTGGTGCCGCACGGGACAGTCTCTTGGTAGTAGGACCGGCAACCCCGGTGCCCGAGGAAGTCTGGAGAGGACGGTCTAACTTCCGGTGTCCGGGGACAGCTTCTGAGAGACGGCAACCCGGTCCCTGGAGAGGGCAACTCTGGAGAGACGGCAACCCGGTGCCCGGGAAGCTCTGGAGAGACGGCAACCGGCCCGGTGTCCGAGGACAGCTTGGAGAGACGGCAACCCGGTTCCGGTGTCCGGGGAGCTAGCTCGAGAGTGTACGGCAACGCCGGTTCCGGGGACAGCTCTGGAGAGACGGCAACTGGAGAGAGCTCTCTCGGTGTCCGGTGGATCAGTCTCTGAGATGATCGGCAATCTTCCGGAGTCCGGGATGACAGCACTCCTGGAGAGGACAGTAAATGTTCTTAGTCCTGCTTTTGTCTTTTGCTGTTTTAGTCCTGCTTTGGTCTTTGCTTTAGTAACTTGTAATATTGTTTATACTTTTTTTTACTTCTCTGAATGGTAAAGTCCTTTGGGTTGAATTTGTGTGTTGTTTGAATTGCGTTGTTTGTGGATCTGTTTAGATGAGATAAAACATTTGTTATTGTGGTGTGATTTTGGTCTTTAAGGCTTTGGCATTTTTCACATTATCTGGAGATTTGCTATGCTCTAACAAGACTAAACTGCAAATCGCCTTTTGGACGTCAACCTGCACATTACTTAATATTATGTTGAAATGATCTATGGGAAATGCGTTTTTCTTCTGGCACGAACCTGAAAAGACTCATAATTACAGCTGAGTGGTGTCTGCTTGAAAACACCAGTAAGATGATGCATTTTAATCGCGGAATCTTCCACCTACGCCAAAACAAAATCATCAAATTATGTTTGATTGCGATTCAGGTAATGTGCGAGAAAGTTCCTGTAAAATGTGTTGGGTTCAAGTAGAGCAAAAAAATGTGAAAAGATTTTTATTTTTAAAAAAAAATTAAAATGACACATTAATGACGTTAATATTTGTATTGTAATTTGTTTTAAACATGGTACTTCTGCTGTGGAATTAAAGTAATGCAAGTACTGAGAACTAAGTATTTCCAGCAGTCAAAAGTTCCCTGATCAGGATTTGGAATTAGCATGCCCTCTACTGGCAGCAGAGGCAATTACCATGGATAGAGAAAAAAAAGCTAGCGTGCCCCAGCATGCTACAGCGTAAGCACAAAGACATGCTCAGAACGAGTCCGGCGATGGAGAGTTCTGTATTTGGGCCTCAGGACCCCTGCCATGGACCATCTCTGGAGCTCCTCAGATCCTCCTGGCAGTAGCAAAAAAGGCCCTCACAAAAAATGGATGACACAAAATGCACTGACGATCAAAGACTGGACATTACGTCAAATGGAAAAAATTACATTCGGACTTAATTTGAAAATGGATCATTTTGATAGAATTTATTTTTTTATTTTATCTTTTATTTGGGTTTTGTGCCATGATTTTCTCTTCTTTTTTATTATTTGCTGGATGTCTACTGTTTTTGATTATATTTGTTTTTTCTGTTTTTTCTTTCATTGTGTTTTTTATGTGTTGTTAAATTTAAAAAAATAATAAGAAAGAAGAACATTCATCTAGTAAATTAAAGTTTATACTATACTATGGAACAATCCTAATCCTAAACCACAATAAACGTACAAAGTGCCCTTATAATGAAAGTCTGGGACAGAATAATGACACATTTCAGCAGTTTTTAAAAAACAGATTTACAGCACATTTGGGAGATTTAAACATACTGTGATTCAAACGTGTGAAGCACTTTGTGGATTACAGTGTTGAATCAAAAGCAAACCGTCATATTAAGTTTTTAACGTGCTTTTAAAGTCTAGAGTGTGGACACGTGTGCGCTGTCTGCAGTGAGGCTTTACCCAGGCCCAAAATGTGTCCCATATTACACCGTGTAACTCAGAGCATATAAAGGTTCAGGTTGTCGTGAGCTGACCTTAATATTACAGACATTTGTATGAAACAGTATGGCCAAATAAACTGTAACTATAAAGCCTACAGCAGAATCAGTGTCTCACTATGCTTTCCTTATTTGACTGTATACATGATCTCGTTGTCTTGTCCGCAGGCTCTCGGTTCATCTTGCTCCAGGGCAGTCAGCTGGATGCGTCTGATTGGCTGAACCCGGCTCAGATCTTGTTGTATTACCAGCAAAACGCCAGCGGGCCCTGGGTGAACGAGCTGTGTGGACGTCGCGCCTGCTCGACCCCTGCGAGCACCAGTGTGAGTCCGACACAGGTCAGAGCCAAGACTTTCACTATATTATTATTAGCACTATGTAGTTTTCTGTTACTGCATATACGGTACAGTGGGAGCTGCAGTGTACATGTGCTTATGCTATGAGAGAATTAGCTAGGTTTAGAAGTGGCAATAAATATATTCAAATTATGTTGCAATTTTGCATTATTTACTGCAGGCACTGCTTTTTTAATTTCATTTTTTACAAATGGTTTAATATTTGATAACAAGTAATATCAACAAAACCCATACAAGGTTTTAGAAGATAAAAATAGTCTCATGTATTTAAAAAAAAAAAAAAAATATATATATATATATATATATATATATATATATATTATGGATTGCATTATTTGATCGATCTGTTTGGCGACATATAAAGCATAATTTTTTTTAGAAAATATATGTACTTTTTTCGCGTGTTCACCCTCTGTCCAGGTAGGTTCCATCGTAAAAGAAATTGAACTCTGTCAACTGACTAACCTTTGACCTATACACAACGGCTGGGGAAATGACCAGTTAGCACATTGAAAATACAATACTACTCTTCATGAATGGATGATCATGTTTTACCTCGGGGAATTTTTAAAGGGAAAATATGATGCGTTATTTCTATTGTTATTAGCCTTTAAACATGCCCTTGAGTACTTTAGTTTGGCATCTCATGTTTTCGAACTGAAAAAGAAAATATTTATAATCTCCACCTATTTCTAACACTGCAAACTGTGTAATTACCCCAGACTGTTTTTGACTGTCAGAGGGGAGAGGATTTTTGAACCAAGATTCCTCAAACTAGCGTGAATGAGGCTAAATGCTACTCCAGGTCATTTTGCATAACATGTGCCCTTTAAAATATTCCTATTATTTTTCTTTGAATCTTATGCCCTTCATTGGTTTGACTCCTTTTTGCAGCAAAGAAAAAAGTACATATATATTATTGGAAATGGTTTAATCCAGTTTTAAAAAGTACTCTATTGACATACTAATTTCATGGCATTATGGTTGAACAGAAATAATGATGTTTTTCCCATTGGACCAGAGCACCTGCTGCGACTCACTGCTAATACACCTCGGCTAATTAAAATCAGTTAAAAGGACAGCTCTGGTAATGGGAAAGATGGATGAAATGTGTTAATCAGTGCGTCTCACTCCACTTCCTCAGTTTAGTTTAGTTCAAGGTTTATGCTCTTCTGCCTGTCTCCTGTTATAAATAGATCAAAAGTATGGATTGGCAGCCTGCAACACACATTGAAATTATGTCCCAAAGCTATTGTCAGGATATTTGGTAAAAACCTTTGTAGAATTGTGGAAGCACAGATTCAAAAGCAGTTTCACAGGCAAGGACCACAACCTCAGACTACGTTGTAAATTATGCATGACGACAATGATCATGGACAAAGTTTTATTTGATAAAGTGATATTCGACAAAGTCATACTCGGCAAAGTGATATTAAAAGGCCGATTTGGGGCTCCTGAGGAGGCGATCAGCACTCTGGCTTCTGTCTCCCTCATACCTCAAAGACGGAAGGAATGAGAAGTAGTAAAGAGGGAATGGCGAGTGTGACCATAAACCGAATAGATGGTATAAATAGGGTAGGGACAAGAGAAGGCTTGAGATGTGGTCCTGCTCCTGAAGATAACTACACTTATCTTCATTTTAGTCATGTAAAGAGAGTTAAGAGATTTTTGTCATTCCTGTTCTTGAAAAATAAGGAAAAGAGTCATCTTGCAAATAACATTGCTCAACGGTACAGTTTGAAATATATATATAACAACAACAATAACCGCTGACTCATCCAGAGTGACAAATCTGATAGCTGTACCTGTAAAGTTACGTGCTAACAGCTCCAGGTTAGAGTCCCCTTTGCACCGGCCCCTCCATCACTCGCTACTCACAACGCCTTCCGCCTGTCACAAAGTCAATAACCCAGCTGACAAGTACACATCACCTGTATCTACCTGTGTACTGTCGGCGTCTAATAGCTGTTGCGAGTCTAAAATGTTCTTTGAATCAATTATTTTTTTCTCTCTCCTCGCTCTGAATACATCACAAAAGCTGAAAGATGGAACCAGAAATGTAAATAAGGTTTGCGTACAATGTCTGTATGCACTGTCTCCTTTCTCATAGCAGTGCTGTTCATGAAATTGTAAATAGACTTGGTAGACTGAATAGCAAAACAACATATTGATGTAAAAGGCAGGCCGGGTACAGAATAAAGCTGAAACTTAGTTCAAATGGCTAAACCAGTGAGAGAGAAACATGATGCATTCTGGGGTAAAAAAATCAGACTTCCAAGTATCCCAGAAAATCAATCAAAACACAACTGATATACAGCATAGACTTAAAGTGTATCGTAGTAAGGTGTAACGATTCAGGACCTATGATTCGATTCATCACAATTCTGTCACAATTCTTTAAAAAAATTAAAAATTATTCTCATAAAAAATTAAATACAACTTTTTAAATTATTGTTATTGTTAAATGATAATATGTAAATTGCAAAATTGTAGCCTAATTTAGTTTATGGCACTAGTTTTTTTCATTTCATATTCGGCTTAAAAATAGGCTTTCTTATATTTTAGTTAAATGTGGGCTGATTTTCTTGTGAACTTTGGCTAGTGTGGTCATGCTGCTTGATGAATTTAGCCTGTGCGTGTGCCTGTGCGTCTTCACAGCTTTTTGGTGAAATATTTCTCCAGATTTACTTGTTGGAAACACACGCTGTTGACCACCGACTGCTTCGTCCGTGCACTTGCTCTGTCCCAGTGCAGTTCTGTGTGTGTACGTGTGTGTGTGTGTTTGTCTTTGTTGCATCAGTGTGGAGATGCAGCACGGAAATGCCACGTCCCATGTTTTTAAGAAATGGTTAAAAACAGGGAGTTTGCGTCTTTCCTTTCATCTCTCCTCTCGCTCCCTCTCGCTCCAAACACACAGGAAGAGCAGAGCAGATGTGGGGGAAGGCAGACACAGGTGAGCAGACAGTGGGGACAGCACAGCCCTGTTCTCTGTATGCATAAACACCAGCACGCGGTCACTGTCAGCTTTTTATGAGCCGGCCGCTATGAAAGGATAATTTCCCAGCCCGACCCAAACCAACAATCTTGTTTCCATCACTTTGCGTCAGTCCACAGCGCGGCGTGCGAAAGCTTCAACAGGGATCAGTTATGATGTCCGTTTTATTTAGTTTGTTGTGTTTTAAGAAGTGCAGCGCTGACTGATGAGAGAGTTCGCTTTTCTATCTTTTGTGGCAACAAGAGGAACGTAAAAGAGCTCCAGGTTTATGCATGCAACGCCAATTGCATCGCTGCATTCAATGACGAGTTCAGTGTGTGATGTTTTGATTTTTAGCCATATATTCTACATCAAATGAAAAACTAAAATCGTGTCTTTTTTTTCTTAAGGATTTTTTGTCCCGTAGACTTTATTTGACAGGAGAGCTGAGAGGGAAATGGGGATGAGCAAGAATGGACGACATGCAGTAAATTGTCAGTGTCGGGATTCAATCTCACGACACTGCGGCCGGCTGCACATGGAGCCGGGCATATATCCATTCACCCAGTCACACACGCATTCACACACCAGTGTACGCAGACCCAAGGACTCAATGGCAGTAGTCACCTGAGGCAGCTACGGTCGCACCGCCAACCTGTGGGTCACACTCAGAATCAGAAAAGAGGTTTATTGCCATTGTCAGTAAACTAAGTTCACAAACTAGGAACTTGCTTTGGCATTAAGGTTCAATTTACAATAATTAATAATAATAATAATAATAATAGCAACATATATCAAAAAGGGCATCCGAACCGCCGCATCAGAAGCACTGAGCACTCTAGCTCAATTTACAAATAATAACCTTTTGCTACAGACGCAAATATTACAAAAGTCTGTAAAACAATAACACTTTTAATAGAAAATGCAAACTGATTCTCTCTTTAAATCAGTTTAGAGCTTCTTCAAGCTTAGCACTGGTATACCTTTTTAGAATCTCCAAAAAAAAAAGTTAACTCTGTTGCTTGTAATTACATGCAATAATTAGTTAAGCGTAATGGCGTCGAGCTGCATGTTATTGTCTTAGATTATACTTTTAAAGGTAATGTAATATAAATCATTACTTTTTTCTAACAATGTTATAAATAAATAATGGAAACGCCATCCAATAATGCAATAGCTTACAGCGGTTGTGTCAATGATTGATTCGATGTTTTGCCAAATTATCTTGGTGTATCTATTGCAACCGTTTAAATGTTTATTATTGGCTTGCAATAATACTGGGAACAATGCAGGAACAGAAACATTTTGGATGCCTCCCTGCTCAGTTTAGAATTTCAGAAATACCCCATGAAAAACTAGACCTGGTGTCTTCCCTTTTTGCATCAATTATTCAACAGCCTTACCTTCCCCTGAAAACGAATTCCGTGGCCTTAAATTAATATAAAAGTGCGGCGAGTGTCCCATCTTTGGAATAATTCGGAAATTAGCTACCCTACACCTCTGCCCGCCTCTCCGCATGATCTATGGAGGAGCAGAGCGGGCAGTAACGATATTGTATTTTTCACAGAGCTGCATTGGTAATGAAAGCGTTGTGCGTGTGTGTTCGTCGTCAACAGCGGCGGTGTGGGTTGCTGGCGGATTGCTGAGGTGCTATAGATAGCTGAAAATCCAATCCTCTTTGCAGCCCCAAGGAGATACTGATGAAAACCAAGATGGGTTACGACAATATCATGACTGCTCCTCCAAGACATTCAAAAGGGAAGATTCAACCCTCGTGTCCCCCCGTGCTATCTGCGCAGAGCAACTGTATGGCACGCGCAAGTGGTACAAACATCGAGTCGTTTTTTCCTCAGCAGACGAAACATTCCAACATTATAACACTTGATTAATGTGACTGCATAATAGATCAATACGTGGATACTGGCTTGACAAGCTGAGTAATTCAGTGTAAAAGAAGTGACATAACCAGTGCTAATAGAAATTTTAGCTTTCTGCCCACACAAGGTGAGAGGATTATCTCGAGCATTAGAAATATGCATTTGAAAAGGTGGTGAAAACCAAGGTGTTCGCACAAGTACAGTCATTTACATTTGCTATGAATTTAGTTGGAAGGCACTTAAGGAAATAGGAACTCTCAAATGTGATGAATGTGTGACGGACGAGATTTCTGTCAGTGCTTTGACCCGATATTGCATTGTGTTGTTGAGCTCAGAACTCAGTATTGAATTTCCAGCTCGATACTTCAAAGCCCTTGAATGAAAATAAAGACATTTTGTACGTGCTGTTACTTACTTTTCCTCATGCCAAAATTGCCAATGGCTATAACACTAAGTAAGAACTGTTCCTGAGTAAAGGTACATTGAATATGTGTTACTATTACTTCACTACATTTGAGAGCCAGCATCTGTATGTTCTACTCTACAGAGAACTGAACTGAAAAGTCCTGACTTTGAAACCAAAAAAACTAGTTGAACAAGAGTTGAACAAGAATAGTCACAATTCTACATATCATTTCGTGTTTTCCAAAACTCGATCCAAATTGCTTGTCAAATGACGGCTGCTCCATCCTTCTCCCAGACACATTTGAGACCATCATTCAGATGCAAAATTGGCCCATGTCAAACATTTCAGCTCTTTTAGGACACATTTAACAAAATAGGTATTATGTTGGGAGCCACAGCCTGTGAATGCTGGCAGAGGAGCGTGTTGGAGAGGCAGTGCGGTGCTCGCTCCGGTGCGATGCACGAAGGCGGCTTTCAAATACCATTCAAGTGATGTTTGTATGAAAAACAACCTGCTTTTGTGCTTGAAAATCATCACACATGGCGGTAGGACAGGCTTCAGTGCTTTCCTTTCAAACTACAGGATCAAGTCATGGGCTTAGAGTCCATGACTAATTCCAACAACTCACTGCAGGTGATGGGAAAGCATACATTCACAGGTTTAGAGTTTACAAGTGTTTTGTTTACAGTACATATTTTTACCTAATGCAGAAGCTGAGGAATGTTTTTTTATTCATATTTCAATTGTACATTTTTCAACTTTTAGTGCAGTTTCAGTTTCCTTTCACAGGTCCTACTCTAAAGTTTATTCAAAAGCAACTATTTAATAAAAAAAAAAAAAAAGAAAAAAAAAGAAAAGCGATACAATTATTTTACATATATATTTGAAATATGTGACTATGAATGACAGTTTCTCTTTCAAGGTTCAACCTCAGGCCATGAGAAAGACTGAGTGGGGCTGGATAACAG